>OX155965.1:14348977-14948977 GCA_944548615.1 Micropterix aruncella
TAATTATATATATATATATATATATATATATATATATATATATATATTTATATATATATATATATATATATATATATATATATATATATATATATATATATATATATATATATATATATATATATATATATATATATATATATATATATATATATATATATATATATATATATATATATATATATATGTATATATATATATATATATATATATATATATATATATATATATATATATATATATATATATATATATATATATATATATATATATATATATATATATATATATATATATATATATATATATATATATATATATATATATATATATATATATATATATATATATATATATATATATATATATATATATATATATATATATATATATATATATATATATATATAAATATATATATATATATACATCCCTGCATAAATTGGTCTAACTTAGTACGAGCATTTGGCTAGTTAAGTAGAATCTATTAATATCAACTTATATTTCTGTATATTGTTTTTATGGAATTGATTTGATTTGTTTTGATTTATAATGTTGTGCTAAGAAAGGATTTCTCGAAAGTTGACCCTAAGAGAAACGGGGTGTGAAGTCAAGCCGGCCAAACGCTTATATCCGTAGTATATTAGAATACGATTTCACTTCAACCGGACAATTTTTCTACTTGATAATAAAGAACAACGTATTCGAAGGTTATGTGAAAAACAACCCTTAAATGTATTACAAAAATACGGTTTGATATTTTTTTTAAAAATCTGGTCAATAGCAAATTTTTGGTTGAAATATTCCTTTGAGGATATTCAGGGGTACGTGTTTGAGGGATTTTAGAAATTACACTTTGTGAAGTGGGTATACATACATTTTTGCGGGTTATGCAAAAATAGTCCCCTAAAAGTGTCTTAAATGGGGCACAGTCTTAAAAATTTGTTTTGTAATTTAGTATACCGTCACGTAAAGTCCGCTTTACTAACTAAATTCAACCTGGCCAACGCCGGCAAATTTCACTAGTTAAATTTTAAATTTAAATTAAAATTAAGGGTAAAATTAAAATTAACCATAAAATTTAAATTTAAATAAGAAATGAAGTTTCTATTTTAATATAACAATAACATCACAATTTAAAAAAAAATAGAAAATTAGTAGTTAAATAGTGTATGAAAAAGGTATTTTGCGGAAGAAACATCAGACTTTTGAGATGCTACGTATTCTTAATATAATTATATGGGGTAGAAAATTGCACACTAATAGCCTCGTTGTTAAGAAAGCTCAAAACTTTCGAAATTTGTGTATATTCGAGGATTCTGCGTATAAGCTGGGAAATGAAGATATCTTAAATCTTTGAAGAACATATACATATCGAGGATATCTAAATATCAAGAACATATCAATATCGAGGATAATAAATATCTGCAGAAACGAATACTTCACTCAGGTCATGTGTCATCCTGATATATAATGTACCTATCTATTAATTCGAGGAAAACGTTTGTCCATGTCCGACAGTAATAGCTCTTTTAGGAGTCTTAGGTTTTGATAATCATATTATGGACGGTTTATACTTTCTGCATTATATTATACCCTGAGAAGAATTTTGGAAGCCATTTGGAGCTTAACCCATGAAATTCAAGGTGGGCACGTGACCACCTGTGGCTGCCATTCCTATGGTCGAAACTACCGCCAGTAACACTTGGACCACGATATAAAATATTAGCAGACAACCAAATCGTTTCACCGCCTAATCTGGCAGGATCTGGCGTGTAATAGGAAACTCAATGCTGAAAGTCCGAATGCAGTTGTTTATAAATATTATTCTTTATTTGTTATTAGGCATTACGTGGTAACGTATAAATAACTTATATTATATGATCTGATTAGCGAGGCTTAACTGCAATTAGAAAGTATGTTGACAAATCTTCCTGGAATGGGCAGCGTTCGGGAAAATAGTCATAGTCATAGAAATAGCCTTTCGGTGTGACTTCATTGCGAGTCGAATAGATAAGTATATTTTGAATGCTTTCTCCAATTTTGCTAAAACATGACATTTGAAGGCATAAGTAATGGTCTTAGTTTACCACCATGAAAATGAAATAAAGCAGAGTGGCACAGTTTCGCCATCTTTATTCCGAGTCATGACCTATCAATGCTACTCGTACAGTGCGATGCCATAAAGAAGTCGCGGATGAATGCACCGGGTGCGGCCACGCAACAGGCTGCTTCGTCCGGGTGGACCGTTTTACGATACAGCATCGCTGCCCCGTTCCAACCCCATCCTACTTCGTGCCACCTCTATCATGTATCGCGGGGCCAAACTGCCGGGGCCCTCCTTTTGCCAATTGCCCATTTTTATCGCCTATAAACACGACCTTCAATCTATGGGAGTCCGCTTTACTTGGTAAAGCGCCACTGTGAAGAGCGGGACGAATGATAGTCTCACTCACACACTTGTGTTCAGTTAATTGTGGTTGAACCGTGTGAGCCTTACATGAGGGGGAGACCTTCAGGAGAATACTCTTTAATGATCATGGGTTGTAATTTACTTTCCTGGCAAGGAAAGTATTGCGGGCGCACTTCTGTGTGTCTGTCTATCTGTCTGTGTGTATTCTTCCACGATAGTGCCGAAACGCTTCATCCGATTGAGCTGAAATAGCATGCAGGCATTATTTGGTCATGGCAAGAGTTGAACAGAGTATGGTTATAATGGGTTCACCAGGGGGCGCGCTAGTCATAAATCGAAATATTGGACTTAGAGACTTGAAATTCGGCACACAGATGCGACATAGAGTTGGAACCACATTTTTTAATTTCGATTTGGATATCTCTTATACACGCAACAAACAAAAAACGACACATTTTAATCAAATAATAATGTCGAGCCGCCCGAGGCTAGCCAAGAAATGAACCATATTGAAAAATGCCATTTTAATACCACGGGGTGGGGAAGGGGTGGGGGTGGTTTGGGAAAGGGGGGCGAAAATATTTGATTTCTTATTCCGATGTTCATCATGTTCCGTGGGTTCCGGTCGAAAAAAATAGACGAAGTAACGAAACGGACTCACGAAAATATTTTTTGTCTTCCGTGGATTCCTATCCCGACTTATCTAGGGTGCTTTAACCCGTCGGATGCCAACAGTGCCTGGCGCCTGACGGGTTAAAGCACTCATAGGCATTTTAGGTCGTTTGACAGATCTGCGCATAACCGTTTCGGCCGGCCTTAATATATATTATATAAATATATAATATACATGACTAACACAGGGTTTTGGGGGGGGAGGGGTAGGGGGAGATAAGGGGGGGGGGGAAGATGTATCGTTTCGGACGAAAATATTCTTCTTCTTCCAAGGGCTCCTATCCCGCCTTATCTAGAGTGCTTTAACCCGACAAATGAAAGGCGTCCTTTTGGGGTTGCAAGTTTTAATACACTGGAATGACAGGCGTCCACTTGGTCCAGTGATGACGACACGATGGAGGCCGTTTGCGAAAAAATCCATTATCGCCATTATTATCTTAATTGATTTACGAGATAAGGTTATAATGTTTTATATGTCAAATTTCAATGCGATCATTTTACAGTTCTTCTTTTTATGATCCGTATAGTGGTTTACAAGTTATGGTCGTTTTTATCAAGGTCGTCGATTTTGCGCGCGAAAAGGTCGCGCGCGAATTGGACAGCTGAATTTTTACTCCACGAGAGAGGGGTTAATAGATACTCAATATGGGAAGAAGAACTTGTTTTTCTTCTTCTCATATATTTTTTTTATTTCCTTGGGTTCCTATCCCGCCTTATCTAGAGTGGTTTAACTCTGAAAAAGAAAGACTAAGTACTTCGGATGCACTCAGTTTCAAAGTAAAATTGTCTCCTTCTCCCAAAATTCTTCTTCTTCCGGGGATCCTCTCCTGCCTTATCAAGAGTGTTTTAAAAGATACCCATGTACTCGGGATCTATAAAGTTTCGGACGAAAATATTCTTATTTTTTCCATGGGTTTCTATCCCCGCCTTATTTAAAGTGCTTCAATTTCGAGGAAGATCGCCCAAGTATTCAGGATGCATAAAGTTTCGGACTAAAATATTGTTTTTCTGCCGATATTATTTTTTTCCTTGGGTTCCTATCCCTCCTTATCCAAGTAATGAAAAGGATACTTTAATAGATACCCAAGTATTCAGAATGTATGAGTTGAATATGTAGCGGAAGCAGTACAAGTAGTTGGCAGTAGTAAATTTATGACACCTTGGAATTTCACGACTATATCCAAAACATTTTCTGCATATAGTCGTGAAATATTTCTGTTTTCTATATGCAAACATTTTTTAAAATTAATATTCATATGACTACTATGAAACTATTATACTCAAACTATACTGACTTTTTATATGACTAAATATATTGACTATTATTCTATTGAAATACTATGCTTCTGACTATATAAAGCTAAACTGTACTTTTAAATCCCTTTGAATATGATCTGTTACTTGTAACTGAAAGATGTTCTTTCTTTTTTTCTATTATTTCGATTCAATTAACTATAACTTTGTGTTTGTTTTTTACATATAGGTAAATCTCAAATTAGTTTGACTTTCCTACGTGTCAGAAATCGTGCTGACCAACAAGTGCGTCCATCCCGGCGACTAGCCGGGAATAAAGCGACACAACCAGTTGCCCAATAATAGTTTATCGATGTGGATGTTGCTTCGCATTTTTTTGCTACATGGAAGTAGTGTGGTCGAATGACGGCATATTTAAGTTAATAGAAATATACTTAACAAATTAATGTTATAGGATGCTTCAAATAAATGCTAACGACCAAAATTTAAAAAATACGAAGATATTTTTATTACCTCGGTAATTTTCAAAAAGGAGGTGTAGTCATAACTCAATATTTCGTGGTTAATTCACGAGAGAGCAAAAAAGCGTCATGATCAAAAAGACAGGGAGTGGATCAAGAGATCTTGTAGCAATTGGTTTTTTTATGAGTCTTTATACAATAACTTAGAATAGAATAGAATAAATTTATTGTGCTTTAAAAACATAACAGTGAATTTTACACTGGTTTTATAAAAAAAGACAATTTATGTACAAATGGCAGACTTATCGCTATAGCGATATCTTACAGTCAACTGAGTCAAATCTTTTTTTTACAGTCAAATCTTTTTTTTTTTGTGTGGAGTAACAACATTCTATATACCATATCAAAACAATACGCAACACATATCACGTAACCCCACTAATTACTCTGACAACATGTTGCACAATATTGACTACTGTGGATGGCGAAAAGTTCTGAAACATTGTTTCTGGAAACAATAAATACGTGGGTTACGAAGCAAAACAATGTTTACCAACGAATACGTGACATTATAAACGATTCACACCACTTATCAATAGTGTCATTAAGACAAAAAAAGTCCAAATAAAAGTCTATGCACAAACAAAGATAAAGCGCGTTACTTGAAAAATTGTCGGCTTTGAAAAAACTACAGCCCGGACAGGCCACACTATCATAGACTTACCATCGAAATCGTTAACAATAAGAATTACTCAATAAAGTACTTCGAATCGCAAATGTAAAATGAATACCATCAGAAAGCCAACCTCTCAAAAGAGAGTGAGAGACTGAGACACGACGTGTCCTCTTTGAGGTGGCTGCGGAGTGTGATTTAGGTTAGGAGATAGCTACCACATTGTAAGGAAAGTAGCAACCGCGGAGTATCACCCTCACAGATTAAGAGAGTGGAGTATACTAACATAGCAGATATGTCACGCTTTTGAAAGCGGCCAATTTTCCGCTGGCCTTTTCGATGTTTTAATGCCGTGTGAACCTGATAAGATTTTTTTTTAATTACAGCTTTGTTTTAATGTTAATATGTATATCACTAAGGAATGTATAGAAATAGATAAGCTGTCTGCTTACTTGTTTGTAAAGACTTCTCCTTTCACTGATCTGGTCACAGCAGGAGGATAATCCATGTATGAGCTCGTGGCAGCCTCTTCACCGTGATCGGTTGGCCAACAGGCCATTTTAAAGGTAGATGACATTAGGTTAACATCGACCCCCGTTTTTAGACTCCCCCGGTAAGCCAACATTGCTTTTGTAGAGTGCACTGTCCAGGGTTTGGCCGAGGGAATTATTTCATTCAATTCACCTCTCGTACGGCGTTCATATTGTATGCTAGACAGCACCTCGCAGAAATTGTAATTAATGCAGACATTCACTCGCATCATACCCGCGGTAGTTCCCTTATATGCGTACCCCGAATACAACTGGCAAAAGTACAGAAAAGCTGCCTGTATCTTAACATTAAATTCTATAATCTACTCTTTACAAAATTTAAACAGCTGGAGGACATAAAATAAAAAAAAAACATCAATGAGATGCTGATAGGCCACCCTTTCTATAATCTGGCCGAATTTGAGGGCCATGATTTTTCAAATATTGTGCCCATTTAAATTACCTAAAAAAGTAGAGCCGTATTGTCTGATTATTTTATATGGTCTTATATCTGTACTTTTTGTTTAAAATGCATAACGTAGGTTTAATTTGATTATTTAACATTTTACTGACGATTTCAATATTACGATGAATAATTTTATTACGTATCTATTCGAATTACTAACTACTTCAAATAATTAGGCTTCTATTTTGATTTTTATTATTTATATTTATGGTTTGACAATCTAGTAATTAATTCTTGACTACCTACATATGTATGGTCAGTAAAGAGTAGTAACGAGACTTACTACCTAACCCAATTATTTTGACAAGTCTAAGAGCGGTTTTTAGCCGTCAATTAGACACGACGAAAATGTAATGTAACGTAATTTAGGAGGCTCCCATATTGAGTTGTCAACTACAACGGGCGAGCCCGTCACCACAGGACGTTTTAACGATTAGTCGTTCTATCGACCTGCAGTGAGCGTAGAAGACTTTAGACATAACAAATCCGACGTCTAGCTACGCCACAGCCCGTAAGAGACCAACTCCTTACCGCGAGAAAGCCAGGAATTGCTTCCCGGCGGCTCGAGAAACTCGCGCCCTTACTTCCAATTGTGACCAGATTTCTCCGGTCTCTCGATTGGTTCCGAGTTCGAGGTCGCTTGCGCGGGCCTCTCCCTTACGAAGCGGTGAAACGGTGTATACCGAATCTATCGCGGACCAAGGCGTCCTTTGCCCGGCTCTGTAACGGGATCGGATGGCCAATGGTCATTTCAAGAGCAGTCGCCGTAAGGTACGCAACCACCCCCGCTCTATAGGAAACAATACAGTTCCCAGACTCCCCCGACTGTTAGTCAGAGTGCACAATCGACTGGCTTGCGCCTCACGGTGCGCAGACCGTCCAGGAGCGCCAGGGGTTTGATTCCCAGGGGAAACTGACCGCGGCCAGAGTCCTACCCAGGTTCGCGCCCCGTGCGAGGAGGCCGTCCGGTGGGTGTTGACCCGTGAGTGTGACCGACCCTGAACACATGGGTCATCGTGGCCAACTCATCATGGGCCCGTTAGCTCCCCGTAGGAGGCTCCCAGATAGGAGCTGAACCGTGAGTTAGACCAGTTACAAAACAAGCCTGTCTTGCGGCGGCGCAAGCAGCATGTAGCAGTTGAGCCCAAGCCGTAACAGTGGTCGTTGTCGGATGTAAAAATGCATGCCCACAATATTGTATTACGAGAAATATTCATTTAAGGTGTGAAAGCTTTTTTTTTATAAGCCATTTCTTCAATTCTGTGGTAAACCCTTTTCCCTTTAACTCTGTAATATTTGCAGGTAGGTAGTTAATGATTTTTATTGAATTGTGTAACATTCTTTTTTTAAATAAAGTGAAATTTGGCTTGGGAGCTCATGCTTATTTCTCGTATTATTGCCGTGTTATATATCGTTTACGTTGAAATACTACTCGTGGTTACTCACGAATTTGCAGGTTTCTAAGATATATATGGATGGAATGGTATGGAATGAGAATGTTTCTGCGTCAGCCGCACTGTAAAGACTACATGGGAAGCATAGGAAACGTACCTCTAGATAAGCAAGGGAGAGAAAGAGAAGAGGGTGAATTACATAAGTTCTATGTTGTATATAATCAGTTAGTACTTTCATATGAGATCGCAACTTTGCAATCGATATTTTCGCGTAAACATTGGGCCCGATTGCGTTACTTTGTGCAATAGGTTTAAACGAAATATGAAATGAACTATCGTCGATTTTCCCACACCAAAACAACCTGTCGAACTTATAGATGCCCGAATAAGTTTGAACACATTTCGTGAGGTTAGACTTAGCTACTTTATATTTGTTAGGTAGTTTAAATGCGGAAGAGTGACAACCGTTCATTTCACATTCCGCTCTGACGTACAGTTCTGTCTCATTCACACGAACTAATTTCCGATTTTAGTTCGAGAGGAACGCAATCGAGCCCATTGTACGGAGACGTATAATAAGAGAATTTATATTTTATTTTATCGCAATCTTCTATATACACTATAAAAGAGGAGAAAACATGAAATTAAGTTAGCGAAAAGCAAGTTTTTAGGTATTTACGCAAAAAAGCTACACTTCGGTTTATTTTATTTTAACACTAGCTGTACCCTGCGCGCGTTGCTACGCCAAATCGGTCGCGTTCGAAATTCAAATTCGCCGCTTTAAAATTCATTCGACTATAAGAAAAGAAGAACTCACTCCTGTCTTCGCGGTCGCATTTGAAATTCAAATTTGCCGCTTTTAAAAAAAGAAGAATTTTGGTTTTATTGAGGACTTTAAAATTTTCCTTTGGTCCGATCGGCACCCAACTTCACAGGAACCATCTCTAAACTAATCTAAAGTTTTCCTCAAAATCATCAAAATCGGTCAAGCGGTTTAGGAGTCCATAGCGAACATACAGACAAACATTCATTTATATATATATATATATATATATATATATATATATATATATATATATATATATATATATATATATATATATATAGATACGGAAGAAGATAAAGTGATTCGAATCAGGTTAAACGTATGAGGCCTACTAGAGACCTTCAGCGCGACAAGACGACAGAATCAATATGGCTGATTTCCGTTCGTGTCACATCTGTCGTTGCACTTTAGTTATGACTTTGTGCCGGAGATGCTTATGCCTGTTAAGAGAGCGCCATTTACAATGGGTTTTCACACCTAGCGCTGTGCGAGCGCTTTGATGCGTTTGCTCGGGCGGTTTTGAAATAATTACGAGAGACGCGCCGGGAGGGTGCGAAAGTAAAGTACTCGACGCAATTAAAACCCCGCGACGGAAGAAGATGTTGTAGGGTCTTGTTCGCACCCTCACTCCCTAATTGCAACTCATATCGTCATTACTATTTATGTATGTTTTTTAAATTATGTATAGCTCTAGCTCTAAGCAATATTAAAGCTCCTCTACATGATAGCCCATCGATGGAAAATATAATAGTCGGTGAAATGGGCCAGCAACACATCTAAACTATGGACTATATTTCTTTAGCAAAATAGACGAATTTGACTTTATGCATTCTAACGCACTTGTTCGATGCAAATATTCTATGATAAAATATTTCCGAAACACAATTTATATCACTCCAAACCCCGCAAAACTAATGTTTCCATGTGAACGAATTAGAAGTACATGGTGAGTCTTTAATAAATCATAGCTCTTTTAAATACTTAGGAATTATAATAGACGAGGACTTGAAGTGCAATGTTCGCTGCAATCTAATTAGCGGAAAACTTAATTGAGAGTTTTAAGCTTTATCCTCAAAGCGTAACACTGTGAAATATTGTGACTGCTACAGAAATCTCTAAACTCGTTGATATTATGAAAAACATTATCAATAAGGATTATTTTTGGGCGATCGAAGAATCGTTAAAATTACATAGCTCCTTAAAAGTCTTTGGTAGCATGTTGAAATATACTTTTTGGGATTATTAATTAATATGTCTTTTGCGTATATTTTGTGTGTGGTATATTTTGTGTGTGGATCTACAACATTATTTGCTTGCCTAGGCCTGCAAGATTCTGTTTTGTTTAGTTCCGGCTCCTTACGGCTTAACAGTTTCCCCATGCAATAATATAATACCTTATAAAAGTACCAAAATTACTTTGATTTATTTATTTATTTAAGAATTAATTACTATAATACATTGATTTGCTTACAAAAATAACAGGAACCGAATGGCAAAACCTTAACCTTTTGCTTATTTGATTCTGTCACCCAACTGAGAACGGGCTAGGTTCTAGGGTGGACAGGACTCTAATATTACAATCAAGTTTGCTTGATTGCTGATTGCTTACAAATGTACAAGTTTTAGTAAAAAGCTAATAACACTATTGCCCTAAAATGTGGTCTTCAAAATAATAATAATAATAATAATAAATATTAAAAGATAATATAATAAATAAAATGCAATTCCATTATATAATCGGCAATAATATAAAATTCTATTAAATAATATTAATAAAGTTTTATGTGAGAAAAGAAACGAACAGTCATTATTATTTAATATATGTTAAGTAACATAGGATTTAATACCAAAATATCTAGTCAAAAAAAGTACAATTCATTGTCAAAATAATATATAACAACAAAGTCAAATAATTTTTGGCAGTTATTTCAATGTTAAAATATACTCAACATACATGTTTAAAAATATGTTAATAATTTGTGCACCTAAGTTTTATTAAACTATTATTTCTAACATTTGATGTATGGTTAGTCTGTCATGATTCGATAACCATTTCTTAAATTTATTTTTGAATTCCCTAAATGTCAAATTCATTTTCATTTCCATATTTCCATATTGATTCATGATGCACCGAGACTTTTTCTTGGTCATTTAAAATTCGTTAAATGATCATTCATTTAACAAATTTTTAATCAATAAGAATGAGTCATGGTGTATCATAGTAATTTTTATAGTTTGCTGAGGTATGGAATTATTGTACGGTGAAACTGTTACTCTTGACAAAACTAGCCAGGACTAGACAAAACGGAATTTTGCAGGCAAGACAAGCAAATAATTTTGTAATTTCATACACAAAATTAACCGGTTTCGCATGCAAACGACACCATCCGAATTACTCCCATAATATATATTTATACACGCTGCTGATAGTTTTTCATAAGGTCGACGAGTTTTAATATTTTTGTGCAGTATAATTGACACTTAAAATATTAAACACTACTATTATTTAATAAATTATTAAATATTATCCTCGAGCTAATATCCATTGATGAAATTTCATAAATGAGGATATTTTAGGGAATTTTTAAAATACATATTTTTTTATGGCTTTTTCTAGTTTGTGACCATTTCTCTTTTTATTATTAATATTATATAAGGTGATAGTTGATCAAGTTTATTAAAATTATTGTAATTATGTTTGTATCATATTTTATTTTAAAACCGTAATATTACAAATATAATGAATTTAAATATTTTTAAATATATTTATTATTTTACCCATAAATGGCAGGTTCAATGAAATCTAAAATTGTAAAATATTTATATATCTATGCCACAGTACCGCAATAAAGATTGTAATTATATTACCAATGCAACCTTCTTGAAAAACCAATCACAGATTTTTTAAAAAGCTATGGAAATGGGTATAACAAGCTTTAAATCGCTCGCCTTAACTGCTATTGGCTGTATCCTTTCTTGCAAAATGTTTCGAAGGTAATTAATCTTTTGTTTAGCACTTCTTTTGTACACCATGAATCATTAAAACGCATTGCTCAACCAACGATTAGAGAAAGTATTGTGAACGTGCAAAAAATTTTTTTGAGGTAAAGACGGAAATATTAATTTACCCCCCCCCCCTCCCCCGAGACGATTAAGACACCATTTTAAGATATCATCATACAGTCTGTGTCTGTGTGTTCGCCTGTGTGTGTATTCCACCACGTTCGCGCCCAAACGCCTCACCCGATTGAGCTGAAATTAGGTTGATGTTAATGAACGTCATGACATTAGTGGTAAAATTATGAACGCAATTGTATGTGTCTGTGTGTATTCCTACACAATAGCGCCCAAATGCTTCATTCGATTGAGCTGAAATTTGGCACTCAGTCATCATTTGATTATCGCAAGAGTTGGAAAGATTGTGGTTGAAATCAGTAACCAGGAAGCGTGCTAGTTATACTTTAATCTCGAAATATTGGACTTGAAGACTTGAAATTTGGCACAGAGACGCGTCGTTGGACCGAAACCACATTTTTAATATCTCTTAAACAAGCGACACAAATAATGTTTATTTCCGCCGTATTTTAAAAAATATTGGAAAATAGACATTTTAATACCACGAAAATGCAACAAAAATACATCAAATATACAATGTACATTTGCGATCATCATCATAGATGACTATGATGTCATAGTCATAGTCATCATCATACTTTACTATTTCCAAAAAGTAGTTACATACTTTTGAATGCGTTATTTTGCATTGCCGTACATTCATCACGACTCAATCATTATAAATAATCACGACTACTTATAATGTAATCACGTAATCACGACTATATAATTATAAAGGAGCTAATGTAAATCACGACTATATCACTATATCACTGTAATGTAATCAAGACTATATCATTATAAAGGAGCGGCGGCGGGGGGGGGGGAGTGTAGCGTGTGGTGGAGTTGGAAGAGAGGGGTGTTAAGGATTATTTGGGGTTAAACGCGCTGCGCGGGGGGGGGGGGGGTTGTCTACTTGCCACGAAAGTCTTGAAGTGACACAACCGATTTTTTTTTATTATTATAATTAATTACATCTATCTTATTTCTCGCTACCGACCAAAATATATTTTCCGTCGACCGTATCAACTAACATGCTAACACCACAGCTCCGCTGGACAAAAAGGAGTAAGCTGGGTGAAAATCGATGAAAATACACAAAAAACATTTTCCGCTCCGTTTCGTACGCATTATTTATGATTTTCCTAAGCTGCGTACATACTGCGGCCACTAAATAAATGATGTGGAAGTTTTTCAGGGGCGATAACGCACCGGCACTATTATTATCCGCAGAGTATTTTTCTTGGAAAACAGGCGACCGCACGAAGGTACTTTTTTATACACCGCTGAGCATAATATCCAAATGTTATACCCGGTCACAAATCGCAATCCGTCTACACGATTGATAATCCTAACGATTCTTTAGTAGGTGGGAGTAGTTAGATGACTAGTAAGGTGCTAGATATGTCATTTGAGACATTTTTTATTGGTTATGCCCTATCCTTATTATATAAATAAATGAATAAAAAAATTACTATTTATTTTACTCTAATTAATATTAAATACAATTTACTCAAGTAAAAGTGTGTCTGCTCTATTTTAGTTAAAATCATAAATAGTAAAATTAAGGTGAATATTTATTGCTACCTATCGGCGATGATGTTGCTTCTACAGTTAGCGTGCCAAACCACTTTTTTGTCAAATTACCAGATTTAAATGCGTTGCTGAAATCGAGCAGTGCATGCTCATTTTGGATTCCGCTCGCACGATTTTAAATATTTCCTTTTAGCCTTTAAGGTTTTATATAGTCCCTATTACCAGTGAGTAATAAAATTTTCTTGTGCTTCGAATCGGGTAACTGGGACTCCGGAAAAGTTGTTTGAGTGCCAACGTCGTAATTAAATCGCCGTGCGGCCCTTCAAATATTAACTGAAAAGTAAGCAAATCCCGGCGGTGGAACCGACCGAAATTAATCAGGAGCGATCAGGCTTTCGAGGGCTATAATTACTTAAATTAAATGTTTGCGGTTGCAGGGGCAAGTTTTGCTGCGGATCGCCCCTCGACCGGAAAGTAAACTGCAACCAATTTCGCGCTCGAGCTCGAAACTTCGCACCGTGCGCGAGCAAAGTCGTCCATTGGTCGTATTTCAGAGGGGCTGGTGGACATGCCAACATTCAAAGAATATAAATGCAAGCGCTAAAGTAGAGTTGGTAGCCACGTTGAACCGCAGGTTCTCTTATGTTACTGAAGTTAAGCAGCGTTAGACGCGGTCAGTATGGTTGACCGAATGAGTGACTGACTGGCTGGGTGATGCTGCCAAAAATGCCTGCATAGGAGGTGTTGCCACTAGACACAAGGCGGGATTCATAAAAAGGACACCAATCGTATGGCTGTTATAGTTCCGGAGAGCGCCGTCGCGCTTGTAAGTAGGTATGTTTTTGAAAGTTAGTGAAGAGAATGTTAAATGAAAGAAATATAAAAAAATGGTGTATTTTTACAGAAATTACATATTTTTTCTTGTTTATGTAAATTATCTATAAAAATAGATGTCTCTCTAGGCATTTTGGAACATTTTAGAGAAATATACTTGGCACTCAAACGGTTAAAATATAATATATACGCAAAAAAGTGTCATTTCATTCTGGGGTAATTGAAATTCATGTTATGGCACCACTGTTATTCTACAGAAAAAATGATATGAATCGCAAAGGTGAATGATTTGTATTAAATTGAATAATTGAATTGAACAATAAGATACTTAGATTTATATTGAGATGAAGTCGACAGACAATTCCAACACAATTGAATAATTGAATTGAACAATAAAATACTTAGATTTATATTGAGATGAAGTCGACAGACAATTGCAACACATATGGATTACGATTAATTGCTATGCATTCATTATTTTACATATTTTCGTTTAAAAAATCATGACAACTTTTCATTTATCATTGATTCTTTTTATAACTACCCAGCGTACCGAAGGTCGCCTAAACCACCCCCCCCCCTCCCTGCCGTCCTAGCTATCTACAGCGTCCATCTTGAGAATGAGTGTTATAGACATACAGGTATCAATTTTGCAACACCAAGGTTTTAAGATTTACGTAAACATGAGGCGCCTACTTCGAACAATGTTTTTTTTCGGATTGTCTAAATTAAACGGAGGTAAAGTAAAAATACTACATATTAAATTACTCTTTTGTGGTTGTTCGTCGAAGAACTTGAAATTAATGAAGAACTTGAAAAGCTTGAGAAATGATTACTAGGAAAAAGCACTTCTACAGTGAAAAAGAAATATTGTACAGCATGTGTAATATGTTTTAGTCTTTCGTTGTCGCTGTCCTCTCTTTGTCCGGTTTATGTAATTTTTTATGTGAATTGAGTATTGTAGATAATATCTACAAACGCTACGAGAATACATTTCTTGTATATCTTATAGTTAAAAATCTATTTAGTATTTTAGATAAATTGTGTATTTATTTGAGGAAAAAACACTTCTACAGTAAAAAAGAAACTTTTTACACTGTTTATAATATGTTTCAGTCTATCACAGTCGCTATGTTCTCTTTGTCCTGTGCATGTCATTTCTCATGTGAATCGAGTATTTTAGATAATTATCTACAAATGCCACGGGAATAAAATCATTGTATTCCCTGTCGTTGAAAATAGGTTTTGTATTTTAAATTAAGTTTGTTATTATTATTAAAATTGAAGAATAGGTAATCCCTAGCGCATATCCATACTTTAACTTCGAAATAATACGATCTGACAGCGGCCCAGAGAGCACCTCTCGTCCCTGAGTCAATTAATTCCTATCAGATGGAAGAATATTTAAATGAAGGGAAGTCCCAATCCGCGTCACGAAATTTATATTTAATTTAAATACGACACAATTTTAGGCTCGAGGACAAAACGGGAAACTTGGACGCTGCCGAATCGTGTAAGGGAAAAGTCTTAATTACTGTCACTCTGGAAGACAGTCGCTTATTACGAAACCTAAGCTAATTAAGAGAAGAGATATTTAATGTTATGAAAACTGATGGTGGTCTGTTATAGATACAGATACAAGGGTTAAAATTAATATCTTAGGGACAAAATATAAAAAAAAAAAAATAAAAAAGGCTAACCGTTAATTGATCCTGGAAATACGGTCTACCAGCGTAAGCGACTCGATAAGTGAGACCATATTAAAATTGTTGTAGCCTATCGCCAACAATAAGAATAATACAAAACTTTAACAAAATAAAATACTTTTTTTATACGTGCAGCAGGCATTTCATGATGAAACTTAGAATGGGCTATCATAATTTAGTGCGTATACAAAATTTCGTGTCTGCACTGTTGACCGTGGAGGAGTTCTCTCGTTTGAAGTCAACCCTGGGTGCCGCAGTCCTGTCTTGGTGAAACTTAAAACAGGCTGTCCTAATTGAATGCATATACAAAATTTCGTGTCTATGCTGTTGACCGTTGAGGAGACCCCACGTAGGGACCCAACCCTGGGTACGGCAGCCGTGTCATGGTTAAACTTAGAACGGGCTATTATAACTGAATGCGTATACAAAATTTCGTGTCGGTGCTGTTAACCGTTGAGACGTCCCCTCGTCGGAAGCCAACACTGGGCGAAGAATCAGGTCATGCTTACCATTAAAAATGCATTGTTATCGGAACTGAACTAAAATATAAAATTTCAACTTTATATGATATTATTTGAGGAAGTCCCTCAATTCCTCATGGATTTCATCATCAGAACAATATTTTGAAAAATGGGATGAATCTGGAAATATATCCTTTCTAACGAAAAATTGTTTTCAAATCGCTTTATAAATGACGGAGTTCTGAGGTAACTAACACAAAAAAAAAAACGGTTTTACTATCATACAAATAAAAAAAAAACAACTGAATGGGCATTTTTGTACATTTCTGTACCCAGAGTGTAACAACTAGGGACTAATAGCAATTAATTGTGCTTGTGTAAAGAAGTAATAATATCAAAGTTCAACTCGTTAACCAAGTCGTGTTGGAATTTCAACAAAATTTATATATGAATGATTTTGTGAAATAAATTATTTATTTTACCTTATTAAAGAGTTTTTATTATGTAACTTGGATTTATTTTAAAACGTTATTTGAATCAATAGTTGAACTAAAATCTAATCGTAAATACCAATCAAGTCCAGTATCGCAGCCTGATAGAAAACACGACATCACACGAAAACATAAAATACTCATAATACCCCAACGTAAAATAAAGGAATGACGACGTCCAAATCTTACCTTCTTCCACCTTTGACACTGAGTATACATCTCTGTCTTGTTTATTTAATGTGTCTGATTCATCCATAAACTTGCTTAGATAACACAAACGTAAAACAAAGAAATTTCGACGGCCTAAGACAAAGAAATGTCGTCAAAACACCATGGTGGCGCAACTAGTCGCCGCCACCGACAAAATGTATACAGCTCCTTGGATGGTAACTCACCTGGTGTTCGCTTGGTTGCGCAACCGTTTTGGCGGCGCGACCAGCGTACAGGGATATTACTGGGAGCGCCGCTACATGGTTGGAGATCTGTTTCACACGTATTGCCAAGCGTCTAATCACCTGATATGTTTGTACTAAATGTATTGAACGGAATCGAATAATACTAAAGTGATAAGTTTCATCAACAGAAAAAAGATTGTAAAAAAATACTAACCGAATGCCACACAGAGTGGTCTGGCTTCCGTCCCCCTCCCACCCACGGTTCTCCCAGATTTCCCGTCCCTGTTAACTTGTCTTCTCCTTTGGCTTCTCCTCCCCCCCACCCTTCTGAAACCTTAAGAAACATTCTAGAATATTATAGAATAATATAGAACAAAATATTTTTAAATCAATTAAGGAAAGAGACAGCCGTATAACATAACGTCTGTAGCCTTGTTGAAACACTGGTTCCCGTCAGATCACCGAAGTTAAGCAGCGTCGTGCGTGGTCAGTGCTTGGATGGGTAACCGAAGGGGTATATACAAAAAAAAGTAGGTGTAATGTTGAATTTCCATTCATATTCTTCAGCAAGACGCCTTAGAAATCGGTTCTCTAGCCAGTTAGCCTTTTAAAGTTCGTTTGTTGGGCTGTGACATTCTGTACAGACGTCGAAATATACATTTCACAGGCCGTTTGAAGTTTCCTAACTTGTACTAGCCGCGCAACGGGCGATGTCTCAAATTAAATGAAGAGCTTTCGGAATTACAGGCGACAACTGGATTATGACGACGCAAATCTCTAGGCGAGAAATTATGCAGAATTAAGCATAAACTTGCAATCGTTATCTTTCTTAGTTATTGCGATCTTTTTCGGCAAAAGACGATGCGGAATTATGCAGTAATTTAGGGTTTATCTATGGATTTGAAATGAAAAGGTATATGTAAGTTAGGTTTAGTAGCCAGGTCCAAATTTACGATGCAACGAAATTATAATAGATATGATGAGAGGATAAATCAGTGAGTAATAAACTGATAGCAAGCAACCAACTAAATACATCAAGATCGGTCTTCTTCTTCTTTCTAGACCCCGTCCCATTTACTTGGGGTCGGCCTTCCTTTTCCTTCTCCTCCACTGAGCACGATCATGTGCTGTGTCGGCGCAGAGTTGAGCTTCTCTCAGGTCTTTTTGGACCGTCATCAAACAGGGGGCGGGTGGTCTTCCACGAGCATGTTTCGAGCTTCACCATGTGATCATCTGGGCGTCGCTGGACGTGATCGTACTACCGTAAGCGTCTTTCTTTGATTTTATAAATTATTGGAGCGACTTTTAAACTTCCCCTTATGTACTCATTTCGGATTTTGTCTAATACTGTAACACCCGCTGACCAGTGTAGCATGTGCATTCTGTTGTATGCAGTTTATTAGGATGCTGTTTGTTAGTCGCCCAACATTCTGATCCATACAAGACAGCTGGTATAATTGCTGTCTTATACATTTGCTCTTTAATCTTAAGGGGCATTTTCTGTCCCACATAAGGTCTGTTAGTTTTTTTCAAATTCAAATTCTTTATTTTACAACAATCATGATAACAATTGCAGATTAATTAAACCTAATCTAACTGGACCGCACGAGAAGTCCGCACTAAGGTAGGCTCAGATTCGTATAATTAAATACTGCCTAATGATAAATAAAATAATACGTTGAAGAATGCCGTGCAAAATAAAATCAAATAAAGTAACATTTAAGTAAAAAAATAAATTTCAAATAATCTTAAAAGGTATGTGATAATAATGATCTATAGAACAAAAAGCGTGCCAATAATAAATATATGGTAGGTGAATAATAATGATAATAATAGTTACTGTGTTAGGAATGATAAGTTAGCTAGGAATAAAACAAATTAGTTTTTCAGTTTCTTTTCTTCCCTGGGTGACCAACCAGTGGGTTAGTCTTTTTTGTTTATATGTATACCTTGAGCATTAATGCCGGGTATAACCTTAGTTTTATTAAACAACGACGGTGCCAAGTATATATAGCAAATATCTGTGTATGAATGCTATTCAGTTTGGGAACTTTGTGGTTACTATTAATTATCGCTCGTGTTATAATTTTATGAGTTGTTTGCTGGTGCAATTCTTTATGTTTGTGATAATAGAGTATTATCGTTTTAGCAAATGTTTTCCATAGGTCAAATAGAGAGAACGCACGAAAACGTTGCTCGGACGGGTAACTCAACGGTTTTTTGTAGACAACTCTTAAAAGCGCCTCCTGGGCTTTAATAATCGGATCGAGGCTCGATAGTGCTGCACCGCCCCAACCAAGAATCCCATATGATATAATGCTGTGTGCAAGCGCGTAATAAACAACTTTTAGTAACGGTTTCGACATTATGTTTCGTAGAAGTTTAAATGGATGAATGAGTTTGCGAATTTTAGCCGCTGTGTTGTAGATAAAGGTAAGACCAGGTCAATCTACTGTCCAAAGTCAAACCTAGGTATTTAATCGTGCTCACCTTGTTTAGATTAGAACACGCACAGAGAGTTGATGGACTGTCTTTACATGTGTGTACTATGATGGATAGTCTAGCTGTTTGTTGCATTCCCTTGCTGGTTTTGGAAAACGTCATATATTTAGTTTTCTCTACATTTAGAGATAAAGGGTTGCATCCAAACCACCCTTTTACCCGTTTGAGACCCATTTGATAGTTTTCAAACACTCCCTGCCAGGATCTGTCTCTGGAAATTAGGGCAGTGTCATCTGCAAACAAGATGGCTTTCCCCTTACACAGAGAAATTGATGATAGTCCATTTATGTATATAAGGAATAAAATTGGACCTAGCACGCTACCTTGAGGCTCTTCAAAATTGATACCTCATCTCGAGCTAGACGTATTCCCTAGTTGAGTGACTTGAGATCTACCGCAGAGGTAATCTTGAAACCATCGCAAAGACTTACCGTGAATGCCTATTAAATGAAGGTTTGTAAGCAAAAGACGATGGGAGACAGTATCAAATGCTACAGCCAGATCTAAGAATACTGTTACACATTTTTCTCCATCATCTAATGCCTTAACTATTTCCAGTGACGGCTGTAATCGCGTCTTGGGTGCCTCTAGCTGATCGGAATCCAAACTGCATAGGCGTAAGGACGTCGTTGTCCTCAAGGAATGCTAACAGACGTTGCTTGACTACGTTTTCAAAGATTTTAGATAGGCAATTTAAAAGACTAATAAAACGATAGTAACCACAATCGTCCCTGGCACCACCTTTGAATATTGACCAGATAACAGCTTGTTTCAAATATGCAGGAAAACATCCAGTTGCGAAGCTTAGGTTAACTAAGTGGCAGATTGCTTTAACTAAAACTCTCTTATTGGCCTTTATAAACCGGGATGGAATACAGTCGGTACCTCTAGATTTAGTGAATTTCATGTTCATTATTATTTTAGTAATTTCATCTACCGTAGCGATTGATAGGGATAACTGACGTGTTAAAGTTGTATTTGTGTTTGTTCAATAAATCTGATAGGTCCGATTCTGAACGGATTACTTGTCAACATAGACAAGACACATAGTTTGAATAGCAATTTTACTATCCTGACTGGAACGGAGTGAAAGACCATGACTTCCTAAGTGATTGAATTTTTCGGTTAGGTAGGAGGGAGCGGTGGGATTGTTGAGGATGTTATAAAGAAGGGTAAGAATATGCATGTTTCTATGTACGTTCACGTATTCGAAGCCAATGAAGTCTGCTTCTATACTCAGAGACGTGATCAAATTTTTTCGCTCTCTTTGATACTGGTACTGCTGTATTTGAAAATAGAGCAGCACCATTAACGACTTTGAATTATTTCGTAATGTCACCTTCATTTATAAAACGGCTTTGCCGAAGTGGTCAAAGTGTTTTATTTTTGATATTTCGCTTTAACTCGACTCAATTTGAGGCATTTTGTGTTGCAAAAGGATTAGCTTGTTTTTTGATAAATATGGATGAATAGTGATCGTTAGTCGACTGAAAAAGGACCCTTTTAAACTTACATTGCACAGTCGAAAGTCGTGCACATCCGTAAGTATATCTCATGTTCATTAATATTTTAGTAATTTCATCTACCGTAGCGATTGATAGGGATAACTGACGTGTTAAAGTTGTATTTGTGTTTGTTCAATAAATCTGATAGTTCCGATTCTGAACGGACTACTTGTCAACATAGACAAGAAACATAGTTGGAATCGCAATTTTACTATCCTGACTGGAACGGAGTGAAAGACCATGACTTCCTAAGTGATTGAATTTTTTGGTTAGGTAGGAGGGAGCGGTGGGATTGTTGAGGATGTTATAAAGAAGGGAAAGAATATGCATGTTTCTACGTTCACGTATTCGAAGCCAATGAAGTCTGCTTCTATACTCAGAGACGTAATGAAATTTTTTCGCTCTGTTTGGTACTGGTACTGCTCTATTTGAAAATAGAGCAGCACCATTTCCGACAATTACCTGTCGAATGTTTATCTAAACATCTCATGACCATAATAGATATAATCACAATTTTCGTGGTTCCTTCATTAGTTCTTCAATCGTGGACATCATGTCTTCAATGTTATCGGAGAGCAAATCAAAGTCGCCAGCGAAATTAAGGTTTTTCATAACCTCAACCAATATTAATGATAAAATATTTTGTCCTTCCGTTCACTACCGTCGATTAACAAACAGACTGTATTCTAAGATAATAAATCACAAGGCCAATGCCAGAGTTCAGAAAATCAATGTCGCTCTCTAATTTAGGGAAGGTTTTCATCAGACTGCATAGAGATAGTTGTCGTCGTTTTATTGAGGGGACGACACTATTAGGGGCATGAATTTATCTTACAGCGGGGCCTCGTGGCGCGTCTGTCTCAAGACTCATTACGAAGAAAATATTCCACGAAAAGTTGCCGGCGAAGGCTTGCCAGAACGCCGGCAGCACATCACAGCGCAGCGCAGCGCTGCAACTCGGAAAAGTGGCGATGGAAGGGCGGCTGGTAAAAGTTTTCAAGCCCCATTAACTATTCAAGTTTTAATTTTCCTTCGAAAAACTGTCACTACGTTTGAAACAAAAGGGATTTTCAGCGGCTGCATAAGTATATTTCAGCGTCTGCGTAAGTATCTATATATGAGGCGCTGCACGAATCCCCTATCTCGCTTTCACAGCCTCGCCGCTGAAAGTCCAGAGGATATTTAATAGAATAGAATATAACAGAATAATTTATTGATTTTTTAAATAATAATTATGTACACATAATGTAAAATAAAAGTATAGCATTTATCCATAGGGCAAGAAATCACATCGTAAACCTTAAAATCTAAGTAAGCGGTTACATGATATTGCAAATATTCAAGTCTGATACATTGCAAACTATAATATTCAGTTACAATTATCTAACAAAGGATTTACATATTTCAGTTGTTTTTTTTATATCATTTAAAAAAAAAAGAGATGATAGGGTATAAAACAGAGATTATTATTTCGTCTTATCGTGTGAATTCGTGTGCATAATATTAATATTATGTACATTTCACAAAATCAAGAGTAAGAGAACCCACAAACCTACTTGCTAATAAAATAATTTCATATACCACTGGGTTATGGCAAACCCCAATCGGAAATAAAAAAAATTATAATTAAGCAGTTAACAAAATAAAAACAATTGAAATGGTGAAATTTATAATAATCAATGTATAATCATCAAAAATCTAAGTCAAATAATAGAAAAATGATTAATAATAATTAAAATCTGCATTGATAATATTAATAATATTAAATGAAAAATTTCAATAGTCCATTAATAATAACTATTTAAATCAATGGGCAATAATAATAAAATAAACAATAACAACCGGTTCAATGTATATAAGCACTGCAGAAATGAATTTGATATATCGAATAATAATCACTATCAGATAGATTCTATAATACATTTTAAGAGGCCGTACACGAAATTTTGCGCATTTCGTGAATTTACGTAATTTTGCAGACGTGAATTTAAGGTTAAAATACTGTATTTCTATAAGTTTTATTGCACAACATAAAAGATCATTTATATTATTGTCTAATAAGTGAGCTATTTCTTTGAAAATTATTATAGAATTTTGATTAATTGACCTTAAACCGGCGACTGTTTGTGAATTTTTGCTGTAAGAGGTTTAGAATATAACATATTTACGAATCGTTTTGACATCTAAACGGTATAAAAAAAATATAATGTATTGTTGTGAAAGTCCTCTATATAATAAGTGAATCACTTTTTACTACTTTCATATAAAATTGTTGATAAAAAAAATATTTAACTTTGTCATTTTTTTTAGAAAATGGGCGAAGAAATGCTTTTGATTTTGGCCTTTTAGAACTCTCGTTCATAAAATAAAAACAACAGAAATAAACTTTAGTTCAATATCAATCCATTTCCTCAAAAAAAAAAATGCAAAACATTAATTAAAACTGGCAATAAAGTCTTTTAAAACAATCTAATTCTCGCGTTATGATACTCGCTTATGATACGATTCACGCCTCAAGTCAGCTAATCCACGCCGAGCGCTTCCAAAGGGTGGACGTATCTCTTTGGCTCCGAAAATCCTACCGTACCTATAGTTATATTATACCACTGATTATAGAGGTATCACGGCCCACATCGATTTCGTATACGGCCTCTTAAATAGACCTTATTACTACTAAATAATATCGCCCGGGGGAAAATGTATGAACTCTTCGAAGTTATTTATTTATTTATTTATTGAAGAATTAATGACTATAAAACATTGATTAGCTTACAAAAATAACAGCAACCGAATGGCAAAACTTTAACCTTTTGCTTATTTGTTTCTATCACCCAACTGAGACTAGCCCGTTCTAGGGTGGACAGGACTCCGAAATTACAATCAAGTTTGCTTGATTGCTTGATTGCTTACAAATGTACAAGTTTTAGTAAAAAGCTAATAACACTAAATTGCCCTAAAATGTGGTTTTCAGAAAAAAAAAAAAAAAATAAATAATAAAAGATAATATAATAAATAAAATGCAATTCCATTATAAAATTGGAAATAAATATAATATAAAATTCGATTAAATAATATAAATAAAGTTATATGTGAAAAAAGAAATAAACAGTCATCAATATTTAATATACGTATAGGATTTAATATAACAATACCTAGTCAAAAAAGTACAATTCATTGACAATATATTTTCCATGTTTTCTATAAGTAGATAGGTAGTAGTTGCCCATAATTACAGTTCTTTATTGCAAATTTTAAAAATATTCCATTTCTTTTATTGTTGTTGAAACCAATACAGCTTCAGGTTCAGTTTATTAATCGCCCCAAAAACATCTCGATCAGCTTCGTCAAAATGGGTAGACTTCCTCAAAGTTATGGATCAAAAAGACACCCAATAAACCCCTCCATTTCTCGCTCTTCCTCTCTCTTTCCCTCTCTTAGAATGTGCAAATGGCTTCCGCAGTTTTTGAGACGTCCAACCACCGCGGCTGCCATTTAGAAGTTTAATTGCTTCGGCCATTAATCCTTGAGGCGTCTCGACGCGTTCCCATCTCCACCTCCTCACCCCGCTACCCTACTCGTTCCTTTTCTTTCTCACCGCAGTCCGCCAGGGATGAAGCGAGATGACGAATGTATTTAGCCTCTGCTTGAAATCGATCGTGAATATTTTGCAGCTGCTGTACAATTATACACTTATAATTGACTGGTCAGATATGATGGCTCTGCGGTGTTGATTTTGAGACTACGGTCGTCTGACTCGTCGCTTTTTAACCACCTTCTTATTTTAAGATACCCAATCTAACCAAGCAGTCATTCCCTTAAGCACATGAATGATCAGTCAAAATCTTTCGTAATGCTCCATTAACACTATACAGCTTGCTGAAACATTGATTTCTAATCTATATACAGTGTGAGTTTTTTAATAGTGACATCGTTGTAATCGGTGAATCAGTACGAGCAAGTAAGCAACTATTAATAAAAAATTGGGGAGCATTTATTATTTAAAAATTTGAAAAGTTTTTTTTTTAAATATATAAAAAGCATTGAGCTCTCTGCGCGATGTAACGGTAGGTAAAATATAGCGAATAAACAATATTCGCGATATTTAACCTATCGCTAGATAGCGCAGCGTGCTCGAAGCTTGTTAAATTTTCATTTCCCAGGCAAATTGTTCCAGTTTAAAAAAAAAAGGTTTTTTACAAATTTTATTATCAAAAGTTGCATACATGCTCGTACTGATCCACCCACTACAAGAATATTACTAGTAGAAAACTTACGGTGTATATAAAAATGAATGTTGTTATATCTGTCTGTCCAAGCTTAATATACTTCGACACCGTTTGGCCGATCACAGCGATTACCATTAAAGTTAGCACATATATGTAT
The DNA here is from genome assembly GCA_944548615.1 of Micropterix aruncella. NCBI lineage: Eukaryota > Metazoa > Arthropoda > Insecta > Lepidoptera > Micropterigidae > Micropterix > Micropterix aruncella. The sequence goes on from OX155965.1 coordinate 14,374,594, forward strand.
TTTTCATGGGAAGATTTTTATAATATGTACCTTCGTTGTTTTTACTTGCCACTAGGAGGTGATGCAGCGCATCAACTTCTATGCCGATCGCCATTAAAATTGGTATATATAGGTATTTGAGCCCGGATATATCACGGCCAATTCCGGGTAATACCAACATTCCTAAATAATTAGCAAAGTAAGTGTTGCGGATCGAGATAAAAGTTATACCGGGAGAACTGATGTCTCGCAAGAAAACATTTGTATATTTTCATAATTTTTCTTTATTTATGAAACTAATTTCATGCCGTTTTATTATGAACTTATATTATACCTATATATACCTACCATATACATACTTTCTAGTTTCAGTATGGACGCGTGAACTCCGGTTTTTTTATAAATTTAATTCCGAAAACTCCGGGTAATTATCGGCTAGTTTAGTATAATTTGCGTCTGTTTTCACCCACCGAGGTATTTGACTTTTATCCTGAGAAGCTTCTAAGCGTGTATAAATATTTCCTTTGGTAGCGCTGTATGTTGAGCACGGTCAGCACTCAGAGTCATTAGCGCCAGGAATTCGTCATCGCATATTAGAGATTTTCTTTATCTGGTACGCCTCTCGGCAATTTACGATCTATTGAAATGCCATCCTTGATGTCCTCACAATCGGTCATCTTATCGATATCCAAAGCCTTGTTATCCAAGGTTTTTTTCAGTTTTTGTTGAAAATCTCAAGAATTGAAATAACCAGACTTAGATGCAGCTACGTCACTGCATATGTACTACTATTTCCAGCTCTTTTAAAGAGTCAACAAACACGTAAAGCTCGGTATTCCATAATGAAAGAGATTATTAATTAAGAAGTGGAAGAATTTGGCTAATCGAATCTAAAAATTAGGAAATTATCGGATAAATTTTTGAAGATGACTAAAAATAAAAGCATAGAGTATATGTACAAAAAAGAATGAAATATGTTTTTTATAAATTCTCATTATATTTTTTAAAACTTGTAAGTCGAACATAACGTTTCTTTCTTTTTTAGTACAATTACTGCTTGTGCCCTAAAAGATATGTGTTCTCGTAAAATGGTTGACTGTATTGGGACTTAGCAACATGAAAAGAATAATAAATTACAATGCATATTTCTTAGTATAAACAGACGATTTTATGTCAACGCAGTAATAACAAATAACATTAATTTTCGTCTTTCAAATGAGAAATCAAAGAACATTAATTTTCGTCTTTCAAATGAGTCTTTGAAATTCAGAAATATTTTAGTGACGCACATTAACCCCACTATCGAATATTTCATACTATTTACGAGTATAAATATAACGCAATTATAGCAAATCAATCACTTCATTAAGATCATGTCAACTGATGTCCCCCTTCAAATTATCTTGTCATTTGATGGTTTAAATATTAATGCGGTGTTTTATCTATTTTCTGTTTACGTCGAGGATAAGAAATAATTTGGATAAGTACATCTGGTCGTCGACATACATACATCGGTCATCATCTTCTCAGGGGCCAGATCAATCTTTTATAACTGTAAGATATATCGCCATTGTGATAAGTCCGCCATTTGTGAATAAAATGTCTCTTTTTAAAAACCAGTATAATATTCATTAAGTAATGTTTTTATAGCATAATAAGGTTATTCTTTTTTATTCGATTCTATTATTTAATCTTTTTTCCCCAATTTTTGTAACTTAAACGTTGTCCCAATAAGCTTATTTGATACCAAAAACTCTTCAAAAATAGTTTTTTTGTCATGTCCTTAAATGGTCAAACTTCAGAACGACTAAAATTAATAAATTCTGCATTTTCGAAGTTAGACCCGTGCCAGCCTGGTTCAGACCATCAGATCAGAACTACTAAATTGGATGCTTTAGTTTCGCCTTCTAAATAAGTTGGGAAAATCTAATTATCAAATATTTTTCGGTTATGACAAAACCTGTTAAAAAAGCTCTTGGCAAAGCCTAATTTCATTCAAATTAAAATAATGCTTATTTCGTTATCTATTTGAGAGGCTATAGTTATATTCGACCTCAACTATATGTAACGTTTATCAGGTGTTTCTAAAACCCAAAATCGCGTGCAACTTTCCACATGTGCACATTATTGTAAAAATAATAGACAAATTTTAACAAAAAAAAAACCCCACTCCAAAATTGTTCTTAAGTGCATGATGATACTTAGGACAGGCTATCATAATTGAATGCGTATACAAAATTTTGTGTCTGTGCTGTCGACCGTTAAGGAGTTCCCTCGTTGGAAGCCAGCCCTGGGTGCCGCAGTCCTGTCTTGGTGAAACTTAGAACGGGCTATCATAATTGAATAAGTATACAATTTTTCTTCTCTTTGCTGTTGACCTTTGAGGAGTCCCCTCGTCGGGAGCCAACCCAGGGTGTAGAATCAGGTCACGCCTACTATAAAAAAATGCATTGTCATCGGAATTGAACCAACATGTACATTTTTAACTTCATATGATACTATTTGAGGAGTTCCCTCAATTCCTCGTGGATACCATCATCAGAACCGGATTTTGATAAAAATGGTAATAATCTGTAAGTATATCCTTTCAAAAAAAAAAGAATTGTCCAAATCGGTTTCTTAATAGCAGAGTTCTGAGGTAACAAACATTAAAATAAATAAAAAAATATATACAACCGAATTGATAACCTTCTCCTTTTTAACACGCTTTTATTAGGTCGACCTGTATGTAACTAACTATGTAATGGAATCTTAGGTAACTAATTTAACTATCTTCCAAGGATCGTAGCGTCATGAAAATTGGCAGCTGTATGATGCAGTTCTGATGACAATACAATAATATGGTACTGTCGAACTGATCTGATGATGGAGTCGGAAGATATGAACTGGAACTGCATGATGGAACATCGTATCATAGCTGTGTTTGGACTTGTTAGAAAAGTCTTGGAATGAACTTTGACCACGATTAGGTTTCAAGGTCTGAGGATGAAGCCGGAAGATAGGCACTGGCATTCGATGATGGAATATCGTATCATAGCCGTGTTTGGACTTGTTAGAAAGGTCTTGTAATGAACTTTGACCACGATTAAGTTTCAAGGTCTGATGATGAAACCGGAAGACAGGAACTGGCATTCCATAATGGAATATCGTTTTTTTTGGTTTTTACGTGCATTTATAACAGAGTGTTTTTTGTGTTTTTTTAAACTATTAATTTATTTTGAAGTCGGTTAATAATGTTAAATAGTAGCGAACACTCTATACTATGTACGGTAGGTAGTGAATCAATAATCGCAGGGTAATGTAAATAAAGGCTCACCTTTTTTAGCAGCTGTGGGTGAGTGCGAGAGAAGTGAAAAATGCATTTACGCGAAGTGAACGTCCGTTCTAGTTAGCCATTGATCCGAACACGAGAGTGCATCAGTCAGTAAATATTCAGCAAGCATTTCGCCCATCGCGGCAACGTCCACTTATACGATCGAGAGCTTATAAGTGATTTGAATCGTCGATTATGTTTTTAAATTTATGAGTAGGTGTGAGACCTCGGACTCAGAAAGGGCCATTCGATTTTTTTAATGAATACATTTTTTTAAAATGTTACCAGTTGCTGGGATTCATTTGGAGGGTAACGAAGCCTTTCAAGGATTTCCGCGTTGTTATGCTCTTGTTTACATCGCTTGTCCGGAGTAGACTGGAGTTTGGCAGAGTGATTTGGAATCCATGTTACGAACAATATGTTTCAGACATTGAAAGAGTTCAGAAAACGGTTCTGAGGTGGATGCGTTTTAAATTCTTTCACGAAATAGAATTCGCCGATTACAACGCCCAAACTCACTTTTTTAAATGTCAATCTCTGAAGACGAGACGTACTCTTTCAGATCTTCTCCTCATTAATTCACTCTTTACCCATAAACTCGACTGCCCTGATCTGCTCAGTTGTTTCCCGCTGAACGTTCCGTCGATCCACAGAACTCGTCGTTGTGATGTCTTCCGCCCGCCGCATTGTTCAACCAATAACGCTCTATTCTCGCCGGTTCCCCGTATAATGCACTCATATGTGAAAATCGTAAATTGCTTTGATGGTATGCTTCTAAGTAAATCACAATTCAAGCAACTCGCCTCTGCAAAAATAACGGACTAAAAAAAAAAAAACACCAAACGGAAATTAAAATAAAATATTTAAGTTATTAGAATAGTATAACAAAATAGGTAAATTATCAATAAGTATTTAAACGTTTTTAGATTTATATCAAATAACTTAATGTAATATTATCTCTAGTACGTAAGACTGATGTAAATCTGTTGTTTTTTCAAATAAAGAGAAAAAAAAATACAATTTTTCAAAATTTTAATTTCTTACAAGACGGTTGGTTTTTAAATTGTCCTTGTTAAATAACATATAGAAAAATAGTGGACTTAAAGGACAATGGGCACATATGTAAGAAGCCTGGACCAAGAACCAACAGAGATGAGTCCCATGTCCTATGAATAGTTCTAGTGTGTACTACATTTTATTTTTATTTTTATTTTATAAAATTATCCAATACAAAAAAATGATTATGGCAAAAAAAAAACAAACAAAAGTATTCTTCGAAAACTCATGAAATGCTATGAAATAAGCAGGTAGGTACCTATTATAAAATACTATATAATAACTTTACTGTGCTATAAAAACATTATTTAATGAATATTACACTAGTTATATAAAAAAAGAGAATTTATGCAGAAATGGCGGACTTATCGCTATAGCGATATCTTACAGTCGACGATTTGATAAAATAATTCCTAATTGTCACCGTACAATACACACAAAAGTAATAAAGTTATGTTTTAAATAAAGTAATACAAATATATGTCAATAACTTATGCTAAGGTTGCCCAGGGAAAGAAAATGGAAAGGACAGGATGAGGTATAATTTGGTTATTGGTTGTTTGAAAATAAATGTTAACTTTTTGAAAATAAGCAAAAAAGTGCATGCCTGACAGAGTATGAGAGCTGATTCCATAAACAAACAGAATGTGTACATATCAACCGTGGCATAATTTCATGGCAGACCGCGGCAATTTATTGGAATTTCTTGCAATATCGCCGCTTTCGACAAAAAGTACTATAACTATGGAACTACTGTAGCAATCATATAAATGCAATGCAATGATTGCATTGAAATTTCGTATATAGAATATTGAAATCTCATTTTTTAAAACAATTAGATAATTATGAATAAATATGAGAAAGTCGAAAAAGTGAAAAAAACTCGGCATTTCTAACTTGTGCTTGTTTTACGGAAAAAAGGAACCTTATTTAGAAATTGTAAATACTATCGTGATCTTTATTAGATTCTCTATTAAAGTTATCTCTAAAATATTGCCTGCAAGCAATAAGCTCGCCTTTTCTTAAGAATAAAGAGTTTTTATTATTATTATTATTCTCTATTAAAGTTTATATTTCGTTTTGCTTATTAACGTACAAAAATATTTAGATATTAGCTCATAAAAACCAAAAGAAATTTTGATGATTTCTCGAAAAAAAATGATGATGTTGACAATGGAATATTACCAGAAATATCGGCGAAATGACGCGCAAAATTATTCTAGCGGCCGTCTATGTACCTATGGTAATAATTAGATACTTGGTATGGATTTTAGGATGCGTTCGAATTAGAAAATAATAGTATTGTGCGCTCCGGGAGCAAGCCGCCAATATTGGTCGTTACGTAGTCAACGGTGTTCTGATATGCAACCAAATTCGGTCGTTACGTAGCCGAAGGGTGAAAATGTGAGATATTTTTAATTTTACAAAGAAGCAAAATATTTAATGCGATCGAGACAGAGCAGTGCTTTAGAGCGGAATATAAAATTAACGATTTGGCCTTTTCCCGCACAAAAACTACTTGACGAACATTTACCATCTGAAATAGTCCGAAGATATTTCGTCCGATCTTACATTATGCCGGATTATGTTCGATTGGTAGTTTTGGGATGGGAAAGCGACAGTCATTCATTTCATATTCCTTGTCTAACGAATTAGCTGGTTTCGCTCGGATGAACTAATTCCGATTTCAGTCCACGAAAAACGCCCTCGGCCCCATTCTCCTAATGTGGCAGATATTCTTATACTGGGAATGCTTCCTAAAATTGTATGAGAAATTTCAGTAGAATATTTACAAAAAGGCAAACATATTGCAATCGGAAAATCAGTACCGCATTTCCATTGCCACCCTCCCCCCCCCTGCTTCCCGCGTCCCGTAGTTCATAAAAGCTTCACAACCTCTGTCTTTGTGTTTGAAAACTGCCATAGTTTCGTTCGGGATTACATACTGCTTTTATTTGAACGGATTTTGCAAGGGAATTTTAGAGATGTGTGAGAAGACCCTTGGAGCTTCAGTATAGTTTTAAGATGCATGGGTCTATTATAATTTATGGTGCTTTTAATATTTTGACTGCTGCTATTAAAGGTTGCTGCTAAAAGGAGAAATTAATAGTATATTTGTATCGACGTTTAATAGTGATTTATAATAATAATAATAATAATAATAAACTTGTGACGGTAGGCCGACTCTCACTGACTCCAAGATATACGTTGTGAGAGCCGGGTGTCAACAAGTCCTTTTACTCCGTAATAAGATGCAATTTATGTTATCAGAAGGTTTTATTTATTATTGGTATATCGATTTAACTATTTATTTACGGTGATTTGAATGTTATGCCGTATCGTACGATATTGCCAGTATAACTTTCCCGAATATTTATCGCGGCGCGCGGCGAGGAAGGTAAGGTTACCTTTTGTATCAGAGATTCTGTGTCTCCTCGATACTTGCTCGGGGCTGCAGGAGTGACAGACCTCAGCTTACTCAACTCGATAAGGAGGGAAGGATGAGGTGGTAGCACTGGCTAATGCATTGACCGGCTCACGAAGAGTCGTAGCTACAGAAGCACTCACTAGTAGATGATCACTCGAGGAATGATAATTGATTGGTCGAATGTACTGGTTTATATACCCTGATACATGACGCAATCCTGAAAGGAGTGATGAAATAAGTGTGTCAATCCGATTGATTTGGAGAAATTGGCATGACTCACCGCCTGTGACTGCATTAATTACCGAAATTCGATGGAATCTTAATAGCAGTGCACGTGCAGAATAGATTGTATTTGCGTTACTGAATTTCTACAGAATTCATTGGTTAGTCATGCTTTTGTTGACTGTATGTAGGTACTGAAGTCCCTACAAACTCTTTATTTGCACTTGATTGTTGTACAAAAAGGCGAGCTTATTGCCACATGGCAATATCTTACAACTAACCTAAACTCAGTGGTACATGCGCGCATTGTGAAAATAAAGATTATTACATAATATACAGACCGTCTGCATAACATACAGATAACTGGAAGAATTTAAAACTAATAATGCCTGAGGAGAGGAAATTGGGAGAGGAAGAGGAGAGAAAGGGAAGAACTGGTTACTTCCTAGAAAGGTAGTAATCCTTAAGGTGAGTCTTAAACGATGGTAAAGAAGGCGAGGTTCGTATATTTGCTGGGAGATCGTTCCAGAGTCTTGCACCATGGACACAGAAAGAATAGGAATAGAAATCACCATTATGCCTCGGAATTTTTAGTAAACTGTCAGAGGCTGACCGAAATCCGAGACCGTGGCAACTTAGTGGTTCAAAAAGCTCGTGGAGATGGGAGAGGTTTTAATTGGGAGAGTACACGATATAGGAGAGCAAGTATATGAACATTTCTTCTTTGGCGTACTGGCAACCACTTTAACTCTGCCCTATATTCGGACACGTGATCATACTTACGTATACCGAAGATGAGTCGTATGCATATATTTTGCAAATATTCAAGTTTGTTGAACAGTTCCTCTGATAAATCAAGATAAGCCACATCTGTATAGTCAAGGAAAGGTAAGAGGAGAGACTGTGTAAGTGATTTTTTTGTGTCCATTGGAAAAAATCTTCTTAGTGTTTGCAGAGGGTGAAACTAGCAAATATTTATATATTATGTAATGTAACCATATTTAGCAAATGTTTATATAATATGTTATATTTAAATAATACGTAATGTTATCCTACTTTTCCGAATCGAATTTATTTAAAAAAACGGAAGTTTACGTGTCGACATAGGTACTAAAATTATAACGGTCATGTCAGCCTGTTAGGACTTACATATTTATTTAGGAAAGTCATTTTTCCATGTTAGATGAAATCATTTTGAAAAAGGTACCATGTTAGATGAAACCATTTTAAAAATAACTACATTTGAAAAAAACTTTTTTTTTTATTTTTCACATTTTTTTAAATCAAAAGTTGTTTAATTGCTCGTACTGAATCACCCCCTTGAAGGGTGCTGGTTGATTAAAACTTAACTGTATATATTTCCGGAATGTACTCAATCAGACCTTTCATTTGACACTAAATACCATATATTTATTTAAATTTATTGACATTTGGACATTTAGAAAACTGCTTACTTGATATTTTGACAGTTAAGGTACCATATGGCACTCGGGATGACATAACGTTTGTATCAATATTACACCCTTCCGCGGTTCAAGTGTTTAGAAGTGGAATAAAGAAACGGAAAACATACATAGATGAACCCTGAACACTCCTTCTTTTCTGGGTAGTCGTGTAAAAAGGATATACGCTCGATTACAACATATTTAGACCTATTATAGAGATGAAAATAACTAATGTATGTGGTAATCATCATATAACATTTCTATAATGTTCACTCTCGTTTTTTGACCACTTCGATCTTAAATTATGAAACTGTTACAATTATTTAATGAATTAGCACATTCCTAAAGCATATTTGTCGTACACAATTATATCCATGTCGTATTCATATCCATTAGTAATGAATTACTACTTATATAAAGAAAAAAATCGGTTGTCTGTAAAGTCGGTTTACTGACGATAGTTGAACGTGACAACGTCATAAGAAAGTACTGATGGAATGGTTGCATTTAAAGCAGTTTCATGTACACGAAATTTTGCGCGAGGCCGTACACGAAATTTTGCGCATTTCATGAATTTACGTAATTTTGCAGACGTGAATTTAAGGTTAAAATACTGTATTTCTATAAGTTTTATTGCACAACATAAAAGATCATTTATATTATTGTCTAATGAGTGAGCTACTTTTTTGAAAATTATTATAGAATTTTGATTAATTGACCTTAAACCGGCGACTGTTTGTGAATTTTTGCTGTAAGAGGTTTAGAATATAACATATTTACGAATCGTTTTGACATCTAAACGGTATAAAAACATTACAATGTATTGTTGTGAAAGTCCTCTATATAATAATAAGTGAATCACTTTTTACTACTTTCATATAAAATTGTTGTTAAAAAAAACATTTAACTTTGTCAATTTTTTTAGAAAATGGGCCAAGAAATGCTTTTGATTTTGGCCTTTTAGAACTCTCGTTCATAAAATAAAAACAACAGAAATAAACTTTAGTTCAATATCAATCCATTTCCTAAAAAAAAATGCAAAACATTAATTAAAATTGGCAATAAAGTCTTTTAAAACAATCTAATTCTCGCGTTATGATACTCGCCTATGATACGATTCACGCCTCAAGTTAGCTAGTCCCCGCCGAGCGCTTCGAAAGGGTGGACGTATCTCTTTGGCTCCGAAAATCCTACCTACCTATAGTTATATTATACCATTGATTATAGAGGTATCACGGCCCACATCGATTTCTTACACGGCCTCTTAAGATTCTGATATTGTTTATTACAAATACCCAAAAATATATGCTTTTATACTCACCGATTTGACTACAACATTAAATGTATTATTGTATAGCAGTATAATTGTATAATTGTTTATTGTTTAAAGTTTATTCTTTTTTTTTAATTTGAAAGTTTGAAATCTCAAACTGTTAAATAACGGTTTGAGAAGCGTTTGAGCACGCTGCGCCATCTAGCGGTAGGTAATACGTCGTAAATAAACAATATCAGCGACATTTTACCAACCGCTAGATAGCGCATCGTAATGATAGCTTTCATACTTTTTATAAAAAAAAAAATAAAAGTTGCTTACTTCGTTGCACTTCGTTGTACCCACAAGAAAATTGTCCGTTCAGTAATAACATTCCGTATTGAATACATATAAAATTATGTCAAGAAATTAAATCAATCTAGTGATTTTCATTCGTACTATTTTAGACTGAGGTTAGTAAATAATTCTTGTCGCAACCGGTAGATGGCAGCATTTATATTGAATAATAAATATAATAAATGGAACGCCTCAGAGCGAGGTAACGCCGCATGAGTCATGTTTTTTCGTGCATGCAGCAGGATCCATCGATTTATAAGACGTTGTCACGTCAAAAAATGAACACCACCAATATGAGCAATATGGCCATTTTTATCCTATCTATTAAAATCAATTAAAAAAATATGATCGTATTGATCCGTTTGCCGCGGAGCCCCTAAAAGGCGTGAGTCCCCATTTCCCGGTGCCTACTTGGCCTATACGATATGATAATCCTTTACTTTTTCAGTATGTTGTACCTAGAGCTAGTCAAAATAAGGAGATTCGCCCCAAAAAGTCGTTTTTTTTTTTATACGACTTTTCAGTTTAAAGCCCTTGATATAGAGAAGTCATGTCAAATAGTCAATTTTTCTTGTGAAAAGACCGAAAGATATATTTTTTCATAATTGTATATACTGATACTAGTTACTAGTTAGGATACCATAGTCATTAGTTACTGATTGGTAATATAATGTCACCTGAAATATCACAGATATTTTAGGTTTCATCGTGAGTGAAGTCCAAAAAAAATAATATAAATTTTAATTCAAAAAACAATATTATAAGTTCTTATTTACAATGCGAGAAAGCTAATAGAGAGTGCCGACGACACAAGTCAACTGCAGTACAATTTCCAATGAATTGTCTTTTGAGCTTTGGCGTGAATTCCTTTTATTGACTTACTATAATGAATTACATTGTTTTATATATTACAGACGACTGTGCGCAAATATGGATTACGCAAATATGTTCTTATAATATCTCTCTGTGCATTTACACCAAGCGAGCGAAAGCTCATTCTACCCCCACTCTGCCAAAATCATGCGATTTTACCAGAGTGGGGGAAGCTTAAGAGCATTCTAACCGGCCGCGCCGTTCGGCGGTAATGACATAGAATGCTCTATAAAACAAAGAATTTGCTCATTCGTCTAGTGTAAATGACGCTAGAGCGCGCGAACAGTAGCCTAGAGCATTCGTTCCTGTTCAGACGCGCTCGCTCGACTAGGCGGTCTCTTCAAAGCGTTCTAGCATTCTACGTGGCAAAATCATTTGCGACCGTGTTTTCAAATGGATTGGACGAACGATTTGTGTCTTCAATTAATAGAATTATATCGAGAGCAAAGTTGACTGACCACTTTCTTGGTGTGTCATAATATTTTCCACATGTGCACTCTTAGTTGCTATCCACTAGAGTTGTCATCCACTAACGGCGATCTTTTCGTTTCTATTTCTTTTTAATTAACTGGTGCATTACGATGAAAGAAGCACTTGCTATTATACAATCGTCGTCAGACATCGTCCGTGCGATTATTACGTACGGTCTCGGCGAATTTGACAACTTTCTAAGCATTCAATCGCTACATTCTAGGGACGAAAAACAACTAGAATGGGGGGAAGGGGCGGCTATTTACTGACAGACAGAGAGCGAAGTATCACCAATACATGATTCAGTTTGCCCTCTCTCATACGGACCTACCAAACGTAGATAGGGTAATATGCAGTGGGCTCTTGGTCTGAGGAAAAGTCGCGCTTAACGGTGCCGATATCGTCTCCGTTTCAAATGAGTTCCGGGCGCAACGCAAATGAACAAGCGTCACCTTGATTAGAGGCGAAGCTCGGATTAAGAATACGAAAAATTGGCGGGGCGAAGACGCTCCATGCTCCACGCTCCAACGCCTGCCCGTTGAATATTGAGCGCCAAATGGGACGACCCATAGTCACTTGTCAAGCCGTGCTGCATAGACCTAAAAGTAATATCTTCTACAGGTGCCTTCTCCTATTCGGGAGTTGGCTATCGTCATAGCTATTCCGACTTTAGATGCATTTAACTAGAACCAGGAATTATTAAAGGCTATTCTCGTTTGTAAACGTCCGAAGTTGCTAAACAAAATTTGTTTACGTATAATCAAGAATTGAAAATCACACGAACGAGCAAGTAAGCAAGCAAAAGATGAGAATTGCCCTCTCGACAGAAATTAACTAAGGACATTGGGTTAAATAATTAAGAATAGGAATTAACGTGTTCTAACCATTATTATTAGCTATAATAAGGGATTATCACCTCCCTATGTGATAAACCATTATATTATGTTAAAGAGATGAATCTCCTTTCAGAGCTAGGTTTATAGTAGTAATTTTTGGAAATTGGAAAATGTTTTGTATTAGGATAAGATATTTATTTTTGTGCCTTGTATATTTAATTTGGCACAATTTTTTTTTATAATACGGCCAATTGTCTATCAGTGTCTTCCTCCTGCCCCTAAATCTTGTGTTATCCTGGATTATATTAAAGAGTCCCCACGAATTTACATAAAATACACCGGATTCTCATACAAACTGACGTTAGTGGGTATGAAGATGCCGGATTTGTAAACGTTAGATTTATTGACGTCGGGTTCTCATAGAACGCGAGTTTGCAGATACAGGGTTTGTTAACGCCGGTTTCTTATTCACACGGGATTCGTCGTTTGAAACGTTAAAAATAAAATTGCAATTCAATAATAGAAGGAGCTAGTTTCAAAGACGGGCATGAACGGCGAAAAAGTGAGTTAAGAACAGAAGCACTGAATGTAAAGTAGGGCTGCGGTTATCCGAGTCTCGATTAACAGAGTTTCGGGTTAATCAAAAAGACCACGACTAGGCCATATATTTACCCCCAACGTCCGCCCTATACACTAATTTAACTATGCAGTACTCTATTTTATAATAAATATACATATGTATGTATTGTATTACATTTTTAACTGACTACATTTAAATATGTAATACATGTATTATTTTACTTCATTGACTACGTTTTCATTAATTTTAAACTTTACCGTATGTTTCCCTCTTGATTTACGACAGAGTTCGTGTTATCCGAGTTTTCGATTATCCGAGTTACCCTTGGTCCACATTACCTCGGATAAGGGAGGTCCTACTGTACTTCAATTTTATTGACCAATAAAATGATCAGTATTTAGCGGTTTTATATAAAAACTACTAAGCTTTTATATAAAAACTAAAAACCACAAAATAAGTAATCTCGTTTTCGGGATTTTTGACCCCCCCCCCTCCCCAATGTCAACAGTCGTAATCAGCGGCCTGACCCCCCTCTTTCCAAGATTACGAAATCAATCGAATTTGCGGGAATTGTGAGGAAAAATAACATTTTAGAAGCTTTTCAAAGTGTATTTTATTAATTCAAAGTAATTACAAAATCTCCATTTCTTTGCGGTATTTCCGTTCAGGTTTAGACCAGAAAATTGCGATGCGGTGATCAAAGTTGATTATGTAATCTGCCCCCCCCACCCCCCCCCCCCCCCCCGCCCCCCCACGTAATCAAGCGTAAGCCTCAGCTTCACCCCCCCCCCCCCCCTTTCCCCTTCCTCCCTCGGTGATTACGTAATATGTGGACGGCCCCTAATTACAAGAATCCCGGCTACGTGTAGCCGCATTTGCATACTTCCATGGCTTGAGTTTATGTAGTGGTCTACTATGGATGCCCGCGTAGCGACGCCTGACAAACGGGTCGTTACTGATCAAATGGCGTGCCGCGTATCCCTAAAATCCGAGAAATTCCACGCTCAGGTTTTCTTTTATTGGCGCGAGGGTGCGTGGGGGGAAATTAAACAGGATTGTCGGGAGTGTTTTGTCAGGAATTTTAATTTGGGTACTGAAGTATTTTCGAATACTATGAATAAGATGCTACGCAGGAAGCCGGGAGTTTATAAAAAAAGTAAATCTGCGTATTTGGCAAGATTTGTGAATGAGGTATATTTATCATATTACAACGTTATTAGGCTGCCTAAAACAGAGAAAAATTTTCTTCTTTATTATATGCAAGTTATTCCGTTCGTTGTCATCATCAGTAGTCTGCAGATTCCCTCAAAAGGTTCAAATGTTTACAAGATTTAAGACCCATGAAATGATACAAGAATTTATGACAAAGATTGAAGAAATTCATCGATTATGATCGGTTAGTCGCACGAATACACCGCAAATAAGAGATGAAATTTCAACATTTGATAAGGGTTGTAAAGAAATCCGTTTATAGGATGATGTTTTCATTTAAAATAAAAATAGTGAAAGCTACTTAAAAAGCAGCGAAGGAAATCCCAGCTTGGATCGGGCAATGCTAATATTTGAATGAGATATACTTACGGATGTGCACGACTTTCGACTGTGCAATGTAAGTTTAAGGGTCCCTTTGCAGTCGACTAAAGATCACTATTCATCCATATATCTCGAAAATCAAGCTAATCCTTTTGCAACACGTAATGCCTCCAATTGAGACGAATTAAAGCGAAAAAATCAATAATAAAACAAATTGATCACTTCGGCAAAGCCGTTTCATAAATGAAGGTGACATAACGAAATCATTCAAATTTCGAATGCTTCCAACATTTTAAATATGATACAATTAGGCTGAGTTCGTTATCAACGAGCCATTAAATCGAAATAAAAATATTTATTTTTATTGTATATTTATTTATGTATGTATATAGATATGTATATATGTATATATAGATTTAGGGATGCCCGAGACGTGGCAAAAAATCGTCAAGAATGGAAACGAATGGTGAATGGAGTACGAGATCCAGCGGCACCGACAGCAGCGTATTGGCTGCGAGGGCGACCCCCCCTCCCAATCGCCGGCTACGGCATAAATAATAATAATAATAGTATATGTATATATTTATACTCATCATATTCGTGCCGATCAGTCTATTGTCTGTTTGTAATGAATGCTAACTTCTCACTCTATTCTGCCGCCACATAATAGCCACATTCGACTTGGTAACTACTTCTGCCGCGGAAGCGACCTCACGTATGAAGATTTGACAGGTCGCGCCCCTTACTAGCGCATGCAGTGAAGCGATTTGCCTCCGAGAGCGGAATCACGTCGCGGCAATTCTTCCAGGCAGGGCGCGGGGCTGTGACCCACATCGCGCTGCAGCCGCCAATGAAACTTTGAATATATAAAGATCACTGTATCACTTGGCCGCACTCCAGGCCATAGGCGAAATATGAGATTTTGTCGTTGCCGTGATTCATTGCGGGAGCCCCGCTCCCGAAGTCCTACACGTGACGTACTGTACGTGACCATTAAGAATAGGTGCACTAGTGAGATATTATTATTGGTTGCGCCATGAAGGATTATTACGACATGGAGACACAGTAATAATATTAAGTAAATAAATAAAAAATAAAAAAATACGACTGCCGTAACAGAGAGTAAACTATTGTATTTAAAATTATTTTTATTACGGTTTTTTATGATATATTTGCGATTTACATATTTATTCATATAGATACGTGTATATTTCCAAAATATACTCAATCATACCTTTCGTTTGGCAATAAACACGATATATTTATGTTAATTTATTGACATTTGGAATATTGGATATTATACAATACAATACAATACAATCAACTACTCCAGCAGATAGGCATTCCTACACTTGGATGCGTCACAAAATTAAATGATAAAAATTTAATTATTAAAAACATAACTATCGTGATAGTTGTCATGGCTGTAATATTAGATTCAATATTACCTACATACAAATATACTAATGTGATTTAAGAGTCAGGGAGAATAATATATTAAAATAGAAATGCAAATTCTATGTAGAATAATGAAAAAATATATATTTTATTGTCAATCCAGCAATATGCCTTCGTATTTAAAAAAAAATGAATAGATGTATAATAAATTATATGAAAATTAGAATGTCAGCTATCATAATACCATTATGTTTAAAACTTTACGCATTTCATTAATCATCAACATGGAAAATAAACTCAGAATTTTCAAACTCCCTTATATCATAAATTGGTTCACTTACCAAATTATTTATAATTATCTTTTTAAATTGGTCCTCTCCAAGGCTTTTCATTTGCTCTGGAATCTTATTATAGAAGGCTATTCAAACAAGTACTTACCTGATATTTGGACAGTTACAGTGGTATTTGGACGGGTTCCTCATGGCACTCGGGATGACATAACGATTCTAACAATTTATTTATTTTTTTATTTGCAGCTGTTATAAAAAACATATACAAAAAACAAGAACACACAGATTAAAAATTAAAACTATAAATAGACAAAGACTATGAAATAAAGCTACAAACGCTGCAATATCCTCAGGATATCTCTTATCCTGGTTTTCAGGACACACCTATTAATTATTGGTACATATATGATTTTTAAAATAAAATAACCAAATCAAATAAATCTTAAAATAAAAAATCCAAAAAATCATAATCAAATAAATACACAAATCGAAATATTCAAAATCAAGATATTTAACATCAAATGATATTAAAAGAAAATAACGTAATTACATAAATGTAATAATCTACATATAATAAATCAAAAATAATCAAAAGCAAAATATTTAACATCAAATAAACACGTTACAAATTAATAAATAAACGAAGACAATAGTAATAATCCAATTAGCAATAGTTATTTTAAAATAAAATCAAATTATGACATCTAAATATCTTCCTTAAATAATAAACTTTTAAAGTGGTCCTTAAATACTGCAATTGATTTCGATCGCAAAGCCATACCCAACCGATTCCATACAACCGCAGAATAAGACGAAAAGCTGCACTGGAAATGTGTAGTTTTGTGCTTGGGTATTATAGCAAGTTGTTCACGTGCCCGTGTTGAATGGACATGCCGGTTACGGGACCACGTCATAATCGAGTAAAGATATCGCGGCTGTTTATTGCGTACTACCTTGAGTACAAGGGTCGCAAGATGGAGCTGCCTTCTTTTACTCATATTCAACATGGAAGCTTTCGCAAGGAATGGTGACACATGATGACGTGGAGGAATCCTAAAGCAAAATCTTGCGCAGGCATTTTGCAGTCTCTGAAGTCTCCGCTCAGTCTTCCTATATAGACAGGGATATGTAATACTACATACTTCAAAATTAGATCATGATTTTAGAAGTTATGGTGAAATAAAGAAGCGGAAAACATACATAGATGAACCATGAACACATTACACTCCTTTTCTGTTGGGCAGTCGTGTATAAAAATATAAGCTGGGTTCCAATATATTCAGTCCTATTACAGAGATAAAAATAACGAATGTATGTGGAATTCATCATATCATATTTCTATAATGTACATGCACCCGTGTCTTTTGATTATGCAACCGTTATATTTATTTAATTAATCAGTACATTCACAAAGCATTGTCCTACTAATATTCATATACATTAGTAATTACTAAACTTATTCATATAAAAAAAAATAACACGGCCAATATGAGTATTAGCATATCTGTATTTGATTATAGAAATCGGCGACATTATTAGGTTGAAGGAATATCTTACAGCTAACCTTAACCTAGTTGAAAAATGATGTTTTGCTGTAATAAAATTATAACATTATTATTAAAACCACATACATGCAGCAAGTATCAATTGTATCGAACACTAAAATGCAGCAGAAAATGAAACAAATAAAAATAAATAAAAAACAATAAACCTATAATGACTCAGGGAACGGGGAGGGGAGGGGAAGGGAGACATTTATGAGCGCGTGTTTGTGTTCTTTGAGCCTGAGTTTGAAGCAATACAAACTTGGTACTGTCCTTACATATGTAAGTAAATCATTTAAAAGATAGGCTCCCCGTAGGAAAAATGAGAGCAACTAGATATGTCGACTACAACGGGCGAACCTGTCACCTCAGGAAGTTTTAACGAAATTTGATCGTTCTGTCTCCCGTGAGGTGAGCGCAGAAGACTTAGGACAAAACATTCCACCGTCAAGCTCCGCCACATGCTCGTAAGAAGCCATTATATAATCATTATATAATAATTAGGATTAATTTCTTGTTATGGATTAACCGCTGGAATGCTAATACCACCGATCAGTCTTTTTCCTTTGCGATGACTCGCGAGCGGCCGATATCCGTATATATGCAATTATATAATTATATGCGAAAAAGTCGCCTCCATTGAATAAGGGACCATTTTACATTAGTATGCGTGCACTAACACGCCCTACAAAGATATTTTTAAGAGTTGAAAACATGCCGTTGTGAGTGTCATTCCCTTGGCTAGTTTTCTAAGGGTTCAATTGGAATATTATTTGTGAATTGATTGGGTGCAACTAACTAAGCGTAAGAAGAGATTGGCTGGAAAACTGCCACACATATACACTGCTTAGGGGGTTCGTTGATAGTCAGGCCATCTTTAGAAGAATCGGTCTGTTTCTACCCGCCAATTACTACCGTCTTGGGATTCACGTATTGTTCGCGTCACCGCGAGTTAGAACTAACATCGTTCAACACTGCTTCACGGTGCGGACACTTCGCGCCCTAAATGCACTATGTTCGGCTGAACCAGAATTGGATATTTGGACGGTGAACTTAGCACAACTGCAAAGTACGGTAATGGCATTTCTTAGCAATCAAGTAATTAGGTAAATATGTATGCAGTATAAAAGTTGTTAAAAATGAGTACCGAAAGGTTAGATTATCATTGGATATATGTAAGTATAATCGTTTGATATTAATTTCTAACGGATTGCTCTGTCTTCTTTGCTATAGCCTAGATAATAGTATATATAGTAGAATAATAAAAAAAAATAATAGTAATAGAGTAGAATAATAATTATAATAGTAGAATAATAATAATAGTCTACAGTAGAATAATAGTTATAGTCTAGAATAATACCTTAGAAAAATAATTTACGATTTGGATTTTTCTCTAAGGTTAATTATATTTTCGGAAATAAATAAATAAATATATTATATTTGTACCTACTTATTTCACGGTTGATAAAAATCATGATTTTTAAAAAAAAACAAAAAATCGGATTAATTTGATTTAAATCGGATTTATTTGATTTAAATCAGATTTTTAGATTTTATAAATATTTGTATTTTTTTTAATTTGGAAGTCAGGAAAAACACAATACAATTAATTGTAATTTATTTAAATATGTTTTAAAAACATTACCAAAAATCAACATTATATATTACTTCTTCTTAATCAAAAACATATTTAAATATTTTTTTTAAAAACAGAAATACCGTAGCGTTTTTGTCATATTTATCAACAAGTGAACAAGGAAAAAAGGTCCTAAAATTGATAAATTAAATCATATCGCTTTCACCACAGTCGCAGTCACTTATTTATAAAAATACATTATATTATTATTAAAACATACATTATACTTACATTATTATATTCGTAACAGTAACTTAGATGTTATTGGTTTTGTAATTTGTTCGAATTTAGCTTTTTTAAAAGAAAGACCAATTTAGCCGCCTTTTTGTTGCCTAATCTATTTATTATTTTGCTGTGCACCAAATTGAATGCCGAAAATATTCTTTCGACCCCAGCGGATGAAGCAACTGTATTTAGCAGTTGCTTGATTATATCCAATTCTGCTTCGGTTTTACATTTTTTTCATATTATTTATTGCTATCCACCAATCAGTAGGGGCGGTTTTCTCTGTGACTTGTTTATCAACTAATGTCGGGGGAAGTCCCTTGATATTTTTTGGCTGAGGTTAACATTTTTTGGTTGCGTTTAAAAATCGATTTAAATCATTGATTAAAAAAAAACACTTGATTTAAATCGCGATTTAAATCACCGATTTAAATCAAATGATTTAAATTATCGCAACCTTGACTCATTTAGATATACGGGGATATTCGACCTTCTCCTACATGAGAGCGTTCTAATACAATTTATGAACGTAAAGCGGGCGCGAAAAAGTGCTCCGTCACGTCGTTAAGTATTCACAGAGGGCGGACGGAACGGATTGCAAGCTAAATGTGTGGGGCGGCTCGGTTGGGTGGCGTTTTTGGGCGGATAGGGCTAAAGTGCATCTTTGTCACTTGGGACACGTTTAAGCGAATTTATGCTCGGATCGTGGGAACACGCGCTGGTGATGCACTTCGGTACTGTCGCTTCCCACCCTCCTGGATGAGAGAAACAGGTCGCGAGGGTACCTACCTACACTATCTCTATTTTAGTGTCTTATAGCCTATAAAGTAGCGGATTGGTTACAGTTAAAAATGGTTACAGTTAAAAAGTCGTATGCAAGTCGGTAGTAGCATTGATTATATATGCTAGTAAATTGCGCATCCCTATAGAACGATTTAGCAACAGTTTTGTGTTGGCCAAATGCAGGTAGCGCTCATAGCATTGGCATCCAAAATAATAGCAATTTATATGGCCATCTATAATAACACAGTTTTTTTATTAACCATGTACCAAAATAAGCATAGCAAGGCAAGACAAGAAATATTTCGGGCCATATTACTTTAACAGGCTACCGAAAAGTTTAAAAATAATTCAAGTTAAAAACTTATACAAAAACTACTAAAATAATTCCGTTTAAAAATTATTTTTATTCAATCAAAAAGTATTTAAATGGCAATTTTTTACAATTTTAAGTAACATTTTTGAATTATTTTGACTTTTTCTGGTTTTGTGTTATTTTGATTATTTTAATTGATTATTTTAATGTGTGGTTTTAGTGAGTACATATTAATAATGTTTTTTCTGATTTTGTATTATCTTGATTATTTTAATTTATTATTTTAATTTGTGGTTTTAGTGAGTACATTTTATTAATGATTTTTGAGTATCACCAGTATTAAAATGTTGCATATCGACATATCATAAAGCAATAATGAAGAAATTTGAACAATATGTACCTGGCGATCAATTTGGATATTGTAAAATCGGACGAATATACTGTAATTTAAATGTACCTAGATATTACGTTTCTACAATGTGTTAAGATTTTTTGCAAATAAATAAATGAAAATGAAAATAATAAATGATAATTCACGAATATATTATAAAGGACTGACGGATAATGAAAAAACTAATAATAACATTCAATCATTAGTGCCATATAATGCATTATTTTTAATAGGCTGATTATATTACAGAAATAATACAGAGAGAATGTTATATACAATCTATCTAAACATAAAAGTTATTAATTATTACGTATTAGAACCTGTATACCAAATTAAAAGTTGACATCTTTATTTGAATACTATTATAGGGTAGAAATATTCGTTTCTTATTATATTATTATTTTATACCGTATAGGCGTATTAGAGTGCCCGCCATCTTCAGTGCTCCGCCATGCAATTATCCAACGAAAGTCGCCATATGGAACATAATAACATGCGGAACATAATAACATATGGAATAACATATGGAACATAATAATCAATTTTAGGAACTATGAGTGCCATCAACATGTTTATACTCTTTATTGTGAAATGTCACAATGGGCGGGTTTATTGTCATAGGACATTCTCTTACAACCAACCCTACTATGACGTGTTATATGTATGTGTGCGTGTAACATTTATGTAAGTGTGTGTCTTGTTATTGCATTCGATCGACGGAATTGAAAATGCAATTCCGTTAATTTGATCCCAACGGAAAATAGTTAACCAGCCGGGAATCGAACCCGGGACCTTACAATGTAAGATCAGGCGACCTAACCCCTATGCCACCGGGCCGACATGTTGCGTTTCGTAGTAAAATACTGGCTTTCAAATTTTAGTATGCCGTTGAGCAATCCAATACGTTTTATGTATGTAGTACTAAGCGCCTCTCAATATATTTCCAAAGCGTAAGCAAGGGATCAATAGTTGACCCTTTCATCTGTATCTGTTTATAAAAGACATTTTAAAACAAACATTTCTTTTAACTGCTGCTTCCATGTATGTAAAATATTATTTTTACAATGCACTGAAATGTTTCTGTTACATCACAGTCAGCTCTATTAAAATTCGACATGGTAGAATGGAAATCTTTCGACATGATGGAATGGGTCCGACGTATAAAAAAAAATACGTGTGGCACTCGGGGACTGCCGCGGTAAAGCTATTGCATAGCATTTTTAACAACTTATGCAATTATAATTATTTATTCATTTTTTTTTTCTGATATCAGATAACTGCGCTCTATCGGGAAACGTTGAAATTATTCCGAATCATTTGCGGCTGCGGTAGCAAATGATTCGAAATAATTTAAACGTCTTCCGATAGAGCGCCGCGCACGATTTTTTTATTCGATAAAGCAAAAAAAACGGATTATTCGAAAAAAAAACGTAGATGAAAAGATAGATAGTTAATTATCTTTAAAATGGTGCAGGTTTCATAATAATACGCCAGATAGTATTTGCGTAGTAGTCGCTTTTGTGTTCGGTTAGACCTAATTTCACAAATTAATTACACTATGTAATATAAACAAAATCTAAAATATTCAAAGCTAAGAACATTAGGAAAGTGTTCTTGTTTCACATATATTTTTTTCGAAAAAAGCAGTACTCGTTTAGACGTAATTATCAGTTTGAAATCATTAATTTTTGTTAAGAAATTTCTTCATTCGGTCGCCGCGCTGGCCGGCCCGCGATAGAAGCTATGCAATAGCTTAAAAATGTGCCATGGATTTGTTGCAGACAACAATTATCTGCAAAATCTGCAGTCTGCAAAATTTTGAACCGCAGTTCATTGAACCGCAGAAAATGTTCACACAAAATTTTACATAACATACCTACTAGAAAATGTCGGTATGCGTGGGCTTTCTTCACAGTGGTTTATGAACTACCTTATAGAAATATATCAAGTGAGTAAATTAGGCGACTTCTCGAGTAGAGCGCGCGAGGTAAGTTCCTCTCCCTATCCACCAGATTTGGACATATTTCTCCGTTCTCCTGTCTGGTCACCGATTCGAAGTCCCTTGAGCGGCCTCTACCTGATGTTAGAGGTACAAATTTATCGAAGATCGTGGCGCTATTTGCCTGTCTTCTACACGGGATCGGATGGCTAGGACGAGTCGCTTCAAGAGTAGCTAACATAAGGTCAACAACCACCCCCGCTGCTTAAGAAAGGTATAAGATCATTTCCATACACCCCCTTATATCGGTTATTCGCCGGAGTGCACAGTCGAGTGGCTGACGCCGCACGATGCGCAAACCGCCTAGCAGCGCCCGAAGGTCATCTCCCAGAGGATCCGATCCACCTGCCATGACACCCCGGGGTGTCACGGCAAACAGTCCTTTCCAGGTTCGACTCTCTTCGAGGACGCTACCGGATGCAGTTGAAGCGTGAGTTGAGCCGACTCATGATAACAAGCGGGTCATAATGGCCCAAGCTGCACAGGAACCATTAGCTGACAAACTATACCTGCAACTAGAGATGTCGACTACAACGGGCGAATCCTTCAGCTCAGGATTTTTTAACGAGATTAGATGGTTCTGTCTCCCTTGAGGTGAGCGCAGAAGACTTGGGACGAAAAACAGTCCACTGTCTAGTTACGCCACCTACCCGTCAGAGGCCAACGCCTTACGGCGAGGCACCAGGAAAGATACGCACCGGCAGCCGCGCCCCCTGACTACCAGTTTAGAAGAATATCTCCGTCTGGAATTAACCTTAAGTATACCTCCTGCCTCCTGACTGGTTACAGGATCGAGGTCGCTTGCGCGGTCCCTTCCCTTACGTAGCGGTGATACGGTGTCTACCGAATCTATCGCGGACCACGGCATTCTTTGCCCAGCCTATTCACCCGGGATCGGTTGGCCGAACGATCGTTTCAAGAGCAGTTTCCGTAAGGTTGACAACTACCCCCGCTCTATAGGAAATATTACTGTTTCCAGACTTACCAGCTGTTAGTCGTAATGTACAATCGATTGGCAGACGCCGCATTCGCAAACCGTCAAGGAGTGCCCGAAGGTTGACTCCTAGGGGAGACTCGCCCACAGGCCAGCGTCCTACCCTTCTGGCTCGTACTTCTACGTGGAGGCCGCCGGATGGGTGTTGACCCGTGCGTTTGACCGACTCTATACAACTGGGTCTTAGTGGCCAAACAGCAACTGGGCCCATTAGCTCCCAAACTATACCTGCAGTGAGATCTCTGTTTAAAATGTATTTAAACTGCCGCCCGTTGCAATAAAGGCCGTTTAATTTGCCTAGTCATGTCGTGCGACCGGGAGGGGGGGGGGGCGTTCTTACTGGCGAGGTGGCTAACGGGCAAAATATTCCCATCGGGGAATATTTTCGCGGGGACAATTTCGCGCCGCTTTGAATCGAATAAGGAGAGTCGCAGTGGCGCGGCCGCTGCATTCTCCCTCGCCATCGAGCGCCGCACACTGTTTTCCTTCCCACAAACAAGCTTCGTCAACAGATTCGTGGGTAACAAGGAATGATAAAAAAGTAATGATAAAAAACAAGTGAAATATCACATATTATAGATTTTTAAATATTATATACTAGCTGTTGCCTGCGGCTTCGCTTCTCGTAAAGTTTTGAATCGATGTGTTAATTAAAGTAAGGTGGCGTTTATTTGCCTTTTTAGACGCTACCTTTATAGCTCATTTACTCTCTCGCACGAGGCGCGAGGCGAGGCGCGGGACGAAGCGCGAGACGAGAGTGTGAACGGGCACCCGCGTCTCGCTTCGCGCCTCGCCTCGCCGCTCGCGGCGCTCGCGTCGAGAGCGGCTTTTTGAGCACGAGTCAAAGGACCTCGCGACGAATAGTGGGAAGCCAGCGACAAAAAAGCGCAAGACTTTTGGAAAACTGATACTTTCAGATCAGACAGTATTTTGGCCGTAGAATTCCGGGTTATAGCCAATAGGCCAGATTTCGAGACACCTGTTGCTGGCGTTTAGGGAAGATGTAATTTTAATTACTACCCCTATTTTTTTTGGAAAAGCTGAAAATTAATCAATAGACAGTAGATGCAATAAAGCACTCGAAACAAATGGTCAAATTGATTCATAATCGAACGCATGGCGTCAGCATGTCCGTGCAATTATATTGCACGGCACAGTAGACCGATACATCATAGACCGATGCGTGACATGTATGGAGATGATGACGCCACGCGTTCGATTATGAAGCAATCTGACCGTATGTTTCGAGTTCCTTATTGCATCTATTATCTACTGATAAATTTACAGCTTTTCCAAAACACTTTGGGATATTACTTAAAATTACAACTTTCCTAGTACGCCAGCGCCAGGTGTCCCGAAACCTAGCCTGGTGACTGTACCCCGGCATTCTATGGCCAAAATATTGTCTGATCTGAAAGTATCAGCTTTTCCAAAACTCTTTCACTTTTTTTGTCGCTGGCTCTTGTACTAATAGGTTCTAGCTCGCACGCACCACGAGAGTGTAAACAGAAACTCATTTTTCTTCGATCACGCGAGGCACGAGGCGAGACACCGACACGAGGCGCGAGACGAGAGTGTAAATCAGCTATTAGATATATATAGGGCAAGACGTCCCCCTCAGATGCATGCTACCTCTCTCGTAGACGTACGAGTCTTGTTCCTCGCCACCCGCGCCGCCTTTCACTGTGCTGACCTAGGTATGTCGGATGTTCTGACCTAGGATGTTCTGATCGATTTTTAAAAATATAAAATCAAAGGTCAGATTACTCGATATTTAAAGTAAGTATTGTAATGAAGACATAAAACAAAAAAACAAGAACTAAAATTTTCAAATGAAATTTTATTGACATTAAGCGTACATTATGCGGTATATGCGAATATCGCGTTCAAGGGAAGAATCAGATAGGAAAACTTATTGATACTTTTTCACTCTATTGAGCCCCATCAGTCTGGTCACAAGAACATATTTCACGTTTCGACATATTGAGAATCTACGGTAACAAATACACTGAATAAACGACACAATCTGAACGAATGCTTCTGCACAAATGAATGTAAATTAGGCGGTGCCTGGTTTACATTCTACGATACAGGTCGTAACATGTCCGTTCCCGACGGCTCTGCAACTCGTGAACGTGAAAAATGCGACCCTCAATGTTTTAGAGCAACATGAGAGATTCGATGGGGTAATAGCGGAGTAATAGCTCAGAAATTATATTATAATTATTATTATTATTATTACATTTACAAACAAGCAGCAGTACAGCAGTACAATTACAATTTTAGTTTAAGGTGTCCGTCAAACCTATTTTTAAATATGTTGACACTACTCGCTTCAACCACTTCAGCAGGTAAACTGTTCCACTGGTCCACAATCCGGTTGGTCAGGAAATGTTACCTGGGGATAACGTGGAATCGTGTTTTCTCCAGCTTAAAGTTATGTCCTCGCAGAAGCTTGCCTTTTCTTAAGAATAAAGAGTTTTATTATTATTATTATTATTATGATGCTTGTAGTTTCTCTTGAAGATAGAAGACAATTCGAATAAATTGAAATTTACACTGTGCGCCGTCCGACGTCACCCGACTCCGCCCGATGACGCCGTCCGACGGTCTCGGAAACCGCCACTGGCGAAATGCGAACGCGAGACCTGAATACTTGAGCGGCGGGTGTCCTCCACGCTGACCAATATCCATTCCATGCTCACCGCTAGGGACTGACCGATGCTACGGTAGAAGACCGCATCTCCAGAATTGACACCTACTTATAAAATACTAGAAGTAAAGAACTCAAATGAGGCAATACTGAAATGAATTCAATAATTTATTATTAATATTTTACCTTTAAAGGGGCTCTCTAGACGATCAAGCATGCTTGTCAATCATCGCATCGTGGGCTGGGAAGGGATCGTAAATCGCAGGAAATATGTAAATATTTTTTAAAAATATTTACCAAAAATGCCTTATTTTGTAGACCAGGGAGTCACGTTAAAGATGTAATTGCTTGATGAATAACGTGACTCCCTGGAATAAAATTACAAAATTAGGCATTATTGATAAATATAAAAAAAAATATTGGCATAATTCCTGCG
Organism: Micropterix aruncella; assembly: GCA_944548615.1. Taxonomy (NCBI): domain Eukaryota; kingdom Metazoa; phylum Arthropoda; class Insecta; order Lepidoptera; family Micropterigidae; genus Micropterix; species Micropterix aruncella. The sequence continues at coordinate 14,401,601 of OX155965.1, forward strand.
GTTTACGATCCCCTCCCAGCCCGCGAGGCGATGCTTGAGAAGCATGCTTGATCGTCTAGAGAGCCCCTTATACCCATATGAACGTACGTGATTAATAAAAACCGTTTTGAGAGAACTCTCTGAGGAAGACATTGATAAAAAGTCATACCTAATTCACATATATTTAGCAGTTCATTTGCAGAATGTATCGAGATTATGTTGACTGATATTTTACATTCAATACAAACTATATCGGAAAATGACAAATGTAATGATAAAACCCCAATGATTTTTTACCTACTTTTTGGATAATATCCCAAAGGTTTTATATTTATCTTTATTATTTACATTTATCTGTTACCATTAACCTTATTATATTTTTATGATGGTTTTTTAAATTTATTTTTCATAGGCTGACTTCATTTTTGTAGTTCTAGCAGAAATACATAATCACAAATATCCACCTTACTATCGTCCCCACAAAGACACCCCTAACTATCAATCTGGCTGAGTTATCGCGGTGTCATAGACGACACGACGCCTCGGTATAGTCGCGACCAGTGTGCTTAGATTTTATAATGAAGAAACCTACTAGCTTGGTAGAATAAATACCATTTTACACCAAGGTATGCCCAACATAAAACGACTATAAAAAGCGGTCGCAACAAATTAAAAAAAAATTAAATAGCCGAATCAGCTGCTTCCTTGATTAAGAAGATGACGCATTCGCTTGACTTTAGATTGGAATTATTTTTCTCTACACATTGCTCCACAATTGTTATATTGAATTTAACTGGCAGTAGTAGGAAGAAAGTTATAATATTACATGACCATTGTTATGTGCTGCATTATCAACATAATATTAATTTTCGAAGTGCTGTTTCTTAACAATGTGTAATAAAATATTTTTTGTCACACGCATTGGTATGTTACACCGGTTTAAAAATTAGATAACGTCGGATTTTGCTATTCTTACATGGTACGTTTTCCTCTTGCCTTGTGTGATAAGGTGCATTGTGCATATCGATAACACCTTTTTCGGTTATATTCGAAAGTAATATTTTCAAATCACTTCTCAAAAAAGTTTACATTCATATCCTGGTAGTAATAAGCGCTGGAGTTTGAAATGTTTTTGGCTAATTATAATAAAGCACCCGGCCGGCATCCAACCTCTATCTCAACCAGCAGGTAATATCGTTACTCATTATCCTCGCTATATAGGAATAACAATAATGCACGCAATGATCCTTTACTTACTAAGTAGCCACCCGATTAGTAGCATTAATTATCTAGTATAGCTATAAACCCTCGTGTCCACACACGTGTTTTTCTGCCGCGAAAATCCACGGTGAATTCGACGTATCGTCAGTGGGGTAAGAATCACTATGGAAGCTTGTCCACGGACACGGCGAAAAACGGACGGCGCCGCCACCGTGTCTGTAGAGAAGCTTTCATAGTGATTCATACAACAATGACGACACGGCGAATTTACCGTATATTTTCACGGCGAAAAAAACGTGTATGGACAAAAGGGTTAAGGGGCTCTCTAGACGATCAAGAATGCTTGTCAAGCTTCGCGTCGCGGGCTGGGAAGGCATCGTCAACCGCAGGAAATATGCAAATATTTTTTAAAAATATTTATAAAAAGGCCCAATTTGTAGTTTATACTAGGGAGTCACGTTAAAGACGTAATTGATTGATGAATGACGTAACTCCCTGGTATAAAACTGCAAAATAAGGCATTATTGGTAAATATTTCAAAAAATATAAAAAAAAAAAATCCTGCGGTTTACGATATCTTCCCAGCCCGCGACACGATGCTTGACGTTTGTTTTATATAATTGTACCCAATTGTACCCATTCAAATTGTTTGAAATGTGAAATATATCGTTGATTGAAAGAACTTGAATCATAAACTCAATTTTTTTTGCGATTATTTCACATTTGAACTGAACGTAAACTAGACGATTGTCCCCGATGCTTAAGCAAAGCCCATTGGCCGTTTTCACGGGGATAATAAGTATATGTAACTTTGTCGACACGTCGGGATAACTATTTCCTCCTTCCAACTTTTTCCTACTTCCACAATTATTGTTTACCCTGAAATTTTGCCCATCAATATCAGTTAAAGCAGCTGATATCTGTCATGCCGCAGTACATGCCCCAGATATTCAATCTTGCGCTTTTTGACGGTGTGCAACAATTTTCGGGTCATACCAGCACACTTTTTCATTGCTAACTTTATGGGTCCAGCTTATACGGTAGCACCACAGATTATACGGTAGCATTCGTCGGTAGTACCATATCTCAAAAGCTTTTAGCCGCCCGCGCCGTCTGGTGTCTTCTTTAATGGTCCACGCTTCGTTGCCGTCGATAACCACTGCCCAGATGTAGCAATGCAGGATCCGAGTTCTGAGTCTTAGATTAATTTGCCGGCAACACAAGACTTTTCTCATTCTATTGAATGATGCACGAGCGATAACTATCGGTTTGATAACGTCCAAAATAAAACTGAGTACAAAATCATTGTCTTTTATCTAAACGATAATTACTTCGAAATATTTTTTCGTTACTTCACGAGGTTTTTTAATCAGTAATTTCATGTGGCCCTTTTTTTAAATGAAGGCATTGTGACCTTTCTTCTTTTTCTGGTATATAGCAACAAAAAGTCGTCATCATTTTCCTCTTCTAGCAAAAGACTCAAAATCATATCGGAATCGCTAAACACATACGACATCTCGAGGGAACGTGACTGACTGCAAGCTCGGTCTGTCGCTCTGTCCAACATTGATACGACCGCAGACGACAGCAGTTTTGCAGTTTAGGCTTTGAGGTCTGCATTCGGTTTGCAGTCTGCAGTCATGTTCGGAATTGTACTTTGATGCTATCTCCTTTTTTACGTCCTCGCCAAATAGGCATTAACTATGAATTACCCTCAAAACGTTCTGAGTAACCTACTGGTAAATGTGTGTTTGGTCAGGATGACAACGAGTGCAGCGATGCGGCGCGGAAGGAATCTTGTTTCCGAAGTGAGTCTGTCGCGGAGGATAACAAGTGGCCGCAAAGGTTAAGTCGTCGCTCCGCTTGCCAAGGGCAGCGGGCTAACAAATTTATGGCCGGCCAGTGCTCTTGTCACTTACACCCGCGACACGGACGCCTAGCTTATTTCCTACAAAGGAGCAGCTGCCGTGAAATCGTCGGCACGAGGACCGACCAAGTCCATGAATACTGGTTAGGATTTAATTAACGTCCTGATGTTATTATTCAACAGTTATATAATTAAATTAATTATTAAAAGGAATTCATTAAAAATAACACATTTCTTTTATTTTCATTGCCTTACTAGGCCATAGCACGTACTAATATAGACTCAATGTATAGCGATTATTTGATGATATGCTCGCACACGAAGAGTAAATATAAAACAGAATATCTAATGAAATATAAAACAGGCAATTGAAATCTGATAATATAATAAAATGAAATACAAACGGAGCTGCCATGGAAGTCACCGACCGAAGTCGGGCCCATCATATAGTGTTATTACAATTCTGGGGGTGAGCAGTGAATTCCGGACTAACGACTGGCTGTGGTAGGTTTAGGACAGCTATCTTGCCACATGTGAGCGTGCACCTTACCACCCATTCACTCCCCCTTCGAAGGCATAGAATTTGTGATGCGGAAATCGCGGTTTTAGATATTTTTTCTAAGAAGGTTTTGTTTTCCTGGAGAGACCAAGGTCTTGAAAAAGGTGAAACAGAGATTTAGCTGGCAGGCCACGAGCGCCAACTTCCACCGCGTGAAGGTGAACAGTGAAGCCGTTCCGGGTGACGGCATTTGCGAGATCATTAAACCTATAAATATCCGAATTTATTTAAAAATATCGAAATAGCATGATCAAAAAGATAAAATTAACATACGAGTATGTCATAATCACAAGATGAAGTTTAGAGAAAATATAAATAAATAAACAATATCAAATTTATTACAAGTATGACAATAATAATATAAAGTTTATTTTAAAATATAACTTATTACAATTCCACTTCATTTCTTCCAATTTGAGGTAAGTTTTTTATGTAAATTTTAAGTTCAAAGTAAATCTGTAGTTTTAATTTTAAATTAAATCGATATTTCATTTATATTTCTGCAAGTTTTTAGAGATTCCTAAATTTCGTTGTAAATTTTGGGACATATTAGGAAAAAGTTCTATGGGCAAAAGAAGTTCTCAATATCTTTCAATGAAATGACAAAAATGTTTTTTTTTCAGGTTTTTCTTTAGTTCGTTCGTAGATATTAGTTATGGGATAATTATGAAACGATGCATATTTTAACCCATAAAGTACGCGTTCAATTTCTCTTTTTTAATTTTTGAAGATTTATCATATCTCAGGTAGATTTTGTATTTCTGTTTTTACGTAACGGGAATTAGGTTTTAAGTTTATTAACGGATATTCTACTCCTATTCTTCCAGGATCCGATGACTATTAGAATACACATTAAACTTAGAATAACCCACTAAGCAAAAGTCTGGTGCCTTCACATCTGGCAGTATCACATATTAAATCTCTAATCGCAAGACGACTGTGTAATATACGTCCCGAGCTCTCATTTATATCACGAGCTATGTGCTTCGTAGCGCCCGTCTCATTGAAAAAATTTCATGCCTTACCATTTTAGGCTCCATGAGTCCCCGTTCTTTTTTTATTTAGAGCTAGCTGGTGGCTAAATGGCATGGCATCCACGCTTGCGACTTCCTCAAAGAAATACGGATCTTATGCAGTCATTAGACATGCACTACTCCCTTATTTATCGGGCATTACCAGTCGCCCGTAAATGTCAGACCAACAAAATCTGTCCATTTTGGACGCCATCATCACCCATGCCAGCGGACAAGCCGACGGCCATCTTTTTACCGGATTGTGGAGCGCTTGGTGTTTCTATTGTGGTCAAATGATTATTGTTCTTTTACGGTAATATTTGTGAAAATAAATGACCACTGAACTGAAAGAAAAACAGTTTTATGAAAAAAATCGGTTACGTTTTTTCGGCGGTCCATTTTCTTCATTTCGTGTTGCGGATCCGGACTGCGGTCCACGAATTGTTGACCGTTAACCCAGAGATGCCATAACTGCTCCTAAAAAGGCAATGAAAAAATGTCATTCTTTTTCTCCTCTTTGTCATACTTTTAGTGGCGGGTTATTGTGTTGCCGCAGCCTGGTAGCACCGGGCGTCAGTATATATGTATTAGTGCCGCCCCAGGTACCTGTGCTATGGGATGCTTACGATTATCCAAGGATTCTTGATACGCTGCTGTAAGTTCACTCTGATCTTTTGAGGATAGTGCAGCATTAAAAATCCGTAATACAGCTCAGCGCCGTAAACAATTTATTAGGATTTAAATAACGGTCTCCTTATAACGGTCTCCTTGCCCTAGAGCAAAATTAAGGCCTGTTCACATTAGACACCGCAAAGAGTTACTGTATACTTGCATATATGTACAACTTTAGTTTCACTCATTGGGACTAAAGTTAGGACTCTACGAAGGATGGTCCATCAACTTTGAGTTTTCTCCTCCAACTCCTTAGTTTTCCGAGCTGTTTAAAAACTCTCATTATCCTGGTGGAGGTCATGTGAGGTTTCATGTTAACCCTACGGAGTTCGGTTATTATTTTTAACAAACACACAGTTTTACATAAATATGTGCTAATCGTTCTACGTACTTATAACGGAAATATGGATACATCCTTGATTTTGAGACAAAGGAGGCGATCATTTTCTTCGTCACTCTGAGAGAATTGACAACTATTATAGGCTTAAGCTCATTTGGATATTTTCATTCGGCCTAATATTATCGATATATCTGCAATTCATCACCTGATCCGATGCTTAAAACAGCATTGTACATTTCTCTTTTAAAGCCTTGGCAGAGAAAATCGTCACGTCACTTGAGTAAACTTTTGCCCTTCAATCAAATGTTGAGATATTTAACAGAAAAATAGCGTTTTGACGCTCAAATCATGCTGATTTGTTTGGATATCAGTCATTCTTGTTTGAATCTGCTCATATGTCACAAGTCGGAATACCTGTAGTAGTCGTACAGTAGCGACGTTTTGTGTTACAGTGCTCGACCTGTGCATGTTACGGCGCTAAAAGGGGCACGCCCACGTCGGAATTCTGAATATCAGCTATGTATCGTTATTTGCCTAGTTGCGTCGCCATATTAATAGAAACAAGATCAACGAGACATTGTTGTTGAGATAACTCTTCGCGAAAGTGGTGATACAGAGAGAATATTTCCTGGTGTCAGCTTAAATTTCTCTATCGACTCGTGAGCTTTTAATGGCCATTGTTGCTTAATAATAGTAGTTTTTTTTTTGCAAACGTCTGCAGAGCTCTCCTTTTTTTTAGAAGCAAACTTTTGGGCAACAGGTCTTTTCTCCCTATTTCGACCCTGCTGTATTTGAAAATGCCGGTTGCTCAAGCTAAATCCGGTTGCTCAACCGGAAGTGAGATATCCAAGAAAGGCCGCCAATATGACGCTGAAATCAGAAGTCGGCACTGTAAACCCCCTTTGATGTAGGAACGCGTCCAAAATATCTATATGTATCACAACGCAAAAAAACATTGGTCCGGTATTTCAAGCTGTATATGGGCCTCATCTATACTTGTCTAGTCGCGCATGCGCGTTTATCATTCTTTTATTGAGTATAATAATTAATTCCGAATTAATCCTGCGCATTCGTGATTAACCAAGGATAAAGGGGACCATATGCAGCTTTCTCTTTCTATTCCACTATCGTTTTCCCAGACTGGTCGCGTGGTCTATTATAGTATGTCTGTAGTCAAAAGCCTCAGTATCGGCAGAAAAACATCAGTAAAGATCCCCATTTTATCGACATTACGTTTCCAGCGGGCGATAGATTAGTGGGCGGCGCGATACCTGTTCGCACGATCGCAAAATAGCATTAGTAGATTTGTGTTTAAGTCGTTTCAGGCATTTTGTTATTTTATGGAATAGAGCAGCCTATGTTAATTTGTGTTTATTAAGCTCATAAATCCTCTGCCGCCTCATATTTAGTAAAGATGCCCACTTGAGAAATGGGGAGATATGATGTCGCCAAGGAATAGCGAAAAAAAATAGTACAGGCATTTAGAAGTCTTTGCAATCTCACTCGGTTCTCTTATACTGCTTTGGCCGTAGACCCATATCTCCTTCATTTATTTTAATTAATGAAATAAATATCGAATGACCGCGAAAAGAGCTCGACTTCCATCTAGCAACTCCAATTACGATCGATCAGACCATATGAGCGTGAACGCAAGCGTAGTCTCCGGAACCGATGACGAAACTCGGAGACCGGTCCGCCCTGTTTCAACATGCGCCTTCCTCTTTTGCTACGATATACATGTTGACTGTATGGGCAAAAAATGATGTTGACCTAGAGATCGAGAAAGATGTTGTGGTTAATTTGGAGCCTTCGTGGAAGGCAAAGGGTAATGCGGGAATGCAGGTTTGCCATGTTGATAATTAGTAGGATGTTGAGTAGGTACTTATAAAAAAATGGTTTAATATCATGAAGGGGGGCATGCATCGTATGCCGTGATAATCCGAGAAAAATTTAGGGGAAGAAGAAGAGGAGGGAAAAGAGATACAATATACAAGATAATTTGATGTTTGAAATTGTTTTGAAATTTGTTTACTACATAAAACCTTATTATACCACAGACATGTAACATTATTAACATTAACATTCAAAAACTAAAAACCTTATTAATACTGTAGGGTGAATATTTAAAAAAATATGTATTTGTAAAATTGTGCAATATTACATATCATTTTCTTAAACATATACACTGAAAAAACTGTTTTGTAACTAGTTACCGAAGATTCAGTAAATAATTACAAAACAGTTTAGCTGCTGTGGTGACACCTAAACAATTAGGTACCACAGCTAAACGAAAAGAGCTAAAATTTTACAAAACTGTTCAGTAGCAGATAGATAAACTGTTCAGTAGTAGATAGCTACAGTGTACAGTAATAGATAGCTAAAGTGTTCAGTAATAGATAGCTAAAGTGTTCAGTAATACATAGCTAAAGTGTAGTAGTAAGTAGTAGATATTGTAGTAGTAAGTATAGTAGCTAAAGTAGTAGATAGCCAAACTGTTCAGTAGTGGGTAGCTAAACTTCAGTAGAAGATAGCTAAAGTGTACAGTAATAGATAGCTAAAGTGTTCAGTAATAGATAGCTAAGTGTTCAGTAATAGATAGCTAAAGTGTTCAGTAATACATAGGTAAAGTGTTTAGTAGTAGATAGCCAAACTGTTCAGTAGTGGGTAGCTAAACTGTTCAGTAGAAGATAGCTAAAGTGTACAGTAATAGATAGCTAAAGTGTTCAGTAATACATAGCTAAAGTGTTTATTAGTAGATAGCCAAACTGTTCAGTTATACGTAGCTAAACTACGTTTGTAAGTGTACCTAAATTGTTTGGGTTTCACAGCTACGCTGTTTAGCTGAAAACAACTAAACATCTAGTAAGATGTAGCCAAATGAACTGGGCCCCACATACAGTACTGTCCAACTGAGAATTCCTATTGGCTGATGTAGTAAGGACATATTTTATGTCCTTACTACATCAGCAGATGGGAACTCTCAGCTGGGCACTACTGTATCAAGCTTACTCGCCCACAATAGCGAGTAGGCCTGTAAGTGAGGGCTCAAAATTCACTTGTTGGCTACATCTCACTAGACGTTTCGTTGCTTTCAGCTGAGGAGACTGAAATCAAAGAAAATAAACATTTAGTTGTATTTATTTTTTTAACTCACATTATTACAGAAAGGTGCCGATATGTCGTGTAATTAGAACACGATGCTCCGCCTACACATATATAGCCGTTTTATACAATCACAATGCTCACTTCTTTTATTTTACGGATTAACAGTGGATTTAACTTGCATAAGTCGACGTTTCGCCTGCTACGTCAAAGCCTTCATCAGGAACCACGGGAATTCCTGGAGCAGACGTCTGGTGCCCATTGTACCTAACTTCCAACTTAGTTTGATGTTTGGTACAACGGGCGCCAGATACACCCCGGTGCCCGTACTCTGGTACCTGATGAAGCCTGTGATATAGCAGGCGAAACGTCGACTTATGTAAATCAAATACACTGATAGTCCCTAAAATTAAAATATTACATAATGCCAAATAACAGCGTAAACTTAAAAACATTAATAATATTTATGTACAGTATGTAAAAGCGGTTTGTTATGAAAGGTCGAATGAAATCAGTACAATTCCGTAATCCCTAAAATTAAAATATTACATAATGCCAAAGAACAGCGTAAACTTAAAAACATTAATAATATTTATGTTCAGTATGTAAAAGCGGTTTGTTATGAAATTTCGAATGAAATCAGTACAATTCCGTAATCCCTAAAATTAAAATATTACATAATAACAAATAACAGCGTAAACTTAAAAACATTAATAATATTGATGTACAGTATGTAAAAGCGGTTTGTTATGAAAGGTCGAATGAAATCAGTACATCTTTTTGCATACCTTGTATTACAAATTCAATCGGCAACTTTACGTACGGTCGACATGTTTCATTTCTGACGTCCGGGGACCTTATCAAATTATTTTTTAGAATTTGTGCTAGCAAAAGGCAGTTTAAATTTTACAAGGTTCATCGGACGTCAGAAATGAAGCTTGTCGGCCTCAGAGTCTTCATATCATAACACCAAACAATCTGGAAGTGCAACAAACATATTATTCACAGAAAAAGTTGTTGCTCGCTATTATTTTGCTCTGGTAAGACAATACAATAATTATGTGATTCGAAACATGCACACCTTTAAATTACAACTGAGACCTTAGTGTTATAAATCTCTGCCCGCTAGACAAGATTGTAATATTATTTGGAACATGGCATGCAAGTGAATCATAGAAAATAATTTTTTTTTCTCATTATCGGGAACCGCAACTTCAAAGCTATTAAAATGATCATCAAATTCCAATGTATTAAACATAGCACATTCAAAAATTACCCTTTCGTCGCTATACATATAAATATTTCTAATTACCATGAAAGTAACACCTCCTAAATCATCTACATCCTCGGTAAGTATTGTGTGACTTATGATGAAATTGCAGAGTCTTCTTCTCGCCGAGTTGTCCAACAATCCGACGTCTTCAAACTGCATAAGCAGTGATTTCCCTTCATTTGTAGATTTCAGATTGTTGCGTAATTTTTGCCAGCTCGGTTCGGGATCTAAAACGTGGGTGCGGTACGCCCCTGCCGTCGCTACCACACTGTCTTGGGTGCCCGATGAAATTGGTGATCGAACATTGCCAAATAGAGAATCATCCAATACTAGTAAGTTTGAAATGGATATATCAGAGACATTCTCTGTCACTGGCGGAAGTCCTTGTGGCTGTTCCTGAAAGGCAATATTTGATATGAAATATTTTTCCCTAATCTTTTATTTGTATAACATAATAAGCTTGTCACTTGGCAAGCTGTTCGGAAACAAAGCAAATTAAAAACATAAGTAAAAAAAATATTTAAGCTGGAAACTCAAGTAAATTATTGGCTTTAAATTAACTTCAATTCAATTAAAGATGAGCCTCGGAAGGAATGCTGCTTCATCGGAACGTGCCGCTAGAACAAACAAAAAGCCGCATTCCTTCCAAGGGTCTTGTTTAATGAATCGATCTAAACATGCCACTGATTATACTAGGTTAGAGGAGTGAGTTGTGCTCTTGTGGCTTGACATTGACATGTTGCTACCAGGCCAGGATATCACGGTGTAAATAATAAGCATGCAGTCTAGGTAGGTACTTACACATATTAATTTCTTTAATAAGATTGATACATATATATTTGCTAAGGCTTTTACCGCTGTTCCACATTATGGCAATGTTTTCAGTTACGTGCAGAGCTGGGCAGTACCCGAGTACAAGTAGTCAAATATTGTACTCTGAGTACAATTTGGGTACCCCGTACACAGTACAATTTTCAATAAAGTTATACCGTGTAACCGAAAACATTACCATAATCAGAGAGCATTCTGTGTAGGTATGTAAACCGATTCCAAGTCGTATGTGTAAAAATGGCTGATACCAAAGAAGACGAAAAAATGGTTACAAAGAAAAATTACAAATATCTACTATAACTACAACTGATAACTTACCAATGATTCAGAGGTGGATAAGACTCCTAATTTCAATCCCCTTATATGAGCTTCGAAAAGCGCATTATCTCCGACGGGCGGCACGAGACGATTAATGTGGTCCTTGGATAGAACATGCAGCGCCTCCAACGTGACACCTTCCTCTAGAATAAAGGTAAAATAATGTAAGCTGAGTCGTCAGAAAAGTAACTTAGTGAGGTACATACCTACAGGTGAAATTATAAAAGCCTATAAAAAACAAACCTATTTTTTTAATACAAAAATGGTATATCACAAGTAATTTTCGGTGAGATATAGCTACTGTCAATTTTTAACAGTGACAGTTTGGTTTGACAGTTGACAGCCAAAAACTAATGGGTGCATTCCAGGTGAGACTATGCCTATATACTAAATTTCAAATCAATCGGTTCAACGGCTCGGCAGTATCGTGAGAGATTACATACAGACATACATACAGACATACATACAGACATAGACAGACATTTTTCTGGAAATGGTCCCCCTTGAGTATGATACGACCAAATCTGGTTCTGAAACAATTATCCGTTGAGTATGATACGACCAGATCTGGTTCCGCGTTTTTTTCACTTCTTTGACGTTCTCATATTTATTCATAATTATCTAATTGTTTTACAAAATGATATTTCAATATTCTATATTCGAAATTTCAATGCAATCATTGTGCAGTTGTTCTTTTTATGATTGGTGTAGTAGTTTCGTAGTTATAGTACTTTAAGGTCGATGTCGCCGAAAATCCTGCAAAAGAGACAGATGCATCCATGAAAATACCCATTTACTCCAAGGGTTAATCGTCTTGGGGTCTCAAAATGGATATATCCGTCGTTATCTAATTTTTTTTCCCGCACGATCACAATACTTTCCCTACCAGTGGTACCCGGGAAAGTAAAAAACTAACCAAACCTACTGAAATGTATGGGTTTGACGCTTTACTGCCTATTTCTCGCTTATTTATTGACACCGAATAAAGATTTTGCAGATTCGGAATCAGCGTGGTGAATATAGTCGGGTGACGTTAAAGAATGGAACGCGAAAACACAGAATAGTATGCTAAAAGGAATATTTATAAAAGACTTAGGAAGTACTTACTTTTGAAATTGTCCTTATATTTTGACATTCCCCAAGAATCCAGTAGGTCCTCCACCGATTGGTCCGCCATTTTGAATCACAACAACACAAGATTTTGCCGATCGTTCGATTTGCTTCGAGGCTTGTTCCAATGATCAGTGGCTTGTTCTCCGAGCATGCTGCACGGTTTTACAGTCACAAACGTGCCGGCGAAATATTTCACGCGTTTCCGCCGAAACGCCTCGCGATTCGCGATTTCTTGAAATGTAGTCGAATGAACGTCGCCGCGATGCTGTCGCCAATTTCCGCGTGTCTCTGTGGTTCTCACTGACTGGCTGTGTCAAGCAAATAACCGGATCGAACGACCGACCCGTTCTTCTTCGTTTCCCACTTTTTGGCGACGCGACGTGCGACAACCAAACGGTTGAAATACGTAGTAAATACGACGTCTCTCACGTTTATTCACTTGTAATGCCTAGGAATAATGAGCCGCCAAAAGAAAATCATGCTTATATACTCAACTACTAGCTGAACTGTTTAGCAAATGATAAATAAACTTCGGCAAAGAGAGCTGAAGTGTTTAGTTGGAATACCTAAGTAGTTTAGGTATTACCTATCAAGCTTTAGGTAAAATCTGTAGTTTAGTTATTAATAGACAAACTTCAGCTAGTTTAACTGAAGTTTGGCTAATACAGCTAAATAATGTAACGGTCATTTTGGAATGTTTGTTTACACCCATTTAACTAAGTTATTTAGCTAAGGGTACAGAACTTTAGCTAATCCAGCTAAAGCTGAATTGGGTCAGTTGGAATACCTAAGTAGTTTAGCTATTACCTATCAAACTTTAGGTAAAATCTGTAGTTTAGTTATTAATAGACAAACTTCAGCTAGTTTAACTGAAGTTTGGCTAATACAGCTAAATAATGTAACGGTCATTTTGGAATGTTTGTTTACACCCATTTAACTAAGTTATTTAGCTAAGGGTACAGAACTTTAGCTAATCCAGCTAAAGCTGAATTGGGTCAGTTGGAATACCTAAGTAGTTTAGCTATTACCTATCAAACTTTAGGTAAAATCTGTAGTTTAGTTATTAATAGACAAACTTCAGCTAGTTTAACTGAAGTTTGGCTAATACAGCTAAATAATGTAACGGTCATTTTGGAATGTTTGTTTACACCCATTTAACTAAGTTATTTAGCTAAGGGTACAGAACTTTAGCTAATCCAGCTAAAGCTGAATTGGGTCAGTTGGAATACCTAAGTAGTTTAGCTATTACCTATCAAACTTTAGGTAAAATCTGTAGTTTAGTTATTAATAGACAAACTTCAGCTAGTTTAACTGAAGTTTGGCTAATACAGCTAAATAATGTAACGGTCATTTTGGAATGTTTGTTTACACCCATTTAACTAAGTTATTTAGCTAAGGGTACAGAACTTTAGCTAATCCAGCTAAAGCTGAATTGGGTCAGTTGGAATACCTAAGTAGTTTAGCTATTACCTATCAAACTTTAGGTAAAATCTGTAGTTTAGTTATTAATAGACAAACTTCAGCTAGTTTAACTGAAGTTTGGCTAATACAGCTAAATAATGTAACGGTCATTTTGGAATGTTTGTTTACACCCATTTAACTAAGTTATTTAGCTAAGGGTACAGAACTTTAGCTAATCCAGCTAAAGCTGAATTGGGTCAGTTGGAATACCTAAGTAGTTTAGCTATTACCTATCAAACTTTAGGTAAAATCTGTAGTTTAGTTATTAATAGACAAACTTCAGCTAGTTTAACTGAAGTTTGGCTAATACAGCTAAATAATGTAACGGTCATTTTGGAATGTTTGTTTACACCCATTTAACTAAGTTATTTAGCTAAGGGTACAGAACTTTAGCTAATCCAGCTAAAGCTGAATTGGGTCAGTTGGAATACCTAAGTAGTTTAGCTATTACCTATCAAACTTTAGGTAAAATCTGTAGTTTAGTTATTAATAGACAAACTTCAGCTAGTTTAACTGAAGTTTGGCTAATACAGCTAAATAATGTAACGGTCATTTTGGAATGTTTGTTTACACCCATTTAACTAAGTTATTTAGCTAAGGGTACAGAACTTTAGCTAATCCAGCTAAAGCTGAATTGGGTCAGTTGGAATACCTAAGTAGTTTAGCTATTACCTATCAAACTTTAGGTAAAATCTGTAGTTTAGTTATTAATAGACAAACTTCAGCTAGTTTAACTGAAGTTTGGCTAATACAGCTAAATAATGTAACGGTCATTTTGGAATGTTTGTTTACACCCATTTAACTAAGTTATTTAGCTAAGGGTACAGAACTTTAGCTAATCCAGCTAAAGCTGAATTGGGTCAGTTGGAATACCTAAGTAGTTTAGCTATTACCTATCAAACTTTAGGTAAAATCTGTAGTTTAGTTATTAATAGACAAACTTCAGCTAGTTTAACTGAAGTTTGGCTAATACAGCTAAATAATGTAACGGTCATTTTGGAATGTTTGTTTACACCCATTTAACTAAGTTATTTAGCTAAGGGTACAGAACTTTAGCTAAAATTCGCAGTTTAGTAAGTAGTTGCTATTCGTTTAGTAATTGGTAACAAAACCAAATTTTAGCTAAAAATAAAATGTAACCACAACTAAACAGAGTTTGATAATCTAGCCGTAGTTTAGGTGCTATTTTCTAAACTTCAGTTAAAAGCGAAATAGCTAAACTGTTTAGTAAAACGATTTTTTTCAGTGTATACTAGAATGTAGTGTTTATTCATATATTTGTATATATTATTACTTATTTTCCACTTAAATTTATTGTATATAATGTAAAGTTTACTTTATTTTTAGCCCTTAATTGCATACATATATATTTATTTTTTCTACTTTAAATTTTACTTTAATTTGTGTAAACAACACATTTGTTAGATTTAGAAATATTTAAAATTGATCACCTTCGTCAGTTCGCGAGTTACAAAAATACAGTTGGTATAACACAGCACAGCCAGAGACAGACCTTCTAGGTCTAGTTGGTTGTGCGATTTCGCCTCATTCGGATATGCTAGCATATTTATATGCATAGAGCTATGTTTTTCGCTACAATAATGTTTGTTCTTAATTATTCCTCATGTACAACAGTATGCATGTCCTTGTATTTTTTTGTTCTTGTACGTTATAAATAAATAAATAAAATAAATAAATTATACAACAAAGAATATACAAAGTCATTACAGCAAGATTAATATAAAAAAAATTAACTAAATATGTTCACTATACATTATTTGGCGAAATTCTGAGAGATGATACACAGACACTTCTTAATAGCACTTTAAACTTATATGTAGCTATCATCAATGGCTTGTTTTAAGTTTCCTGATTTCATCAGCTCTCAAGAACGGCTAACCTACTCGCTCGGTCTGGATCTCATGGCCTATAGCGTATGTATGCTTAATTTTAGAGGCAATGGGCTCGTATAATACGTTTAACTGTTTAACTGGTTAAAGTCAGCACTTACCCTAGAATGGCATAAAATAACCGTGGAAGAAATATGAAACATTGTTTGACTTATCAATTGTTTTGCTCACAAAAAGTTCCATTTCGATGACTTATATTTCTCACCGTTATTTGGGCCACGCTATAACCTTAACAAACGTAAACTGTGTTGTTCTATCTTAGTAAACCTATAAATGTAGCCATTCTTGCTCGTTTATAGATATTTCTGGGCATATAGTCAGTTATAAGAGATATAAAAGATTAATAATGAAAACTTTTGAAAATAATGAAACCTTTTTCTAACTATTCGTTTATCATCTGTAATTTAGAACCAAGCCACCTTAGAGCAATACCTGGGGTTTAGATGGTAGCAGCAGTGTCAGTAAACTAGTGTCATTACCGGCTAAATACAGCTTGCGAGAAGATATGAAAGTATAATAATGTTTTAAGAATATTAATTTTAATTCTATAGTTATTAAGTGGAAATATAATTAATTAAATCAATATATTTTACTTTTAATTGATTTGTAGTGTGGTGTTGATGTGACGTTAGGATGGTATGCCTATTTAAACAGTCCCATATTATTATTAGTATTTTTTTGCCGTCAACCAAAAAAAAAACTATCAAAAAATATTTTTTTTTGTAACATTTACAAAAACAATTCTTTTTATTAAATTCATGCTATTTAAAATACATTTTTTCTTCCTGAGGGCAGGATATAGGTAAACTTGAAAAACATAACTTCGTATTCTGAATTTTTAGCAATTAATTATTTAAGCCTAATTTAGATATGTATAGGTCTACCATAGATAGATAATTTATATATGTATTAGTCTACCAAAGGTAGGAATTTATCTGTGAAGGTATAAAGTGCATTTCGATTGTCATTTTATAAAACTCTTAAATACTGTGGGATTTACGTGGTGAGTCAGCAAAAATTTTCAGAGGTGCATTACAGGTCTTACTTTTTGCCCATTTCAAACATTATGTCATCAAACGTAACTCATTTAATCTCAAAGTTAATAAGTCGAAGAACATTTTGACAACTGTGTTTTCAAATGTGTTTTTATCATTTATTTATAAGATTATTATCAATATTTTTAACACATTAAAATCTTAGATCATAATCTAATAATTGGATAGATTATGATCTCAACATTTTGCAATTATACCTTATACTTTGATTATGTGATGTGTTGTTATGGCTCTTTAGCATATATTCTCACGCCAGAGAGTGCACTTCTGGATTTTGATTTTCTTGCTCTATCCCAATTTCCGGTCAAGCTATTATAGCTAGGATAAATGTTGTTAACTCTGTTCTCCAGTCGAATTACGTCAGCTGTATCTATAGGTGTTTATACGGGCACTTTACTGTCTATCTTATACTTGGTCTTTGTGGTGTACAGCTTCAACCCAAATTCTTCAGATGAAACATTGTCACTGAGCTGCTTCATTTCTACAGTATCATCACTATGTCTTATATTATTGAAATCTACTCCATTCATCTTAGCCCCATTTACGGATTTATGTGGTGCTTTCTTATAGATATTGAAGATATTATGAACCTGTGCCTTATTTACATATATTTGTGGTGTGATCTTTGCTGCCAGTGGAGATTACTAATGATACGTAAGTCTTTGTCATTTATTTCGACTTGTCGGATGTTTTAAAACATCTAATGTACGCATTTCCCAATCGGATTTTGTCCATTTCTCTTATTTCACATATAAATATTGTGTGTGCTTTACATTCCTGACAATTAGACCAAATCAGTTTCATCACATTGTCGACGCAATATGAATATCTGTCCGTTGCCTGGCATTAATTATAGCGCCGGAGAATTCACCGGATTACGCGTTCGGTCGAAGGCAGTGGCGACTCGAGCGATATTATATAAAGCGGTACGGCTCCCTTCCCCGGCAAGCAGTGGTACGGCAAGGTCGCGAGCGCTCTCACTATAAAACCGTCGGCAATTGTGCCAAACGCTCCAATTGTAATTGCACTTGCGAGCAGTTGACATTCGACATGATGTTTAGGCTCGCATTGATCGTGGTCGCCGCCGCGGCAGTTACGGCACAAGCCCCGCGTACTGCTAAATACTCGGATAATCCTCAGTTCGCATCGATTTTAAACGAGCAGAGATACCTCAGTGGAGACGGAACCTTCGGAGCGGCCTACCAGCAAGAGGACGGCATCGACTTCAAAGAAGAAAGCGACGCCGAAGGCAACAGGAAAGGAAGCTACTCCTACATAGATCCTACGGGAGAACGACGCACAGTAACGTACACAGCCGGTAAAAACGGATTCCAAGCGACCGGAGATCATTTACCCGTCGCTCCAGCGCCTATTCAAGAACCACAACCGCAATACAACCAGCAACCACAACAGAGATACAACCCTCAACCGCAGTACAACAGCGTCGCCCCGCGCCAAAACAACCCTGCAGAAGACGACGGGCAATACCGCCCCGAACTCTACGAAACGGACTACGTGAGCGCGCCGCAACCTAACCGCAACCAGATCGTCGCCGGCTCCCCGTTCAAGCAGCCCTACCAGCAGCCCCAGTACTCTGGAGTTCAACAGCCCCAGCCTCAACCCCAGTACTCTGGAGTTCAACAACCCCAACCCCAGCAGCAGTACACGAGTTTCAACCCGCCACCGGCGGCTCGCCAGAACTACTTCCCAGTAGACCAAACGACGCCAGCTCCTCACCGGTTTTTCCCTCCAGGGCAATTCGATCTCAACCGCTCGCCCGATGGCTTCACTTACACGTTTAGGAAAGCTTAAAATTGTTAGTCTTATTTAATTTAAATTAAAATCTTCCAAACTTTCAAACGATATTTTTTTAAGGGTGAGATTCTAGGGCCCATTGCAGTTCTGTTATTTTGTATTAAAATCTAAGTTTACACAGAAAATAGATTTCCAAAAACTCTGAAAATAATTAGGCAAACTATAGAAGAGCGGCTTGTTAATCAGTAGTTCGTTATGACGAAAAAACTGTTATATTCGCAGCAAAAAGTTTTCACGTTTATATAAAGACAAAGGAACGCAAAATTTGGTCAAAGTCAAAAAGATTTTGAAAAATACCTGATCGATGATCAAAGACGTAAAAATTTTAGAGATAATTATACTCTTCTTTCCTAAATATTTATTTCTACGAATTGAAAGAAAATATTGAACCATTGGAGACTAAAATTCCATAATGATCTAGACGTTCTTGCCACTTAATAAAACAAAATAATTAAATCAATGATGTTCACCTCTCTATCATCGTGTATTCATGGGTCAGAAAAAATAACCTTTTGCTAAGACGTCTATCTAGCCAAATTTGATTTCCTTTTCCGATTAAGCATTTTTATCAATAAAATATAAAGGTTTCTACGAATGAGCAACTATTACTGATCAGAAAGCCACTCTCGTCAGGTTTTCTAATTTTAGAATGCGTACTTTCTGTGTAAATGTTTTATTAAAAATGATTGAAATTTATTAAAAAATGCAGGCATTGTGTGTGACCTAGAAATACTGCCATTCGCGCATAATAAATGTAATGTTTCGTAAATGCGTTTACGTTCGGGTTATGAAAATCTCAGATCTAAAAGTCATATTATTTAGATGCAAAAAAGACCAAAAATAATGTCAATTAGCATAAGTTTACATTTAAAGACCGATATATCGAGTAGTTACAATCTACTTATTTGGACAGTGTATCATTCAAGTTTCAACCTTGAATGGGAACGTTGTTGTGAGATTGAATGTCAGTTCAGTAAGGCCAGGTCCGCATTTATAAAAATGCACTCCTTGATTTGTGGTTTCGACCTTGGCATTAAAACGAAGCTGTAGTTGAAGTAGGCTCTCATAAGCTTTACTCGCAGCAGTACGAAAAGAAGGAAAACAAGAGTATAAAATTCATATACAATACTGAAAACCGTTGTTTAAGAATTAGTAGCCAAAATGGTTCATATTATTGCACGTTCATATTATTACAACAGGGTAAATAAAAATATTAGAAATTGCGGTTTGTATAACAAAGTTGTACATATGAAAGAAAGATAAAAAATGACAAGAAAACGTCTTTAATAAGGCTCCCATACTAAGGTCCCGCCAGAGTTAGCGAAGAAACTATTTCGTTGTCAGCAAAACTGTTAATATATCTCGTAATCCAAAGATTGCAGTGGAAAGAGGTGGGTATATTCTAATAATCGACCGTTGTTACGTGTGTTTAACTTGCGTGTTTCTGTGTTTAAGTCACCAAGCAGGAATCTACTCCGCATACTCAAAGAATCAGTCATAACTCCACAATGGAAAAAGTTACAGAAGTGATTCTTGCATTGTCGTGTGAATATTAAGGTATTATAAAATGTGAGCTAAGCAGAAAAAAATGAGGTCCTCGAGTGAAAAGCTATGCTGAAAAGTTATCCACAAAAGACGCGCTCACCTGAAGATGATTACGGTAGTGTAGTGGTATACCCGCTATGTTTTAAAAATGCAGTATATTTCTACACATGATTATTTCTACATTTATTTAATTACTATAAAAATAAACTACGCAAAAAAGTAGGTTTATTAGCCAGATGGGCAAGTGCTTAGCTATGTCGCAGTATGTGAGCAGCTGGTTTCTAAGGCTTATTACAATATAAAAAAATCGGTTGTGTCACCCCAAGACTTTCCCGGCAAGCAGACAACTTCCCTCACGCGCTAAACCCCCTAAAGACCCCTAACCCCCCCCCCCCCCCCCACCCCCCTTTCAAACCCCTCCACCCCCTCTACACTACATACTACCCTTACACCTGCCTCCTCTCCCTTCCCCTTAACCATCAACCCAAACCTACCCCCAACCCCTCTCCTCCCTCCTCTCTCCCTCCACTTACCCTCTTCCCCTCCCCCCTTACCCCTCACTCACAATAGAAACTCACGGAAGAAGAACATAGGAATAATAAGAATATTTTAGTCCGAAACTGCATATTATTATGCATCCTGAGTACTTGGCCTACCATTTTCAAAGTTAAAGCACTTCAGATAATTCGGGAAAGGACCTCACGGAAGAAGAAGAACTTCGGTGAAAAAAAAAAACATTTCAAAGTAGGAATTTCGCAATACCTACGGAAAAATATCCACCATTCAAATGTACCTACCATTCGAGCGTAGCATGTGTTTTTAGTATTTCCGTGGTATTGAAATGGTATTTTTCCCAAAATGATGTAGTATTTTCTTAAATACGGCGGCATTAAATTTTTTCTTGCGTCCCTCGTATACGATATATTCCAACCAAAGTTTCGCAACGTGATTTCGGTCCGATAAGGCATCTGTGTTCCGAATTTCAAGTCTCTAAGTCCAATATTTCGCTATTGAAGTATGACCAGCGCGCCCCCTGGCGGACCGATTTAAACACAATCTTTTCATTATAAATAAGATAAAAAACGAATTTACCGCTTGAATTTTGTAGCACCCGACGTTTCGGCGACGTTGCATACGCTGTTGTCCAGGGTAGACAGGGTCTTACAATCTTATTTATAATGTAAAATTATCGCGATAGTCTCCGATTTCATACAATCTCTTCAACTCTTACCATGACCAAATGATGCCTGCATGCCTATTATTAGCTCAATCGGACGAAGCGTTTAAGTGCTATCGTGGAGGAATACAGACAGACAGACATACACACAGAAGTGTGTCCACAATACTTTCCTTGCTAGGAAAGTAAGACATGAAACATATACATATATAATTAAAAAAAACTGATAAATTCAAACATTTAAAACAAAAGGTGCAATCATCATAATAAAGAAAACGTTCGACCGATGGCAAATATCATCAGAGGCAATAGAAATTACAAAAATTCCCTATTTTCCAAAGAAACACAGCATTAAAACAGTTTAAACGAAAACTCTCGTAAATTTAATGAAATACAAGATCAAAACATTCGTGACAAAAACTTGCAATCCTCATAACAGAAAAGTTAAAATTATAAAAATAATAAATGTAGTTTAACACACAAAATAATCGACATAATTATTACCAATACTTTTTAAAAATAATCAAAGCCTATTTATTGATAAAAAAATATTTATTTTAGGTTATTTGTGAAAAACAACTTAAATTGATTTTAAATTTGCTAATGCTCAAGAAGTAACGACTTATAATACTAGCTGACCCGTGCCCACTTCGTTGGGCGGTAAAACTTTTTACTTGTAATGAAATTATGAGTGTGGTTTGGTTAGTACTATGTGCTATGATTTATTTCCTGACTGCCAAGAGAAGGGTTATATTTTTACTGCATATGTATGTATGTATTTGCATGCCAATTTGACTATATTACCGTTATTTGTGAGTGTCTTCTTGTGAGTGTCTTATTTGAGAGTGTCTTATCTCTTTAACCATTTATGCAGTAAAAGTGAAATTATATGTAGTAAAAGGGAAAAGTCTTTTGTTTCAAACAATTGAGATAATAAATTTACTTATTTTGATAATAATTCATAATTGTTGATAATATGACCAATAAACATGACTTTAATTTGAAAAACTACTTTTTGTGATTTAAATATAAAAGTTAGACATATGCTATCGCTGACTTTTTTGTAGGCATTATCAAGCTCTACAACTTTTCTCTAGAACTTAGGTAATCATATATCTTTCATCGTTAAGGCAGCGTTAGTTAGAAACGTTTTCGTTCGACCGTTTTTTCCGACTTACTTTGGAAATCCGACTATAATGCCTACAATGGTAAAAGAATTTTCAAAATCGGTTCAGTAGATCCAGAGATTACTTCCTACAACATCACTAACTTTACCTCTTTATAATATTAGTATAGATAATAAACTGTGACTGTTAAAAGAACCAAAGTAAAATAATATTTTTTTACAGGAGAAAAATAAAACTAGAATTTTTCAAAAAAGACGTATACTAATTGATTACATTATATTCTTTCAATAAGGATCCAGCTAGTCCCTACTTATTTAGATAATAAAATCATAATATATTATTTTCGTGCTATTCAAGAAATAGAAATTAAAAGTTATTTTGTTTTAACACTCAATAAGTTAAGTACCGGAATATAATGCTTCGTTCATTAAACTCAATTACTTGTCAATTACACTGTTTGCTTGATTGATTGAATGACTCCATATTGCAGAATAGAAAGGGGTTACACGTTTATAGTATTGCAGTTATACCGCTTGACGTAATGTAGGCGTTGTCACAATGACGTATCCTCCTCCTCGTCGATTTCGTTTGGCAACAAAATATTACGTAATTGTAATAAATTTGGTAAAGGTGGCTTACCTCAAATGTTGAATCCGTAAAATGTTTATTATTTTTTTTTGCATATTCAATGCTTCATAAAGGATTGATCGCGAAAGTTGGGACTCTTGCTCAGGTACTCTGATCCGGGACACAAAATTTTCTAAAGCTGGGATCATCTACTCTCCCTCTGATAAGTTTGGACATGTGCTGCCCTGCCAACAAATCTCGTACCCAAACAAATCAGGTATGAATGCTGTCGCATATATAATCATAGGTCTAAGAACCTAAGGAATCTCTTTTTGTGAAATTTCCCAATAAAAAGAAGAAACAAACAGAAAAACAATCAAACTTTCGCCTATTTTCGGTAATATAGCCGGATGCGCCATTTACCCGCTGTAACCTAGATCGCATTAGCAAAGGGCGCGATTTTGACGCTTAACATCTACCCCAATTCTGGTAATCCGACAGATACAACATTGATTGTAAAGTGTGCACTACCCAGGGCGAATTTAGGTAGCGAATGGTTTCGTGCAACTTCAAATCTATAAGATCCATTTTGTTCTCGGATCGGCACAACTCATGATTCAACTCTTATTCAAAAGCCTCCACGTGTGGAGGGCTACCCCGGGTAAGAGTCTCGCGTCTGAGGCCTCACGGCTGGTGGCTCGGTTTCTCCTGGTGGGATCGGCCTCCCAGCGCTACTGGACGGTTTGCGCACCGTTCGGCGACGCCAATCGTTTGTGCACACCGACTAATTGCTCAAGGAGTCTGGAGACTATTAAAATATAGTACCTCCTAAGCAGCGGGGGTGGATGTTGACCTGCCTGTACCTCGCTGTAAGGCGTTGGCCTCTGACGGGCTCGTGGCTCTGATGGACGGTAGGTTTGTACCGTCCTAAAGTCTTCTACGCTTATCAGACGGCTGAAAGAACGACCACATATCGTTATACCAGCCTGGGGTGACGGATTCGCCTGTTATTATCGACACCGCTCAACTGCCCAGGGCTTGCCAGAGGGGAGCATTTATTTCAATTCGCTTCTTCGAGGAGGCTTCTAGTTCTTTATTGTGGGAATTATGTGGGAATTATTAAAAAACATACAATGTTTAATTAACAAACTGCCCAGAGAGCATACAACATTTTGTTTCAGAAGAAACTTCATAAAGAAGAAGCTATATAAGGCGCAATCAGTAAAACTAAAACTATCAACAATTAAAATAATCAATATCAGAAATGATCAAACACAAGCAATAATCATCAATAATCACATAATCAATCAAACTAATTTTTATAATGTTTTGTCCAAGAAGAATCTAAATACATTGTAATTACATTTAAATATAAGATACCATATAACTAAAACAATCAATAAAATTATTAATTCAAGTTAAAACATCCAGATAGGAGCTGACCCTTGAGTTGGTCCAGCTATAAAACGAGCTGGCCTCGTGGCTCAAGCTGCATGGAAACATGGCGCCTAAAGACCTAACAAATATGTACATATTTAGATCTAAGTACCCTCACTTAGTATATAAGGGTCTTTCTACTATTTTTTATGCAATGTGCCCGAAGCGATAGCCAACTATCCGTAGCTATATAGCTGGGGCGAGGGGCGGACCGCTCGGTCCAATCTGGTTGACCGAGTAAACAGAGCAGGAAGCGGTCGAGTGGCTTTCGTCCGCTTTGAGGTCGATTACTCTAAGTTGCTATGCCTTGCCCGCGCGAGAAGGTGTTTAACAATTTAATATAAATGTGCTCAAGGACTGGGCGTAAACGAGAGAGACCACTTTTGCTACCAAGAACGCGGCAGTCAGATTACATTGAACGTACTTACTCACATCTGTAACAGTATTGATCGATTACGTCAGCTGATTCTAATGTATGCATAGCCGGGAGCCAGAGATTTTTAATACTGTTAACTATTTCCGATAAAGTGAAAAAAAAACATATTTTATTATCATTTTTCTATCGTTATGGTGAAAGAGATACAGTACTGGTATAAACAAACCCCAAATAAGCTTGTGTACATATAGTATTCGATCATTGCGTCATGTTTTTCCTCGCAAATAGCTCAAAATATAGGTATACCTGGGGCTACCTAAATAACTATACTATACTATCCGCATTACAAAGTGGCGAGTCAGGTAATTTATCATCGAAATCGTGCCATCTCTTTCGCACTTGCACGGCCTTATGGAGCGATACCTGTAACCGTAGTGTAGGTAGTTTACGCATACAAAAGGAATGTCGATAAAGTAATGAAACGAGGGAAATAAACATTACATATTTCAGTATTATAAAATCGAAGACTATCGCGGTTTTTTGACATTATAAATAGGATAGAAAACGAATTTACCCCATCATTTCCTATCCTATTTATATTTCAGTATTGTTTCATTACGATAAATATTAAATAAGTTAAACATATAAATATTGATATTGAATTATTAAAATAAAAATATAAAAGTACCAAATTTATAATAGTTGACAATAAAATAATTGTTATACAAAAAAAAAATAAAACTGAACAAAGAAAGTCAGCAAGCTATTCATATTCGTGTTCACTGTCACTATCGTCTTATAGATTAATAACATGAGAATGGGTGTCAATTATATTATGTGCTTTGGCCAGGTCTTCGTTCTGGAGATTTTTGAATCGATTCCGAATTCGATCTAGAGTTCGTTCGCTCGTTCCACAAACTAATGCTGCCAACTTTCTTGGTTGTTGAAAATCAATTTTCCTTATGACATCAGGGTCTTCTTTCAACTTATGAAACCACTTATAAATGTTGAGAATGACATGCCGGCTTTGCTGGTTAACATCACTTCTTAACTTGGTCAAATTAGTTTTGCAATAATTTTCCATCATGATGTAGATTCACAAATAGAGTTCGTATAACGAATGAGTTATGCTCTTTGACATTAAGCCTTTTATAGCAGAATATTTTGTTATCAATAATGCCTAATGACCTACACAGTACGCACAATAATTATAGTAGACGAAAACTAATTTGGCAAAAGCGTCGTTAAAATGTCATAAAATGTCGAAATCGAACTGTTACGGTTACTACAATTAATAGTCCTAATCGGTTAGCTACTTACCACCTATTACGGTATTTACTCACCGCTTTTGGCTAAATCTAGGAATTTTATCTATCTAATTTTAGCAGGTAAAAGTCTTTTCAATTTTCGGATTAATATATAGCCTATGACACTCACAAATAATGTGGCTTTCTATTGGTAAAAGAATTTTCAAAATCGGTTCATTAGATCCAGAGATTACTTCCTACAACATCACAAACTTTACCTCTTTATAATATTAGTATAGATAAATATTTTATCGACATGGTACCATTCCTATGTTAACTGTCTCTAATTGCCCCAGTCGCCAGTTTGTACTGCGGATACTATAAATGTGTAGTTCGCCATTGCACCCTTGCATAACAGTCGCCGTAAATTCATATTCGCCAGAAACACATATCCAAGTTTTTTTACAATTACATATTATGTCGTATCTGCCAATATTATTGTTGAATTCATAAAACAATAGAGTAAATTCTACAAAGTAATGTGCAAGTTGAATAATATTGTCTTCAAATTAGCATATATTGTGAACTGGTATAATTATATTGTTTATTGTATATTTGGTTACGTATTAATTAGCAAGTCATCTGATAGTTGAGACCACCAGCTGGTGAAATTATTATGGTGGAACAAAATAGGCAAAATCCATTGTTTTTAACATTTTACTAGAGAAACCATTATCATCCTTTTTGCATTCACTAAAACAAAAGTTATCCTTTTTACAGGCTTATATTAACCTTGCAATGTTTGTCAGTATGTCTGTATGTATGTATGTATGTTAGTTTGTATACGTCGAATCTTGCAAGCTGAATTATAACCACTTTCTCTTGTCCTATGAAATTGAAATTTTACATGTTGGTTCAGTTCCAAAGGCAATGCATTTTTATGGTGAGCATGACCTGATTTTACACCCATGATCGGCTCCCGAAGAGGCTACTCTTCCACAGTCAACAGCACATACACACAATTTTGCGCGTTCTATATTTCAACATGACATGGCTGCTGCACCCAGGGTTGGCTCGGGACAGAGCATTTTAATAAAAGCTTGTTTTTAAATATGTGTTTTTACTATTGACTTATTAAATAATACTCTCATAATCGGTTCTGTGGAATAAACGCGTCTGATTGTTTATCGCAACTTATTGAGAACCGTAATGCCAACTGTTCTAGTGAATCATTGAAGCGATAAAAGTGGTGCCTTTCTAGATTTCTGGTTATCCAGAAAGTGAGTGTATCCACTATTAACTTATAATGCAGATAGAATTGTTCTAAGTGAGCGACGCACATTACTCCATCCTGGACACAACTATCTTCCAAATAATACAGTTGGCTAGATACGCACGAATTTTTATATGAAAGGAGAGTACTCACATATGTTTCTCAGTAAGTTAATAAAGAGAGAAAAGCAAGAGGTTGAATATCAGATTCTAAATCTTTAACACTTCCTTTGTTATGGTCGAGATGGACAAACTCTAAAAGGAAAATATTAAAGACTTACGATCAATGTTGAGATATTTCAGAAGATTGTCGGGATTGTTATTACTTTCTTCAGTCGGTTTATACAGAAGACTTCCAATATGATATTGATGAATTTGGTTAGGATACTGATTTCATACCAGAATATTTTGCAGGTCAATAACAGTTATTGACATATGTTATGCTATTACTTATAACTTATGTTATAAATTATGCCATTACTAGGTTATAACTATGTCATTATTATATTATTTATAACTTATAACTTATAACTTAATTCTTTAAACTTAATACTTATAACTTAACTTACTTATAACTTAATACTTATTACTTAACTTACTTATAATTTAACTTAACCCTTATAACTTAATACTTATATTTACTTATTACTTAATACTTATATTACTTATTACTTAATACTTATAGGTTAACTAACATAACTTATAAGTTAAGACTTATAATTTAACTTGCTTATAACTTAACTTATAACTTATAACTTAATAATGTATAACTGTTAGTTTAATTTATGTCTTTAATATGACTTATGTTATGTTATAACTTATGTGTTAACCTATGTTATAGCTAAACAATATGTTATAGTTTAGCTATAAGGTTATTCTATATTTAAGTTTGCTTCGTTCGTTTAGAATTAAAGATTATGTATAGAGTATTCATATCGATGTGATCATTTCTTCAGTTTGGTTCAGATTAGGGATATGACGGAAAACCTTAACTGTCACGCTCTGTTTCTTATAATTTGCTGTATGATATTTTTGTTAATACAAGACTAGTAAGGTATAAATAAAATCTTGTGCTAAACCTTCTAACAGAATGCTACGATATTTTTAATAATGTGTTAGTTGGCTTGATTCATTTTTAATCGACCTAAAAAAAGTAGGAGGTTATCAATTCGGTGTTATTTTTCTAAAAAATGTTTGTTACCTTAGAACTCTGCCATTTATGAACCGAATTCATTTTTTATTTTTTATTCGAAAGGATATACTTGCAGATTGGTCTCATTTTATCAAAATCCTGTTCTGATTATGGTATCAATGATAAATTTAGGGAACTCCTTAAATATTATCATATGAAGTTTAAAATGTACATGTTGATTCAACTCCGATGACATTATATTTTTTTAATGGTAAGCATGAACTGTTTCTACACCCTGGGAGGGGACTCCTCAATGGTCAACAGCACAGACACGAAATTCGGTATACTCATTCAGTTATGATAGCCCGTTCTAAGTTTCACCGTGACATGGCTGCTGCACCCAGGGTTGGCTCCCGACGAGGGGACTCATGAACGGTTAACAGCACAGACACGAAATGTTGTATATGCATTCAATTACGACAGCCCGTTCTAAGTTTCACCAAGGCAGGACTGTGGCACCCAGGGTTGGCATCCAACGAGGGAACTCCTCAAAGGTCAACAGCACAGACACAAAATTTTGTATACGTATTCAATTTCGATAGACCGTTTACCATGAAAAAAAATAGAATCGTTTTTTTTTGTAATAAATATGTGTATTGCGTAAACTATATTGGTGTTTAAATATTTTATAATAAGATTTATATATATATTTTTATACCAACATAAAAAATGAATAGTAATCTATTATATCGATTTGATAATTAAAGAAAAAAAATGTATATTGCAATGGTCTTCGCTTGCAACTATTTAAAAAAAAACATTTTTCAATCTAATTATTCACAAAACTACCCTGCGGTTTGATACATTTATGCAGAACTCCATCCATTATGGTTGCCAACATCGTGGGAGAAATTCACATTATGATCAGTAATTCTGAATCCATTATATCGTGATTGAATTATCAATTTCATAGCTCGACTCGCACTCAGGATTAATCTAACCATCTCTTTATGTTAATTAATTTATCCCGAATCTTAAATCAAAATATTAGAGAAGCGAACGCTGCAAATTATAATAATTTTATCCGACGTCTAGACTGCTAAAATATCCGCCATAAGATTATATTACACAATTCTCGTAAATGTATTGAGATTAATTGTAATGTTTATTTGGCCGCGTTCTGCGAATTGCCTAGTAACAGCTGAATTACTTACCATCAAGAGTGGACGCATCTTGTACCATTACCAACTGATTGCCCAATGTTCAAGTGAAGAAAGAGGTTTTATTTTACTGGCGCATGAGAGCGGCATCTTAAGCAGTTAATGGGCCCAATTTCGTTTCTTTGTGAACTAAAACTAATATTAGTTCAAGCCAACGAGATAGAGCAATACTTTAGAGCGGAATATGAAACGAACGATCGTCATATACTCGTCCGAATAAATTTGAACACATTTCGTGCGGTCTTATATTCAGATGATTTAACGTTGTTGGATAGTTTTAATGCGAAAAAGTGATTTTCACGTTCATTTCACATTCTCTCTCTTTCACACGAACTAATTTCCGAGTTAAGTTCACGAAGAAACGCAATCGAGCCCAATATGTACATGTTGTTAAGACACTTTTATGTTATCTGGATTAAAATTATTAATGGATACTTGAAATATATTGGGGCCCCTTCTGTGACGGTGCCGTTATACATATAATGAAAATTGAAGACCAAACAATTTTGTGTGAATAGGTGATTCAAAAGTATAAAAAAACAAAAAAAAGTCTTTTGCCTCCTGGTCACAATATAACTTAAAGGCTCATTGACAAATGTCACACTTGCTTATACTTAATAGGCTTACTGTTAGACTTGTTTGAATTTTGAAAATTTGAAAATAATTCGCCTTGAATAATAGTATAAAAAGAGTTGAGCGCGTTGCGCCATCTAGGTGTGAGTAAAATACCGCGAATATTGTTTATTCGCGATATTTTACCTATTGATAGATTGATAGATGGCGCAGCGCGATCAAAGCTTGTCAAACTTTCATTTATCAATAAAAAAAAACAAACGTAATAAAAAAGTATTTGTTTTTTCTATTATTATTTATCAAAAGTTGCTTATTAGCTCGTACTGATTTACCCACTTCAAGGATGTCACTAATTAAAAGCTCAGCCAGTATATATATTTTAGAAATTTTATGATTTAAAAATTTGTTAAGACTAACTTTCTTAACAAATCTTTAAAAAAATTAACAAAACAAACAAAACTTAACAGTCTTAACAAGACTTAGAGCAAACTTTGTTAAGACTCTTTGCATTTGAAAAGAGATTTTTTAGGTTTTCAGATTTAGGGTAAAACTATTTTTTTTCGTGATTTCAACAGAATTTTTCGGCGGCACACGCACAGGCGTTTTAAGATCGAAAACTTGGATTTAATGTTAGCAGAAGTCTATCAAAAATTAAAAAAAATAAAACTGCCAGGTGCTTTCCAATCTCAGAACCACTGCCTTATCATCCGATTTATTTATGTATTTTTCTAATACAAATACTTTTTGGAAAGTGAAAATATAAGAGCCGCTTTAGACTTTATTTATAAAAAATAAAAATATTAGAAATAATAATCTCAGTATATAACATAGGCTAATGAAGATATCCGGACAAACAGACAACGTGCCGCCCAAAGATCAGTGCAAGCCGGTGTGAGAAGCTCCAAAAACCGCAGAGGAAAGGTAATAATAGACTAAAAGAAAACTCAACGTTTCACCACTGACAGGCGATTAATCAGAGGCCTGGAGAAAACCACGTTAGCGATCACTGACGGTGGGAAGGGGAAGGGGAGGGAGCGGGAGGAAAGGGGGAGGTCTTGATTTCCACCTTCTGCCAGAGGGGGAGTTGGTGAGGTAGTAAAGGTGATTGGGCGGTCGAGTGTGGAGACAAAAGTACTATTTTTGACAAATGGTAATGGCCGTTGATTATACGTGCGAGGAATGGAATGGCTGAATGAATGAATTCAGCCATAACCATTTAGAGTAGCCTAGATTCTGGGCACGCCTCTCATAAAAAGCATAGGACGATACTTGAGCGAGGCCCTCAATATGAAACATTTTGTACAAAGTTGCAATGACACTGTTTTGCCTTGCACGGTTTCACCAGTTACCTAGTACTATCTTGTAATGAAAAATTAATTAGTCGTTAATTCAATCTAACCTAAATAATTATAAAGCAAAGTCTCCAAAGAGCGTCTGTTTGTCTGTCTGTTTAGTCACAATAAACACAAGAACTGCTAGGCGAATTTCGATGCGTTTTGCACTTTTCGTTAGAACGTCTTCCGAGGAAGGTTTTTATTGTATTATACGATCTATATGTCTAAAAGGGGGATGGGGGGGGGGGGGGGGTAAAACGTAGTAAGTTAAGTGTTGCGTAGACGAAAACAGCGTGAATAGTTCGATTAAATCCAACCTATTTTCATAGCCACATATTACTCCTGACAAAAACGCTTCTTTTTTTAGCTCAACCATCTAATGTATACAGAATATGTCCTTACAATACGTCGTTATCTATCATAGAAACTTTAAATGGCCCTATCGTTTGATTTCAAGACGTATTGTTTACATACTCTTTACTTTAACACATCTAATTTAGGTAATATACAAAGGAGTTTAATAAAACCACTACTGGGAAATTGATGATATGACATTAACCCTTCGAGTAGCGGCATATTTTAATGGCAGACCGCGGCAATTTATTGGAATTTCTTGCAATATCGCCGCACTCGACAAAAAGTACTATAACTATGGAACTGCTGTAGCAATATAAAAAAAAAAAACGTATATAAAATATTAAAATCTCATTTTGTAAAACAATTAGATAATTAAGAATAAATATAAGAAAGTCGAAAAAGTGAAAAAAACTCGGCATTTCTAAATTGTACTTGTCTTACGGAAAAATACGAAACCCTATTTAGAAATTGTAAATACTATCGTGATCTTTATTAGATTCTCTATCAAAGGTCATATTTTGTTTTGCTTATTTACATACAAAAATATTTAGATATTAACTCATTAAAACCAATAAAATTTTTGATGATTTGTCGAAAAAAAAAAAATGATGACAATGAAATTTTACAAGAAATATCCGCGAAATGATGCGCGAAATTATTCTAGCGACCGTCTATGCATCTATGGTAATAATAAGATAATTGGTATGGAATTTAGGATGCGTTTGAATTAGAAAATAATATTACTGTGCGCTCTCGGAGCAAGACGCCAATATTGGTCGTTACGTAGCCAAGGGTGTTCTGATGTGCAAGTTCGTTACATAGCCGAACGGTTAACACAACAAAATATCATTAATAAAAGAAAATATCAATATTTTTTTCGCATTCCTTAATGCGTATGTAAGTTTTCGGCCAGAAATTCCACCAAAATTTAGTTTTGTCCATCAAAACAAACGATAAATTTCAAACACTTCCTGTGCGAAACCGGGGACAGCAGCTCGACGTAAATAGTGTAGTACATTGTTAAAGAAAGCATCGTTATAGATTCATCCCAAAAACAAACCACTCGCCTTTTAAAGGCCGAGATCCATATCGGCGATGTATGGAAATATAACCGCACCGCGATCGACGATAGTACTCCGCAAATAGCAAAATCGTATCGTCACATTCAAGATTATCGTAATATTCGTAATTGAGGACAGTACTTAAAAGTCATAGTTTCTGTTGTTTGATCACTTTACCGCACATTTGTATAAAGTTGTTAGAAGTTGCTTAAAATTGACTTTATTTAGGATACATCTTTCAACACATATAGCGGCGTAGTCCCACAGAAATGCGGTTGAGCGACAGTCATCTTAATTCTGAAGGTCACAGTTTGCTTAGGACCAAAGGACGCTCGACCCTAAAATTACAAGAAAATACATACAGTATTTAAAAAAGTATAAAAGTACAAATAACATATACAGCATTAAAAATAAGTAACATATATAGTATTAAAAAAAATACAGCATTGAAAAAGTATTCAAAAGTATACAAAAATCTAAGTAAGTGAATATCTACTAAACGAGAGACAATACGTAAGTATTATAAATAGGATAATACGAATTTACCTCTTAAAGTTTGTAGCTCCCGACGTTTCGGTAAAGTTGCAGCCGCTGTTGTCCAGTGTAGACTGAAGTCAATTGCTACAATATTTACGCAGTAAATTCGTTTTATTCTGTTTATAATGTCAAGCAACCGCGATAGTCTTCTATTTCATATATACGCAGGTAGATAATTTAAAAAATATGATGATTTTCTAAATACAAATACAAATAGAATACAAATAAAGCACATTTTAGAATTACGAATTATTTTATTTACATGCTTACCTTAATAAAAATTAACCTTTCAAATGTTCATAGTGTTCGTTGTTATTAATTAGCAAGGCTTACTTTGCTCTTCTTAGCACGCTCTGTGTAGCATTTTGAATTTAATTGACAGTCATTAATAATATGTTGTAATAATTTTACTACGTTCTGATCACCCGATTAGGCACAAATCTGTTTTTATTTAAAAATTTACTCTTTTTAAATTTTTTATTTATGAACATTTATCCATTTTATGAGGTGGTAGGTAAAGCATTTTTTAATGTATAACTGTCTGATATTCATATATTTTCTCGTTAAATAAACAAAGCTTTCTTAGTTTATCTTGTAAAATAATGTACTGAACAAAAAACTCCAAATATTTTAAAACGTATTTAAAAAAAAAAGGTATTATAAAAAAATAATTTTCTTTACATACACAGTTACCCCTTAAAATGATTGTCAGCCTTTAGTGGACAACCTGTATAAGCCGTTCCTCCATAATTAGTCGGTCATATGGAGTTGTCACCTACAACAGGCGAACCCACCACTCCAGGAAGGTATAACTGGCAAACTGTCCAGTGGTATTGGACAGTTTGCCAATACCACTAGTCATTACGGCTAAAAATCTGGGTATTCTATTTGATGGAAAATTACGGTTTGAGGAACATGTCAGCAAAAGCGTTGGGTGGGGTTTCTCACGTCTAAAGGCCTTATACAGAATTCGGGAGTACCTCAGCGTCAGAATCAGAATACTACTTGTAAATGTCCTTATATTGTATATAATGGACTATGGCGACTGTGTGTACGGCCCCTGTCTATATAGGAAGACTGAGCGGAGACTTCAGAGACTGCAAAATGCCTGCGCAAGATTTTGCTTTAGGATTCCTCCACGTCATCATGTGTCACCATTCCTTGCGAAAGCTTCCATGTTGAATATGAGTAAAAGAAGGCAGCTCCATCTTGCGACCCTTGTACTCAAGGTAGTACGCAATAAACAGCCGCGATATCTTTAGTCGATTATGACGTGGTCCCGTAACCGGCATGTCCATTCAACACGGGCACGTGAACCACTTGCTATAATACCCAAGCACAAAACTACACATTTCCAGTGCAGCTTTTCGTATTATTCTGCGGTTGTATGGAATCGCTTGGGAATGGCTTTGCGATCGAAATCAATTGCAGTATTTAAGGACCACTTTAAAAGTTTATTATTAAAGGAAGATATTTCTTCTTATCTGATTTTATTTTAAAATAACTATTTGCTAATTGGATTATTACTATTGTCTTCGTTTATTTATTAATTTGTAACGTGATTATTTGATGTTAAATATTTTGATTTTGATTATTTTTGATTTATTATATGTAGATTTTTAAATTTATGTAATTACGTTATTTTCTTTTAATATCATTTGATGTTAAATATTTTGATTTTGATTATTTCGACTTGTGTATTTATTTGATTATGATTATTTGGATTTTGTATATTAAGATTTATTTCATTTGGTTCTTTTATTTTAAAATCATATATGTACCAATAATTAATAGGTGTATCCTGAAAACCAGGATAAGAGATATCCTGAGGATACCCCTAATTTGCAGCGTTTGTAGCTTTATTTCATAGTCTTTGTCTATATACAGTTTTAATTTTTAATCTGTGTGTTCTTGTTTTTTGTATATGTTTTTTATAACAACAGCTGCAAATAAATATTTTTTTTTCAATTTTTCAATAACGATATTAACGTTCTGTTAACCGTAGGATGAAAATAGAGACTTGGAAATGCAACAATACACCGTCTAGCCACGCCAGAGCCCGTAAGAGAACAACGCCTTACCACAAGACATTGAAAAGTGAACCCAACGGGCGGCCTCGCACCCTTACTATCAAATGTGGCCGGATTTCTCTGTCCTCCCGTCTGGCCACGGGTCCGAAGTCGCTTGCGCGGCCTTTACCTGATATTAGGGCTAATTAATTTCGAATTTAATGCGGACCGTGGCGTTCTTTGCCCGTCTTTTATGCGAGATCGGGTGGCCAACGGGTCGATTTAAGAGTAGCTGACAACAGGTTAACAGCCACCCCCGCTGTTTAGGAAAAGTATAAAAGCATTTCCAGTCCCCCCCTCCAATCTCCTCCACCGATTATTCGCTGGAGTGCGACATCCCACTACCCCAAAAATGAATCCACCTTCCGTCACAGGAGAAAAAGAGTCTTTTCCAGGTTCGACCCTCTTCGAGGAGACTATCAGATGGGGCTAGAACCATGAGTTGAGCCGACCCAGTTAACGAGCGGGTCTTAGTGGCCCAACTGCAAAGGGACCGTTAGCTGTCAAATTATCGTCGGCCAATTAGTCGGTCCGATATATTCCTGCCATTTCATGCAGTCGATTTGCTGACGCCGCAAACCGCCTATCAGCGCCCGAGGGACATCCCCAGAGGAATTGACCCACCTGCCGTGACATGGGAAACAGAGTCCTTTCCAGGTTCTATCCACTTCGAGGAGGCTACCGGATAGGGGTTGAAAGGCGAGTGAAACTAACTTAGTTAACTAGCAGGTTTTAGTGGGCCAACTGCACAGGAAGCATTAGCTGCCAAATTATCGGCTACCAAGTAGTCGGCCCGATACATTTCCTCGAATAACCCGGTTTCGTTTTTTAAAAGTCTGTGAAAAGCAAAAGGCGAGAGGGAAATGGCTTCCGGCGGGCGCGCAGGCGGGTGCGACATTTTTCACATCGTTGTTAGTGGAGTGGCGGTCGGCGCGCGGCCGGAATCCGGAAACTACCACAAAAACAACACTTAATTTAGGGCCGGCGAACGCGTGATTAATTCCACGGAAGCGGTGGAAAAAATGAAATGGCACAATGCAATCGAGTTTCACGCTTGCGAGGCGAATCGGGCCGAGCGGGTTAATGTGGTTAGCATGTCGCTTAATTGCTTGTCATCCGCTGAAACTTTCATTGAACGTCGATTAACGAGTGATAAACGTTAAAACTAAAAGCTTTGTTTAAGCATGATATTGTAGTGACTTATGATGATTAACCATGTAACATTTTACCAACAAATATTTTCAATTCCAAGAGACAGTTGACGTAATTAAACAGGCAAAAATGTGAACTTGCCTGATGACAAATAGTATTCAAAGAAATAATAATTTTATTTTTAAACGAGTCTTTCACACGAGGCAGTTTTATCATTGTGTAGAAAACAGAGTCTTTCACACGAGGCAGTTTTATCATTGTATAGAAAACAGCGTCTTTCACGATCATCAGTTTTTATTCACAAGAAATTTACCCCACTTGCACAAATTCTACTGATATATAAGCACGTACAATTAGCATAGTTATTCATTGTCACTGTAAACGTTATCACTGGTAAGCCATCTCTTCTTAACTTCTCTTTGACAATTAAATGGTCTAAATATTAAATAAACACTGTGTTTATCTACTGCATGTGCTCGCAGAGGAAACATCACGACATGAACGTGAAGTTTGTAGCACCTGATATTTCGGCGATGTTGCAACCGCCGTTGTCCTGGATAGACTGTAGGTAGACAACCTTTTCCATCTACAGTCTACCTACATTTGGTGGCTAAAAGCTTTGGCAGGATATCTCCTTTTAAAAATAACCTTCAGGATAGCTCATTCCGCCCGACTGCTTACGGGACCGAAGTCGCTTCCGCGGCCTCTACCTACCGTAAATTCAGCGGTGATGCAGTTTGAATCTATCGCGGACCAAAGGCATCTTTTACCCGGGCTCTGGATTAGGATCAGATAGCCTAATAGTCATTTCAAGAGTGGTTGACTACAGGTCAACATCCACCCCCGCTGCGTAAGAAACAGTATATTTCCATAGTCCCCAGACTCCTTCAGCAATTAATCAGAGTGCACAAAAAATTGGCATCGCCAAAAAGTGGGCAAACCTTCCAGTAGCACTGGAAGGCAATCACCCAGGAGAATCCGATCCACCAGCCGTGAGGCTTGAGACGCGAGAGTCTTACCAAGGGTAGCCAGCCACAAGAGAAGGCTACTAAATAGGAGTTGAATCTTGAGTTGGACCGATCCGGGTCCACAATGGAGCTTGTGGCCAAAGCAGGCCCAACAGTCTACCTACAGGGTAAACTGTACAACCCTGTCTACCTACAGTGTAGTCTGTCTACCGAGGCAGTCAACCGTGGACAACGGCGATTGCAACATCGCCGAAACATCGGGTGCTACAAAGTTCACTTGTAAACTCGATTTTAAACCTTTTTATAATGTCAAACAACCGCGATAGTCTTCGATTTTACAGTATGAAATGTGTTCGAAATAGTATCAGACCTCAAACTTTCGTAAATCTAAGAAAATCATTCATGGTAAGGAAACGCACAAAGCTTTGGCGATTTTTAGTTCTACTTTTGATTGTATAAGGCGATAATTGCTCCATGCCATACTACGTTTGGGCAGATCGGATTTTACTATGAAACGTAACGTATAGATGGCACTCATAGTACCAGAACCGATTAGAATAAAACACGAATTTTAAAATTATAGCTCCTAAAATTTTAATATTGATTTCAAAAAGATGTCAATTTTAATTTACTTTACAGGTTTTCATTCATAATAGCGCTTTAAAGTTCAAATAGTCTAATAGATGGCATTCTAATATCTCCATATTATTTTTGTTATATAATCAGCCTGTAGACAAATACGATAGATGGCACTATTATTTAAATGTTATTATTGTTATCAATGTTTCTTTTATAAACAGTCAGTCCTTTATATAAAAACATTATTTATCAATGTTATTATAGATGGCCAAACATATTGCTATTAGTTTAGCCGAAAAATGCTATCAGCGTCACCTGCATGTCGCCGGCCTAGAAGGGTTGCCAAAACGTACTATGGTATTGAGCTAATGGGCCCTTGCTGAGTTGTGCACGAAGACCCATTTGTTCAGGTTTGGTCACACTCACGGGTCAACACCCATCCGACGGCCTCCGCGCATGAAGTGCGAGACCGGGTAGGACTCTGGCCTTGTCTAGTTGCCCCTAGGAGTCAATCTACTCGCGCTCCTGGATGGTCTGCGCACCGTGCGGCGTAAGCCAATCGATTGTGCACTCTGACTAACAGTCGGGGGAGTCTGGAGGCAGTACTGTTTCCTATAGAGCGGGGGTGGTTGCTGACCTTACGGCGACTGCTCTTGAAACGACCATCGGCTATCCGATCCCGGGTGGAACATGCCGGGCAAAGGACGTCGTGGTTCGCGATAGATTCGGTTTACACCGTTTCACCGCTTCGTAAGGGAGAGGACCGCGCAAGCGACCTCGAACTCGTAACCAGTCGAGAGACCGGAGTAATCTGGTCGCAATCGGAAGTAAGGGCGTGAGTGTAAGCCCGCTGGGTAACATACATGGTTATCTCGCGGATAAGGCGCTGGCCTCTTACGGGCATGTGGCGGAACTTGATGGTGGACTGTTTTGTCCAAGTCTTCTGCGTTGACTTCACGGGAGATAGAAAGACTAATCGTTAAATTTCCTGAGGTGGCGGGTTCGCCCATTGTCGTTGACAGTTTCATTTTTTTATCGTATTGAGCAATCAAATATCCCTATATGATAAATGGTTCTACTATTGCCATACAGAGAGAATGGCGCCCAACGGCAAGAGAGACCGGCAACGAGAAAGGCAGAGTAATGGTCAACTCA
This sequence comes from Micropterix aruncella, assembly GCA_944548615.1. Classification (NCBI taxonomy): domain Eukaryota; kingdom Metazoa; phylum Arthropoda; class Insecta; order Lepidoptera; family Micropterigidae; genus Micropterix; species Micropterix aruncella. Next base: position 14,441,015 of record OX155965.1, read on the forward strand.
CTTAGAAGAACTGAGCAAAAAATTAAGTAGCGCCACATTTACCATTAAAAAATCAAATTATTAGGTGGTTTCGAAGCTTCTAAATCTGTCTAATTTGCCTATTTCCATTCATTATTAAGTTATGGCCTCATGTTCTGGGAAATGGCGGCAAATGTTATAAGGATATTTCGCTTAAAAAACGAGCAATTAGAAATCTTTTCTCCATATCTTCGCTAACATCTTGCAAGCAGTACTTCATCAAATCTGGTATCATGACTTTGTAAGCTGCGTATATATACCAAAACATCATGTATACGAGAAAATTATATCGAGACTACTTTAACAAACTCAAATTTTCATTCGCATAATACGCGAACACTGAGAAAAATATAACGCTGTAATACACGGAAATAACCATGTATCAAAAGGAATTACGTATATAACATATACTGTGGTCCGTACGTATGTATCAACATGACGCGTGACGGTGAAGTTACCATGTCACGGGCATAATAACTACACCGTAAATTCATTACGAATCACAACGAAATCATGTATTTACCATGACGGCATGTTATTACATACGTAAGGTTATAGTCAGTTACAAAAATCCTGTTGAAGCTACATTATACCGTTATTTTCGTATTATCTGTATGGAGGATGTTGAAAAATATAATCGAGTAATGGCGTGTCCATAAAATTCCTTGCAATTCAACAAACTTACGATTGAAACATCATTACTCTGTATTAAACCGTAATAACAAAACGGCATTGTAGGGAGAAATCCAATATTTTTCTCAGTGAAAAAAGAGGATTTGCGTCATTTTAATGTGCGACTGAGTAAGGTTCGAAATAGCTTTCTTTGTCAATCTTACTTATTCTACAATAAACTTCCATTATACATCGGGAGCCTTGGGGAAGTTCACTTTAAGAAAATGGTACTGGGTATTTTGATTAAAAACCCCATTTATAGCATTGAGGATTTTGACAACCTATTTAAAAACTATATATTACGCTATAAGCTAATCACTAATAACATACGGTATACTTGGGTGGGGAGCTTGCGGAAAAACACTCCTCCAGAAAGTGAACGTCGTCCAAAAGGCAATAATTAGAATCATGTTAAGGAAGCCTAGGCGTTACCCTTCTGACGACCTGTATGTTGAGGCACAATTGTTTGATTTGAGGCAGTTGTATTGCCTCAAATCAATACTTCATCTTAAAAACAACAATGAAGACGAATATTGTGTTTCTCCGGAAAACAGGGAGAGATCAGGTCGTTATAAGGGAAACTTTGAAGTGCCGAAACGTCTAACGTATTTTGGACAACGTCATTACAGTTTTATTGCTCCAATAATGGTCAATATCATGAGTAAAGAGAACATATTGGAAATTAGCAGCAACCAACAAAAATATCACCTTACATTATGGTTAATAAACCATGGTAGGAGAGAGACGGAGAAGACATTCATCACAATTTTAAAATAAATAAATATATTTATTTTCTATATATTTTATATACTAATTTTTACTAATTGGTATATATTATTAGTTATTATTATAAATGATTATTTATTATTGCTATTTTATATTTTTATTATTACACATTATTATTTAGTTCTAATATATTACTTGTTTATAGTTCTAATATTATTTGGTGTAGTGAGAATTTCACTTTAACTTGATTTGATTCAAATTTTTTATTTTTATTTTGGAAGTATGTAGTTTATAATCATTTGTATTGGTGTTCTCCTTAGAACAGGCTCTGCCTAGTTAGGATCAACACAATCTATGTTAAGTGCTAACGGTGCAATTTTTTTGTGGACCAATAAATAAATAAATAAATAAATTGATTTTTCGCAGCTCTATTGACTTTCCTGACTATTTTTATTCTTTATTTTTTCTATTATCGACTATTTAACAATTGTGTTTTTTATTCTTCTGACTATTGGCTATTGACTATTATTATTATTACTGTTTTTTTGTATTTTTTTTTAATATTTTCCTGTATGATCATTTGTGAAATTATCCAATAATTCTGTTTGATTAATAGGACTATTGGCCATATGAGAATTCTACGAAATAATGTAGGAATTTCGATAGAAAATATTGAAAAATGTTGTTTCCTCTAAATAACCTAGTAAATTTGCGCTTGGATGTTTAACGATCATATCTTGTAATACCAACGTTCATACCTTGTACCGTATAACTTAGGTATATATTTAAATATTAGGTTGTAATTTTTGTTATATTTGACATAAAAAAGTGTAGGAATTCATATCAACTGGTTTAAAAAAAACACGGAGCAAATTTGATCTCAGCGAGTACTTGCTGCCTAAAAACATGTCACATGTAGGGAATGAGATTCGCTAGTTTCACGCGAATTCATTCCAGAAAAACATTATGCAGATAGGCTGCAGCCAATCTCTATAGACTGGCTGTCGCCACAACCTGCAGCCTATCGGCAGCAATAATCCTGTACTCTTCCTAAATAAAGAATGTACATATTTATTTAATTTGTTATATACAAAACGAAAACCCTTGGCATGCCTGCCCGACCGTCCCAAAGCCACTGGTGTGTGTTGGTTTCATCTTTCGTCTGCAACGATGGCTTCGCGCGCTGTTTGAATTCAACTGATGAGAGCATCGTGGCGGGGTTGCCAGATCAAAAGTCAGGGAAGGTAATATGCTAATATTCATATTTATATACATTTTATTAGAATACATAGTATACAAGTAATGATAACGAACGGCAATTTTTCAACCGACTTCAAAAAGGAGGAGGTTGTCAATTCGGTTGTATTTAAAAAAAAATGTTTGTTACCTTAGAACTCTGCCATTTATGAACCGATTTGGAAAATTCTTTTTTTATTTGGAAGGATACCCTACACTTACAGATTGGTCCCATTTTTATAAAAATCCTGGTTGATGATGGAATCCATAAGGGATTGAGGGAATTCCTCTAATATTATCGTCTAAAGTTGAAAATTTACATTTTCGTTTAATTCCGATGAAAATGCATTTTTTTTATGGTAAGCATGACCTGATTCTACACCCTGGGTTGGCTCCCGTCGAGGGGACTCCTCAACGGTCAACAGCACATACACGAAAATTTGTATACCCATTCAATTATGATAGACCGTTCTAAGTTTCACAATGATTGGCTGCTGCACCCAGGGTTGGCTGTCGACAAGGGCACTCCTCAACAGCCAACAGCATAGACACGGAATTTTGTATATGCATTCAATTACGACAGCCCATTCTAACTTTTACCAAGACAGGACTGCGGCACCCTGGGTTGGCTTCCCTCGAGGAACTCCTCAACGGTTAACAGCACAGACACACAATTTTGTATACTCATTCAATTATGATAGCCCGTTCTAAGTACTACAAAAAAAATAAGTCGTTTTTTTTAAATTAAAATGTCTCTTATTAAATAATAAATATAACATATTGTTAACAACCACAATGAAAATACAAAGAGATAATTAAATTTATTACAAAGAAAAAGCATTACCACTATTGATTTCGTAACAACACGAGTATTATTTCTCTCGTGAGTAAAACGCCTTATCTGTGAGACACTCCTTAAGGCGGCTTTCAAACGATTGCAATTGTTGAATGTAATCGCTGAGAGTTTGTTGTAAACTGCTGGGCCGGCGACGTATGCTAGCCTCACCGACTTGGATACATGACTAGCTAGCATGACTCACCGAACGTCGCTGGCTCCGGGATCTTGTTGGATAGTGGTCATGCACATCATTCACATCAAAATCGGCGAGATTTCTGCGAACGTACAGCGCTATTCCATAATATCGATGGATGGCAGCGCCACTGTACACAGGTTTTTAAACTAATGCATTTCAGGCATGAATGTGGAAAACAAAGTAGCAAGTTGAGCAAGAAAAGTGAAATACTGTGAAATTAATAAATGCATCCAACAGTCTTGCTGTGTTGCAGCGCGGAATAAAACTATACCAAAATGATAATAGAGGAGGTTGAATAGCAATTCCGTATAATAGCGGTTGCAGCGGCGAGGCGACACTGCGGAAAAATCCGATTAGTTCGCTGCAGCCCGCGATAAAATGCACCATTTACCGCGGGAGGAATGAAAAAAGTAGCAATCGGACAACTGTCGCGCAAGACGAGAAATTCATTGGGTCATATTCCCACCGGATCGCCCGCTTGCCTTCGCGTCGCCCCTATTGTGGGTAGCGACTACCGACCCGCCTGCAACGCGACCGGCAACTCTATCTCCAGATAAGGAAATGGAGAAGCGAATTATTGCAGGCGAGGAAGCAGGTAGGAAATTGATTGGAAGAGCTTATGTCGATCGCTTTGTAATAGCTGAATGTTCGAGTGAAGGATGCAGTGGACTACATCGCACTGGCGCCATTGCAAATAACCCGTGACTGGGTAAAGATAAACAATAGGAACGGGATAACATTGCATCCTCGGATAAACATAAATATTGATTTAATTATTATTTTTTTTTTATAACTTTTTTTTTAAATTCTTTGGTTAGCAAGCTCATGCGTTGATTATTTTTAATAGAGCTCTAGGAGAACACTTATTTAACAGTTATAATAATAATTTATCAGCAATAATATGTTCACAGTGGTTTAACATGCACCTTGCCGGTTTTTTATTTTAAAAAAATAGCAAATGAAATAGAACTTAATTTACCCTAAAAATCAACTGGCAGATGCATCGTAAGAAGTCGTTGTAATGGTATCCATACAATAAAACACTGGACTGGATGTTAGGCAGACAAAGACAAGCAAATTCACACGTCACCTCAACTCTCAACGCAAATGACCGGTGTTCGGAGCGATGACATGCGCGCCAACCTGTACCGACCTGACATGCAATGTTTCGCCCACGTCAATCTGAGATCGCAAAAATGCTCAGCATAATGTTTCATACTAAGAGCCAATTCGTACCGACTGACGTGTATTCATTTGTGTTGGCTTTCTAAGTTTCTACTCCTAAGTTTCACCTTCGTCAGAAGCCAAATGAAAGTCAACAAGAGAAATGGCGAAAAATAATTGTAAGAGCGCTCTCACTTTAGGTGCCGCGTTTGACATGAAATGCGCTGCGAGAATGGTGCAATGGAAACAGCAGGCTTGCTACTCGAGCCTACAAGAGGAAGCGAGACAAGCAGAGGTTCTGTCTGTTTGCTCGCATCACGCTGATATACGCGTTGGTGCGGTTTTCGAATAATGCAGCGAATTTGAAGTTTTGACGGGCGTTTTGAATTCGATGCATTTATTTAATTGTATACTCACACTCTTCTCAGTGGTAGTCTGTCTCAGTCATATCTTCACAAGTCAGGCTTTTAGGCTTCTGTGACAGTACCGCCACTGACACACATATATTTAAAAACCTCATTATTCCTGCCTATTCGGTCTACGTCACCGCTACGCCTCAACGTTTAGACCGGCCTAACCAACAGAAACTCTTGAAACTGGAAATTTATTCACTTTTATATCCTTATCTCGCAAGTAGAACATTTTTTGTGATGATTCACAAAACCGTTAACTCTCAACTCCAGCAGAGACATAAGAAGTAGAAGTAATTATAATAAAAAATATATTATAGAGCAGCTAACACATATTAACAGTGGAGAACTGACATGGAAGAAGTTCCATGGGAAAGGATGCTACAATAATAGAGACAGAATTATGAAACCAGAACTATGCTATGAAACCAGAACGTTGCCATAGCAAAAGAGCTATATTTCGTCATATTCGTAGAAAGCTATCTCCTGCGACTTGCACTGATTTCCTGCTTTGATTTGCGTTCTATCCATGCTGTCGAAAGCCATCGACAATTTTTTGTACGTACTTACCTTACAGCTTCAAATCTAATGGATATATAAATAATCTAAGAGGGCAGTCTAAGAAGGCGATCTTCCATATTTACATCGTAATGTCGATAGATCGAATGCGAACGATATACTAGTTTTAGTATCGCTGTTGAAAGTATTCCAAAATGAGCATTTTAGTTTGCCGATTGATTCATCAACGGTTAATGCCCTAAGAAGAACTCGTAATATAAGGGTCATCTCAGGGTTTGCATGGTAACACGGTTTTAAAGCACACGTTCATACTAGCACAAATCGTAGCGTGCTGATTGCCAGGCAATATAGAGTTAACTTAATGGTTCTACACACTGCCTTGACGATTTTAAAGGCGATTGATAAGACATTGTGTTATTGAATGGCATCCTTGGGATTCGAAAGTATTGGCAGGACGCATCTCACTACATAATAGTCGAGTGGAAAGGGGGTGAAGTGGAGTTACAATAATACTACCTAAAAACAGTCAGTTTAGTACAGAAATGCAGTCTGTATAACACGGCCAAACTTGAAAATTCGGCGGTGACATTATACATACCAGAAATGGGCCATACACCATTATGCCTCATACATTATCGAGCATGGTAACACGTCTGCTCGAAACCATGTCCTTGTTTGGATAATATCGTAGTCAGGAAGAACGTTATTAAGGGACCTCATATCTTCGTTTTTTAGTCTACTGCCCAACTAAGTGCCAGGACTTGTTCCAGGGCAGCGAGCTCTCTAGATTTATATTCACAAATATTCGGCAATTTAAAAAAAGAAGAAAAAATCAATAAATATACATTACCGTCACCATTACAAATTATAACTAATAATCAAAACAGGAAATATTACCTAAAAGAGGAATTCAGAAAATTAATAATCGTGTTAAAAAAAAGAAATAAAACGTCAAATAATATTAAACAATAATATTACATCAGTTTCCTGTAAAATTCAGCAAATAACTGCTGATTATTCCGCAAAAGCTCTGGAAAATTGAAAAAATAGGTGTTTTTTTTTACAGGTTATTTTTTGTTTAATTTGCAAGGGTTTCACTTAAAACTTTCTTTGCTTAATGTCTTTGAGATAAAAACGGTTAGGTTTGTTGACCAATATGATTTGCATTGCATTTCTGAACATTTTGACGGATTTTCCCCCACGTAATTATCATAGTATTTGGGAGTTCAACAAATTGAGACTTTAATAAGAATGCACTTTAGACCTTTTCTACCTACACGTACATAACTTAAGTTATATAATTCGTAATATATCAGCGATTTCCTTAAATAAGGATATATTTTATCCTTCGCTTGCGGGTTTTTCATCCAGCTAGCCGCAAAGTTGGTACGTCGCAGTAACTCCGTGGCGGTTTAGCTGAAAAAATATCAGATTAATTATTGTTTCTCTTAATTGAGGGAAACTTTTTCTCGGCTCCGCTTTCAGGACAAATGGCGCTCTCGGTTTGGACATGGTGTAAGGATATCTCTCCGTTTACTTTCTAACTTTTCAGTAGGTTTCGCATAATACTTAAGGTTTTGTGTACTGATTCACCATTAAAAAATATATATTATTCAACTTACAGCGTATTAGTTCACTTTAAAGAACTTCCCTTTCCTATTGACAAGCTAATCCCAGCACAGCGGTTTTCTACGTCACAAAGTCATCTTTAAAATGTCCTTTAATATTTTTGACGAATTACTTTTTATGTTATCAGTGATATCAATAAGGCAATCAACATATATCTTAATAAAAAATAAATAAAAAACAAAACTCTGGGAGCAAGCCCTAGAGTGTTAAAGGCTGAGGGCCATTGATAGAATGAAAGAGAATTTCAGATACTGAATTTTAGGACATGCTAGCATAAACTTATATAGTCAATATAATCATTTAAAAGAGTTAGAAATGTTTTGATTTTTATTGATTCTTCAGTGAAAATGGAAAATTTAAAAAAAATGCGGAAGTACCGCGTGAAATTTGCAGTATTTTATCAAAAAAACTAGTAAACGTTAAGAGGTATCTAGCTTGTTTAAACGCGAACGCGACAGCGACCAAACGAATGACCGACGAGAATGAATTTTCGGGTAGTATCTAAAGAGCAAGATAGTCGCGATCGACGATTGACGATTAAAGACTAATTGATTTAGTCGTGATTACTTCAACCGTGATTAACGTTAATCGCGGCTAAATCAATCGTGATTGATTAGTCGATTGAAATATTCAATCGATTGACCAAACACTGTCTACAGTATACTGTTATTTTCGTATTAACTGTAAGGAAAATGTTGATACATATAACTGAGTAATGGTGTTTCAACAAAATTCCTTGTAATTCAATAAAATTACGATTGAAACATCGTTATTCTATATGAAACCGTAATAACAAAATAGTAATGTAAGAATCAATAATAATTAGAAATTAGATAATAATTAGAAATTTTCCAGTTAAAAAACATTGTAATAAAAAATACCCAAAATGGTTTTCTAAATCATTAATTAGTTTGTTAAACGAAAAAAACAAATACAGGCTGAAGTATAAAAAATATGGCAATCCTCGTGATAGAGATACGTTTGCACTCCTTCGATCAAGGGCAAAAAAAGTATTAAAATCCTGCTATAGGACATACGTAAATTCTGTCGAAGAATCACTAAATGCAGGTAATTTGAAAACTTTTTGGACCTTTGTAAAGGCTAAAAGCAAAAAACATGATTCAATTCCGAATATAATGCATCTCGATAGAGCCACAGCATCAAATGGTTTTGATATTTGTAACTTATTTGCTCTACATTTTAAATCAGTTTATAATCCGGCTTCTGATTATGTTTGTTCCCCTGAGCAGTCCCAAAGTAGTAATTACTGCCTAAATACGGTAAAAATTGATGTAGGCGATATTTATTATAATTTAAAAAATTTAGACGTAAGCAAAGGTCCGGGACCGGACTGCATACCTCCTTATTTCATACAAAGATGTGCTAACGAACTTTCTACTCCATTACAATTTATCTATGCTAAGTCTATAACTGCTGGCGTTTTTCCAGAACTTTGGAAAATTTCGAACATTATACCATTGCACAAATCTGGCGACAAAACTGAAATCAGTAATTATAGGCCAATTAGTTTATTATCTACGTTCGGCAAAGTTTTAGAATCACTTGTTTACAACCAAGTTTTTAACCATGTTAGACATGTCTTATGTCCACAGCAAAATGGATTTTTTCCAAAAAAAATCTATTAACACAAACCTTATTGAGTATGTAGATTATATTAGTACTTCACTAGATAAACGAACACAAGTAGATGTTATATATACTGACTTCCAAAAGGCCTTTGATAAAGTTGATCACTCCATACTCATTCGATAACTTAAGGATAACGGAATACATGGGGACTTACTGCGATGGCTAAAGTCATATATTATGAACCGTAGCCAGATAGTTGTCATTAAGGGATTCGAGTCTTCGGTATTCGACGTAACATCGGGTGTCCCACAAGGTTCCAACTTAGGACCCCTCTTATTTTTAATTTTCATAAATGATCTTTCTAATAGAATAAAATGTAATTTCTTAATGTATGCGGACGATGTTAAAATTTATAATCAAATTATGAACATATCTGACTGCCATAAAATACAAAACGACCTTGATTCGCTATTCACTTGGTGTTCTGAAAATAAAATGGCTCTCAACATAGGTAAATGTCACTCGATGTCCTTTTGTAGGAACAGGGGTCACGTTAAATACGACTATTCTATAAATGGTCACAACCTAAGCAATGTATCTAGCATCCGTGATCTAGGAATAACATTTGACTCAAACCTAAATTTCAAGATACACATTGAGAACATAGTCGAGAAAGCAAATAGGATGCTGGGGTTGATCATGCGGATCACTAAGAATTTTAAAAATCACAACAGCATGATCCTGCTTTATAACTCACTAGTGCGTTCTCATCTTGAATTTGGGTCCTCGATATGGAACCCATATTTTAAAACGTACTCCGATAGAGTCGAATCCATTCAAAGGAAATTTCTGAGAATGCTATCATTTAAATGCGGCCTTAAGAATCATCTGACTGGCTACGAGGAAAGACTGACTGCTTTTAAATTTGTCACATTAGAAAAACGCCGGCAGGTTGCAGATTTAGTGTTCCTGTACAAAATTATAAATAATAAAATCGATACCTCTTGTATAGAAAAAATACAATTTAACATTACTAAAAGAAGTCTTCGATACCCAGACTTATTTAAAACACCTTTAGCAAAAAACTATACCGGAGTAAATAACGTAATCCCACGTATATGTCGTCTGTATAACAAATTTCATCTTGACAATCGCATCGATATATTTCATGATAGTTTATGCTCCTTCAAAGCGTCCCTCTTTAAAATACTGTAATTCTGGTATTTTTTGTTTTTTTTCCTTTTTTATACGTATTTTAAAAAAAAAAACAACCATTGTTCATGCATTGTGCTAATTGTGTACTCATATCAAAAGGATATTGATGTAGTCATGTAACTGTAGTATATATATGTCACTGTATGTGTTGTCAATATTCTGTTTGGGTACCAAATAAAATAAAATAAAATAAAATAAAAATAAAATAAAAATACAATATTTTTGTGAGAGTATTTTCTTTAACGTAAATTCCTTTTCTTTTGTGTTCTTGCATTTGAATATAAGTAACTAATGAATATAAACAATAGTAGTATAACTATCAGTAGTAGTATAAGAGAGCTAATATAACTCTCAGGGGAAGTGTCTTTTGCCTGTCACTGGGCCTTAAGATGTGCCATCTTCCTATTCACCAAAATTGAAAACTCAACGGAAGAACAAAGGGAGAGATTGAAATAGTAAATCTCCTCGGAGTGCGAGTCCCCTTTTTATAACCGACTTTAAAGTAAAGAGGTAGAGGGGATTGTGAAGGGGGGGGGGGGTGATCTGAACTTTATTATCCGCCCTGAATACGTAACAAACAAGTAACGTCCCCGAAATGCTAATTCGGTCGAGTGGCTTTTCCGAACGCGCGCGACTCCGGCGCAAACTCTTCGGAAAATGAATGCTAATACGATGGTAAAAATCCGCAGTTATGTGAGAGTTTACGGGGAGAGTGGGGACGCGAGTTGGGAGTAAACAACCGAGCGGGTGAATGGGCAAACCGCGTAGTACCACGTAAAATGTTACGAGATACCGCTCAGCACATTGCGGGCAAATCGGAATGGGGGAGTTTCTTTCATTTACTGCCGCGCCGCCTGCGCCGACGGCAGATTCGGAAAATTTCATTATGATAACCGACATTGTAACTTATTGAATTTTCACTGTCTGTACCCGGCTTGGTCCGGGTTACAGTAACTTAGCTTTTTTCTCCTTCCGAGGTAATCAAGTATCTTGTAGGGTTAATTATAGCGGCATAATTTCAAGTCAGACATAAAAAGAATAACTGTGAAATGATCGCATTGAAATTTCGTATATAGAAATCTCATTTTGTAAAACAATTATATAATTATGAATAAATATAAAAAAATCGAAAAAGTGAAAAGACTCGGCATTTCTAACTTGTACTTGTCTTACGGAAAAAAATATGGAACCCTATTTAGAAATTGTAAATACTATCGTGATCTTTATTAGATTCTCTATCAAAAGTAATATTTCGTTTTGCTTATTTACTTTACAAAAATATTTAGATATTAGCTCATAAAAACCAATATTATTTTTTATGATTTCCCAAAAAAAAATGATGATGTTTGACAATGAAATTTTACCAGAAATATCCACGAATTGACGCGCGAAAGTATTCTAGTGATATCTCATTATTATGGTAATAATAAGATAATTTGGTATGGATTTTAGGATGCCTTCGAATTAGAAGATGTATTGTTATTGCCTTCGAATAGAACATGTATTAAATTACTCCATATAGATAAATAACTATATTATCACGTAAAAGTATTTAGCATTTAGCCGTATTTATTCAGTCGTCTATATTGCGGAGCATGCCCAAAGGCCCTATTGACGTATCAGCGCGATTCGCGCGTACAGCTGCTTGTTTAAGAAATTAAAATTTAAGAACGTTATTGAATGCTCATAACTTTCGTGCTATTTATCGAATTCGGACTAAACCTAGCTGGTGACAGAAAAGAGAGTATCGAAGATTGAACAATTCTAGTTTTCATATTAGCTCTCCATTATCTATTATCGCACGAATCACCGCAAACTTAGTTTTACAGTCACTACCAACTGTGTAGCAACGGGCATCAGCTGTAGCGGAGTTGACGACTTTTAAGGTATTTAAAACATTTTTAACGATTTGTTCAAACGGTGTAAATCAATTGTATGCGACCAGGTTTCTTGTCAGCCATTTTATGCTAGTCAATCTGGATCGATCCATGGATCGATTTTAAGGGTCGATTTGTGACAGCCGACCGGATATTAGTCACGAATTTTAAGCGATTGATGTCGACATGCAACGACTATATTCAAATTTTTGTTACAATGAAATTTTTAACAGCTCAAAATAATCGTCAAAAAAGTCAATACGAGCTTAAAAAGTCTAATTGAAACTAAAATTTTGCCTGCAGCCCTAGGTGGGAGACTCAGAGCTTTTCTCTCCCCCCCTTCCCCCCTCCGGAGCCAAAATCCATAAGTGTCTACTTCAGTTAAAAACTCAATGGACCCCACTGATCACATCCATAGCCAGACACCGTGGTATATCGTCGCTGTATATTTGAGACCTCGTATATGCCAACAAAAAAACTTTTCAGGGCATGGAAAAAACTGAATAACCGTTTACGACTTGTTTTTTTGTTGTTGTGTAAATGAGACATAATTTAATAAAATATTCGTTTAATGTATTGACGATTAAAACTGTCAAAAAGTTAAGTTGTTTGCGAGGAACCCGATAAAATCATCAACTCATGCCTACGAGATGATATATTATGTAACTTTCAGGTACCTCATTTTCGTTTTTATTGTTTAATAATAATATTAAGCATTTAATATTTAATATGTAGATTACAATGTTTACCGTAACATACCTGACCATATATATACGTTGTTTTTTCCAATTTTGTTTTTTTTCCTATTGTGTTTTTTTTTTGTATAGAGTGTCTAAGATGGCTATTAATATTGTTATAATAAATATTTATTTTGTATGTATCCTCATGTACCTGGAATCAACTCTGTTTTTTTTATTTATCTGCCGTGTAAAACCGACTTTAGTCAACGCTATTGTCAAATTATTATTTCTGCTTTAATAGTTTTATATCTACATATATTAATATGAATATATTACTAGCAACTGACGAATTACAATATGCGATAATTAGCTTTAGTTGATTAATCATGGTTTTATTGTATATTTTAAATGAATAAATTAAATACTGAATACTGCGACTGCATTGAACATTACAAGAAAACTAAGCAATTTAAGTATTCGGGACATGGATAACAATTTTGACATATCTGTCATCTGATACTAGACAAGAAATATGTTCCCGTTAATTATGTTTAAAATAAATTGATAATTTTATAATAATTAATTAGATTTACAATTTTATACGTGCATAGTATGAAACCATTTTAGGCTACTTAATTTATTGGTCAATTTAGTTATTTATTTATTTATGTATTTTAATTATCTATAAACTTAAATATTTTCTTTTTATTTGTTTTCTTTCTTTTTATTTGTTTATATTAACCTTAATGTTTTTAAGAATGAATGAGTAATCGGAATAATTGCATGGAAAAAAAATAAAAAAAATAAAGGTGAAGTAGTGACTTCACCTTTATTTTTTTAATTTTTTCTCCATGCAATTATTCCGATTACTCATTCATTCTTAAAAACATAGTGATGTCTTAAATAATATCACCCCAGAACATATTATATACAATCTAGTGAGATGATAAAATTCACACATATGTAATCTTATCTGCTTCGCATAAAAAAAAAAAAATATTATTTTTACTTTTGTATTTTTTTTTTGCCAAAATCAATTTTCTTATATTGGATAATTTTATTAAATAAAAAAAATATATATTACAATATATACGCATATTCGCGTTTTAGGCGCGTCTCTCGCGCGTCAAACATATGCATAGACGATATGCAAACATATAAGTAGAGAAACGCTACAGCAAAGTTCTTTAACTGATAAATGCGATGCAAAATGTCAGAGGCGGGGCGGCGAAAATTCCGTCCGCCCAGCGCGCCGACATATGCCTCCATTATTTCGGACAATAAAATTCGGTTAGCGTTTGGAAGCGGTTCAAGCGATAAACTAGGGAGGAGCGCGCGACAAATGAACTATGTACATACGACGATAATCATTTTAAACATTTACATAATGTCCGACAATCGTTCGGGCCGGGAGAGCGGGCGGACCCGCATAGATGTCACCACTTACACGTAATGCCCCAGTCTCCCCGGGAATCCCGGAGATGCCCTAATGTTAGTTTTGCGCCGACGTCTGCTGTTACGAATACCGGGCCATTTTGGGAAATCGCCCACTTTATTATATTTGTTTAGGGTCATTATTGAAATCGCTCGCCTTGAAATTACAGTGTTTAGGAAACAAGACATGAAGTATGTATATTGACAAGGAAATTTTGTAATACGTTATTAGATATTGCAATTACGTAGAATACAAAAGTACATAATATTATTCTGTTCCTTGCTATATTGTTTAAATTCTGTGTACATTTCAGTACAATTTACAATTTTCAATAGCCATTAACTTTTGAACTGTGCTTATTTACAGATGTCTGTGTCGATTATTTTAATGAAAATGTCAAAAACTATATTATTCACTGTTTTACCATCCAATATCCTTTCTTTAATTAGCTGGGGTGGAGTTAATATTGTATAAAAATTTTACTCCAAATAAACCTCTGTTTTTTTTATTGTATAAGGAAATGTAACAATTTTTTACCGCTAAATCCGGGAGAAGACCCGAAGACCCATAACTGCACTAATATGTCGAATAAGAAAATACATTTCTGCTATGTCTGTAAAACATTCTTCTTCTTCTTACGGTGCCTCTCTAACTAGTGAAGGTTGGCAGTCAGCTCTGCGTACTTCTTTTTGACCTTCGCCAGCCAAAACAATTCGGCGACACTCGTACACTGAGAAAAATATTGGATTTCTTCCTCAATGTCGTTTTGTTAGTACGGATTTATACAGAATAATGACGTTTCAGTCGTAAGTTTGTTGAATTGCAAAGAATTTTGTTGAAATTCCACTACTAGATTATATGTTTCACCATGCTCTGTACATGTAAAACGACAATATGGGTGTAATGTAGCTTCAACATGATTCTTGTAACTGACCATAACCTTACGTACCTATGTGTCTGACCAAAACCATACCATGCAGTCATGATAAAAGCAAGATCTCGTTATGCGCCGTAATGAATGTGCGGTGTAATTACTATACCCGTGACATGTTAACCTTCAGGCCTCGGCCCCTCAGACGATTAACAAGTTGCTGTTCCAAAAAAAAATAGTAAAAAAAATGAATTACGACACTGTCTCACCAAAACATAAATTACTGCCAAACCACTGTATCCGTAATTAAAATGAAACATATTAACATAATAAAACATAATAAAATAAAACAAATTTAATTAAAATAAAATTAAAACGGGGGCGTCACGCTGAATCGTGTTGTGGCCGATATCGGCCAATCGGGGCTTGAGGGGTTAACTACAACGTAACGCGTCATGTTGTTACATAAGTACGGACCACAGTACATGTTATATACGTAATCCCTTTTGAAACATGCGCATTTCCGTGTATTAAAGCATTATATTTTTCTTGGTGTAATCCCGATCCATTCTCATATGTTCTGCAACCAAGGTTTCCATCTACGGCCTGGTCACGTCTCTTCCCTGCAACTTTTCCCATCATAATGAGTTGCAGGAGTTCGTACCTGTCGTGCCTAAGCACGTGAGCCAGGTATGCAGCTTTGTGCTGGTTGATGGTCTGCCAAATCTTGCGTTTCTCAATCTTGGCCGATACGCTGTAGATCTTCCTCATTGGTGACTTTCTTAGTCCAAGATATCGACATCATGCATCTGTATGTCCCTATTTCGAATGCGTTTCCTGAGATCTTCCTTGATAGACCATGCCTCACATCCGTAGAGAAGTATGGGCCAGATGTAGCACTGGAGAAGACGTATTCAAAATGGGATTTTCAGGCGTCGGTTGCAAAGGAGTTTTCATTTTTCCAAAGGCGCTGCGTGCAATTTTGATGCGAGTCTTGATCTCCAGTTTACTGTCCCAGTTTTATGTAAAAATGTATGTTAAAATTCAGATTTTCAGTGATTCCTCATTTTTTTTAAAAATATACAAAATTAATATGAACTACATAATGTTTATTGTTGTTTTATATAATATTGTAATGACAAACGATCTAACCTACAAGATCCTCGCTTTGAAGACGACAAATGTGATTCTGACGAAAATATAATGAAATTATTGATTTTCAGCGCTTCAGAAGACAGCACGTCGTCGGTGAACACCTAATTTCAGAACGGAAAAATGATGTTTTACTTTTGATTACAAGCAGAATCGATCTACATACTGGATTGCATTCTACGAATCGATTCTGACTGCAGTTAAGGTCGTTGCAGTTTATCGGTGTTTTTATTTCTAGACCATGAAGGAAAGGAGCCGCGGGAAAAACAAATTTAAAGTTAAAAATGAACGAAAATGAACGACGAAGACAACCATTAATTTGAAAACAATAAGAAAACGAATTAGATCCATTAAATCTTCTCATTTTAAACATGGCTATTTATCCATATTTATTTATTGCTCCTAGAATATATTAAAAACAAATATTTATTGACTATCGACCTGATTAAAACTTTTTTTTGATTTATTGCCTGTAAGATATTTAAGACCGTTTGGTTTTTTTTATTGTTTTAAAAAATATATATATTTTTTAATTTTTCTCACTTGATTATAAAGTATTAGATATTGTCACACATTATTCAATGATATAGATTACAACAGTCTAGAGATATATACTGCTTATTTATTAGAGATAATACGCTTGCCTTAGTACGGGCCTAGGCCTAGTTAGGCGGCGTTGATTTAAAAAAAATTGGTCTGCGGTGCTTTCTATTTTGCTATTATTTACATTTAAGCCTATAATGTTAAACTTACAATGTACTGCTATAAAAATGTGCTTTTCTTTAATAAATAAATAAATAAAATAAAATAAATAATTAGAATATTATTATTTTCCTTCTCTTGGTTTCGGTTTACCGCGTAAAGTTTGTAGCACCCGAAGATTCGGCGACGTTGCAGCCGCCGTTGACTAGTACTACTTTGATAAGTGCGCATAACATGTTACATGCACACATACATATAACACGTCATAGTAAGGTTGGTTGTAAGAGATTGTCATATGAAAATAAACCCGCCCATTGTGACATTTCACAATAAAGAGTATAAACAAACAAACAAACATAATTTACAACTAACATAGTAAAATCTACCGTCGCAAGTGCTTCAGGCTGGTTAGGCAGTGTATACCACCTTTCTAAGAATTTAATTGCGGAAATAAATTTATTGTAGTTCTTTTTCTTAATCGTTTTCAGTATATGAAATTGGGATGGCCGAAGGCTATTTTTGATATTTTATTAGTAAACCAATTAAATTTAATAGTTACTTTCGTAGAGTGGTGGAGAGCATCGCGGAGGATTAATTGGAGACAAAGACACGATTCGGTTCATGATTCTGCGGATGTATTCTTCATAATAATACTAATGGACACTGCCATCTTTTAGGGAATCATCCAATAACCGGTGGAACGTCTAATATACCTACAGGATACGAACAGAAAATATATCAAGATAAATTTAAAAAGTACTGCATATTATTATATTTTTTCATTATCTTTTATTGTCGTTTGTATTTCATTCAATGACATATTTTTCGTTTCTTTCATAAATAAAACAATGTATACTGTGGTAAAAAATGAGCATCCAGCGAATGTGTAAAACGCGTAATAGCTGCCGAAGTTGGAATCAATGACCTGGAATTGCTTAATGACGACGGATGCGAAAATACACAATGACATGATGACGATGATACCACAAATGGACCAGTTCTTGACGGCGTTCGGGAATATTTCTCCCATAAGAACGTTCGGAACCGAATCCAGACCCAAAGCGAACGCGATTTTGAAGCCGAAAATACCCAAAAACGCTATCCAGGAGAAGCTGGTGTCAATGAGGTCTTTCTCCGATAGGATAAGGTAAGTGGCGATTAAGATGTTGCTGATGACTATTCCGAGTGACGATATTATAATGAGAACCTTCCTCCCGTAGCGGTCCACTGTTACCATAGCGATCAGAGCACAAATGGTTGAAGTCGCCGCCAAAACAGCGACGGCGTCTGGCGGATTGAGAGCTGAGTCGGCATCCCGGAATATCTTTTCCGCAAACGACGTGAAAGCGAAAGCTCCCGAAAACTGTTGACCGAATATTATTGCCGCGAGTAGCGTCAAAGCCTTCATATTTGCTTTCTTAGACATTTCTTTCACCGTGTCGATAAATCCGAGGTTAACATTTTCCTTCGCGTACCGAGCGATCGACTCCATTTCATCTTGTATAGACGACTTTAACTTCACTCCTCTAAGTTTCAATAGTGATTTGGACGCGTCTTCATGGCGATTTGTCATTTCATAAAAATATGGCGTCTCAGGTGCCCATACAAACATGAGTGCAAACAGTATAGGTAATATCAAAGACAATCCATTTAAGACATCGAGCGAAGTCCTGGGTCCAATAATGGATGAGAATAACATACCAAGTCCCATCAATACTGGCACAAGTATTGTCAAAGCACCTCTTGTAGATTTGTCTGAGATTTCAGCTATATATAGACAGACAGCTACCTGATGCTACCCCACAGCCGATACCACCTAACGCTCTGTAATAAAAATGAATATCAAATTAGTATTTCATATAACTGTGGTCTGGAGCTGATAAAATCCATCAAATCTGTACTTTCTTTCCTTCGCAAACAATGATTAAGTTCATATTAAATCTGTTAGTTTCTAAACTTTAATATATGTCAACATTGTAAACTTTTAATTTTGGATTTAAACAAATAAATAATTAAAGTATTAAAAATATATACACGTATGTAAATTTTCTAAAATCTGATCCTGACAGAAGAACAGTATCCATAAATATAATTATATGTCGTATAATATGTCACTAATTTCTCTCTCAGGCCTATTTAATTTTGAGAGAGAATATCAGGCTTATTTAATTTTGTGTCAATATCATTTAATTTTGTGTCAATGTCAAATACAGACATTTCAATGAACTATTAATATTTCTATAAGCTTTAATTTTAGAATTTCAATTAGCTGGTTAGGAAACCATGTCAGTCATCGTGACAATTAGCGTCATCATGCTACAAACAACAAGGTCGTATGTAATAAAAATACAAAATAAGGTTATATGTTTGTCCTTTTCTGTTAATGAAAAATATGTACATTATTGTACATGGATCTTTAATGTCTCATACGTGGAGTAAAAAAATGCTACCAGTAGTAGTAAATTGTTAGAGTTGTTGTGTTGCACTCCTCGCGTCATGTTTACGCAATAAATCCACTTGTCGTAAAATTTTCGATTATATGTAACTTACAGCTATTATTATAACAGTAACACCATTACAAGGGATCCCAACGCCTTGTAATTTACAACTATCTGAGTCGTTATCAGTAGTCTACAAAATATTCTGTTAGCTTACGTGTTTCTTATATGTCGAATAGCAATGGACAGTAATGTAACAGCACCAGCAGTAAATGGGTTAAAAAATATAATAAACAAACATACAAGAGAGTGTCATAATGCATATACATGTACATTAGTCACATCGTACTAAAATTAAAACTAAAAATACGGCGATTTATCGATCTACTATATCTTATCACTTCTTTCTATTTTAAACTTACTTAAAGTTAACGAATATAATAATATAATAATAAAATAATAATAATAAAAAACGCTTTATTTTAAATAAAACAGGTATTATCAAAGTTGCTAGAAAGAGGAAGAGAGCAAAGAGCCATAGAATTAATGAAGTTTTGCTTTTTGTCTTTATAAAATTGATGTATTCTTCCAAACTTACAATATAGTTAGATCTTTATTTTCCATTTTTCGTCGACTTGCTATTTTCCATCACTATCCTCCACCCGAATAGTAAACTTATTTAAAGACAAAAAAACGACCTATGTAATTCTTAAATGAGGTATCTAGATTAGTTTAAATAACTTCCCAATTAAAAAGAAGTCAAACATGATATAGTAGATATAGTAGTACTTGCCTAGATAGCATCAGAGTGACGAAACTATTACCTAATAGGGCAAATAGGTACGACGCAATGAAGAAAACAGATGAAGACAGAAGGGTCATTTTCCTTCCAATCCTATCGAAAAGCAGGGCAGTAAAGATGGGTCCAATCGCGCCAGCAATGTACATGACAGCTGCAATCCATGACACCATGTCATAGTCTAAGTCGTACCCGGAATCCGGTTCTAGAAGATGCGCCATGGCCGGTGACATCCAGGCAGCTACTGCCCCCGAACAAGCGGTTGATAGAGCCGCTGATAAAAATAAAATATAAATTAAAGCATTTGCAAAGTATTTTATAAAGAGTTCATACTTACCAGAAAACGCAGCATAAAATTGAGGCCATAAATGGTATTTTTCTTTTAACTCTTTTTCTATAACCTGCATATTACTGCGATTGACAAGGCAATGACTTAATTAAATATAATTTAAAATTTTATTAGTGAAGTGATAAGATACGTAGATAACGCAATATCAGGGGCTGCAAACCGATAAAAATGGTATAGCGATTGGCACTATAAATAAGTTAAAAGTAAAAACATGTTTTAAAAACAAGCTTTTATTAATATCCTCTGTCTCGAGTCAACCCTGGGTGTAGCAGCCCTGTCGCGGTGAAACTTAGAACGGGCTACCATAACTGAATGCGTATACAAAATTTCGTTTCTGTGCTGTCGACTGTTGTGGAGTCTTCTGGTTGGAAACAAACACTGGGTGCAGCAGCCATGTTCTGGGGACACTAAGAACATGTCATGGTAAAATTTAGAACGGATTATCATAATTGAATGTTTATACAAAATATCTTCTTGGACATAAAGACTACCTACCTATCATAAAGTAACTCTTCATTATCAAGTTTTTAGTAGAATGTACCCCTTAACACAACTGATAATTGTAAAGATAATTAAAATGTTTCGTTTATTTGCATCGAGCTTGTTAGTTACCGTATCGCGTTAGTCATATTAAAATAGGTAAATAAAGCGACAAATAAAGATTAACAATGGTAGAAATGATGTTTCATGATATAAGCAGTTATATACAAGCGTTCGACCTTTACAGGGCTAATTAATAGAGGTTTGAGTCAACAGAAAATTTCAATCAACCAATGCTTCATTTTATTATAAGATTAAAATAAATAAATATCGTAAGTATTTCTTTTTTGATATTTTCATTAAGAAAAAAATAATATGTTTGTGCACAAATATCCATCCAAATACAAGTGAGTTTGAACACATTACTTGCGGTTTTAGATTTAGCCACTTTATTTTCGGCGGATAGTTTTAATGCGGACAAATGACAACCGTTCATTTCACATTCCGATCTGTCGTATTGTTTCGTTCACATGAGCTAATTTCTAAGATCACGAAGAATCGCAATCGAGCACATTATCTGTATATTATATGTATAGCATCTGGGACTGTATATAGACATATTATCTGTACAGTATCTGGGATAATAAGTTTCAAAATTTTATGCAGCAGCACTATAATTTTATTAAGATATATTTTGAAGCCCCTGCCATACAACGTCAACCCATACCCAAAAAGCGATTACACCAGAGCACTTCCATCAGAGCACCACCAGCGCTATCTAGTTTCCCTCGGAGGAGTACCCTCCAATTCCTTATAAATCCCATCATCAAAACAGGATTTTGATATGAATGGGACCAATGGGAGTATATCTTTTCAAATAAAAAAAGAATATTCCAAATCGGTGCATGAATGACATAGTTCTGAGGTAACAAACATTTTTAATAAAATACACCCGAATTGATACCTTTCTCCTTTTTTGAGGTTGGTTAAAAAAAGGTATTTTTTATTCATCTAATTGTTGAACATAATTTCAATCCAAAATTAGGTGAATCTAAAATAATGTTAAAAGAATATCTAAATTTTAAATCACTTTCCTGTAAGTTTTACTCAATGTCGGTTAGTGAGGATTGCCTTTCAAGCGTCGATATGTAACCATGAGCAAACAACCTTATATAGACAGGCAATATCGGATGTATTAACGAAAATGCGGCAGGTTTGAAAAGAATGTAAGTGGGAATATGTTCTGCGAAATCGAGTCGTGTTGGAGCACTCAATCAGCCGGCGTTCGGCCATCAATTTAGAAAGTGTCAGGTTGGAAGCAAAATTCAATTTCGGGCCCGTCTCCGCCATGACCTACGGCTCGTCCGCCGGAATGACTTACCCCGCTCTGACCCCTTTTTCTTCCGGAATCAAAGGTTGCAAGATTTACACATCGCCTCAGCGGCTTCCGCTAAGCCCTCGCCCTAAAATATACTCCTATATCTACAAATTTCGATACTGCTCCATTATTTAAATGTGAACGGTATTCCAACATTCTGATAAAATACATCGCTTGAGTGTCACAATATAAATTTTAACACGTTGACTATCCAAGCAAAATTTGGTATTAACCACGGTATGTTCTTTTTTTTCGACATGTTTTTGGATATGTTCTTTTTAACAATGGGAGTAATCATGAAACACGCATCATAACATTATTTCAGAGAATTTCAGCGTGCATTGAGGTCATAGCTCATTTTGGTCATAGTCATAAATTATATTGTCTTCCTTGTTTCAATGACATACATTGAAAATAGGATAAAACGAATTTACCACATACAGTTTGTAGCACTTCATGCGGTAATTTATAAATATTTATTGGATACGCCGGATTTAAATATATATAAATATCGCGTTTAGTAAAAACGGCTGATGTATCGATATTAAAAATGCCTGCGAAATTTACTGAATTGGTTTCTAAATTCTCATTCCGGTAGTGCCTTTTCCTGTCCCCTCTCGTTAACTGAAAAAAAAAGAAAGAACATCGCCGGCCGGCAGTCTATCACGAGTGTTCGCTTCGACACCGACAGCGAGACGACCTCGCGAATAAGAACAATTAGTGCTCGTGAAATATCACATATATTTGACAACTTGCTGAACCTAGAGGTGCCCACTTCGTTGGGCGGTACAACTTTTTACTTGTGATGAAATTATGAGTGTGGTTCGGTTAGTACTGAGTGCTATGATTTATTTCCTGACTGCCGAAAGAAGGGTTATATTTTTACTGCATATGTATGTATGTATTTGCATGCCAGTTTGACTATATTACCGGGTTTCAAATGAGTGAATGAAATGATTATGATTGAATAAATTATGTTATATATATATAGATGTAATGTTATTATTTGGTACCAAAATATATTGTCTTTCAGTAGTTTCAACCCGTGATACGGTCACGGTTCCATACCTATGTCGTATTATCTTTTTAACCATATTATCTATTAACTCCCAATAAGTAAAAGGGAAATTATATGCAGTAAAAGGAAAAAGTCTTTTATTTTAAACACTTGAGACGATAAATTTACTTATTTTCATAAGAATTCATAATTGTTGATAATATGATCAATAAACATGACTTAACGATTTAAATATTTTTTTTAATATAAAAAACTACTTTCTGTGACTTGAATATAAAAGTTAGATATATGCTGTCGGTAACTTTTTTGGAGGCATTGTCAAGCTATACAACTTTTCTCTAGAACTCAATCATATATCTCTCATCGTCAAGGCAGCGTTAGTTAGAAACGTTTTCGTTCGACCGTTTTTTCTACGACTTACTTTGCAAATCCGACTACCACGAAAAAGTCTTTTCAGTTTTCGGATCAATATATAGCCTATGACACTCAAAAATAACGTGGCCATTGATAAAAGAATTGTCAAAATCGGTTCAGTAGATCCAGAGATTA
The DNA here is from genome assembly GCA_944548615.1 of Micropterix aruncella. NCBI lineage: Eukaryota > Metazoa > Arthropoda > Insecta > Lepidoptera > Micropterigidae > Micropterix > Micropterix aruncella. The sequence continues at coordinate 14,464,956 of OX155965.1, forward strand.
CTCCCTACAACCTCACAAACTCACAAACTTTACCTATTTATAATATTAGTATAGATTAAATAACCGCCTCCGCTGTGATCGTGTGACTCGAGAAGTTGGTTTAGAAAGCTGCAAAAGGACATTTAATAAGGTGAGCGAGATCCCATTTTCCAAACTATTCTATTCCAAAGTACCGCATAATACAGTTCACTACCTTTTTTATTCCAATACCAAATCCACGCGCTACCATTTATAATACCAAACAACCGCGATAGTCTGTGATTTCATAAGTCCATTGTTTGTTGAACTAAATAATTTTCTATTTTTATCATTGCTGTCGTTAAAAATATTTAAAAAAATACCAGGGGATATTGGTGTTTTAATTTACTTCCTTCCTTGTCTATACATCCAAAACAAATATTTATTCTATTTCAAACGTAAACCCCACAAAAGTCAATGGAATTGGTATAACCCCATGCATTACATGTAATGCACCAACGTCAACGGGCGAATGGACTGTCAACGTGTTAATAAAGACGGTGTTTGGCTATGGTGAAGCGAGCAACAAGATATTCGAAAGACTTGCATATCTGTACTAATATCCACTGGTACTAAGAGCGTACTTTGATAGTTTGGGTTGGAGGTACTTCGCGGATAATGGGCTCGATTGCGTTTCTTCGTGAACTAAAATCGGAAATTAGTCCGTGTGAACGAGTCAGGGCAATATGAAAGAGCGGAATATAAAATGAATGGTGGTCGTTTTTTCGCATTAATACTACCCACCAAACTTAAAACATCTAAATTTAACACCGCAACAAATGTGTTCAAATTTATTCGGACGAGTATAAGTTCGACAGGTAGTTTTTATTGACGACCGTTCGTTTCATATTCCGCTTTAACGTATTGCTCTATCTCGTTCGCTTGAACTAATTTCAGTTGTAGTTCACAAAAAAACACAATCGGGCTAAATGCTGCATATTTATTTAGAGTTCATCGTTAAGTAAACACTATATAAATCTGAAAGTGGTGTCGAGGTAAATAGCGTAAATAAAACAAGTGAATATATTAAATATATAAAAAAAAGCACGACTTGAAATAAAGTTAATATACCCTTCTACACTCTGTTCTAACAATACCACACACTTCTAAATCGGTTCAAGCGTTTAGAAATTATAGTGGAATAAAGAAACGGAAAATATACATAGATGTACCCTGAACACAATACAATCCATTTTTATTGGGCAGTCGTGTAAAAAGTATTATTAGATATACAGATGATCCTATACTAATTTGGCAGCGGCGTGGAAGAAATTTAGCCCCTCATTGACACAGTTACAAGAATTAGTGATGAATATGGGTTGTAACTTACAAGAGTCCGTAAACACATCTATAATTACAGCTTATAGAATTTGTTTTACTCCCAGGTTGCAAGCGATAAAACGAGTGCGGTACCTCCACAGCGATGATTCTTTATTGATGTTATGCGACGTTATACGACGACGTCGTAGTCACTGAAAACGGGGTTTGAGTTTTTAAGGAGCCATTCCGTCTTGCTTTGCACATCCCTCTGTCCCTTTTCAGTTACTCGACTTTTGATTGGTTGAATCGTTTACTGTCTGTGGTGGACCGTTGCCTGCCTAGTTGATATCTAATATCGGCGGAACTCGCACGTCAGACTCGTTGAACTCGCGTAATCATTTAATGGGTGAATACAGCGATAAATTCCATGGTGGATGGACAGGTTTACAAATTGAGGTGATGTCGTAATGGTCCTACTTCCCGCAATGCTCGAAAACGCTGATGGCTACAAGAGTCGTTCTCGCTGCGGCGACTCCAGGAGTGATTTTTTCTTTCTATTTTGCTGCGGTATGTCTCTAAGCGCGTTGGCATGTGAAATAATGATATTTATATGGTATTTTATTAAGGCAGTTAATTTAGTCATCCGTTTCCATTCCTATCTCAGTTCTTTTTAAGCCTTGCATACAATACAATACAATACAATCAACCACTCCAGTAGATAGGCATTCCTACACTTGGATGTGTCATAAAATTAAATGCTTAAATTTTAATTATTAAAAACATAACTATCATGATAGTTGTCATGGCTGTAATATTATATTCAATATTATCTACTTACAAATAATCAAAATATACTAATGACATTAAATAGTAAGAAAGAATAATTATTAAGTATTAAAATAGAAATGCAAATTCTATGTAGAATAATCAACGTAAAATAATTTTATTGTCAATCCTGCAATACACCTTCGTATTTTTTAAACATAAATAGAATTATAATATATTATATGAGAATTACAATGTCAGCAATCATATTACCGTTATGTTTAAAAATTTTCAAATTTTACAAATTATTAACATGGAAAATAAACTCGGAATTTTCAAACTCCCTTATACCATAAATTGGGTTTCTGACCAAATTATTTATAAATATACCAGACTCTCTAGCATAATCGTCAGTACATTTCACCAGGCAATGATTCCTGTTATGTCTGTCTGAATATATAGCTCTGTTATAATATTATGCATATTATTATATCAGTGATCACAGAATTTTTATACTTGACACAGCTAGAAATCATGCTATAAATGAGCCCAGCTGAATAATATATACCCAACCCTGCGGACGGCTCGAGAAATTAAATTATTCCTTTAATTTAAGCTCTAAAATTTCAGAGACCGGCGATTTATTACTTAATTAATTACAATTTGACTCGATTCGGGGAAATTTAATTTTAAAAGCGCCCGGAAAGTAGGACGAGTGTGTTATAGTGGCTTATAGGTACTGCCGTTTCCTGAGTTATGCCGTTATACTGTTATATGCCTCAGGAGGGTTCACATCCGCAATTTTTATTACCGTGCACAGCGAGCGGCTCTTTTTATGGATGACTCTCGCGAGAGTTCAACTTTCAGCAATCGGCCGGGCATACGATTCGGCGATTTTATTTAAAAAAAAAACCTATTTCACCATACCGCACTGCTGGATTAATCATAACAGAGGTGATGGAAGACTAAAATTAACATAAAACGAATTACTGGAATGTGCGATGGATTTATGATTAAATATATTTCCGTGAGTCAAGATGGCAGATATACATATTGAAAGCAGCAGCTTTACAACCTCAGCAGCTTTGCAACCGATTGAGACTTCAGCATTTTGAAAGACACATACCACAGTATACCAGACAGTAGCTGCTCTTAGAATAAAATTGAAATCAAAGCGAATACGTCACCAGTCGTAAGGGCTCGGATGGTCGCCAGATTTTTCGCTACTCGGCCTATACAGATATCCGAACGCTTGAATAGGTCGGCAGCCTTTACCTGCCCGTAATGCGTACCGTTCGCGTTCGTCGTGACGAACCCCTCCACCCACATTCCTCGCACCCTCTTCCCGCATTGCCTTGGACCTCGAGAGTATACTACTGGATGGTATACTGTGCACATACTAACCAAAATGCCAAAGCAAGCTATAAACCCGTCTCTTTGAAAAAAAACATGCAAATTTGTCGAAAGAAAGACGATCACCAAAAAGATAAGGTGCCACAGAATGAATTTCTCTGGCCACATCCTTGGCAGAAATTTACCATATATACCTACTTAGAGCATCATGGAGATCCTCGACAGACAAATGCCAATTAGGAAAACCGATACAAATTGAAAAATTCCCTTAATGACATGATAATATGGGATACTGCTAAACAAAATAGGGATGGGAAGAATTGGTACAATATAAAGCCAAACTGTGACATTGCATAAAGTTAATAAAATGGGTAAAACCGATACGGAAACTGGCGAATACCAATAGACAAATTGATCATTAATTCAAGGAAACAAACAAAAGAATATACTAAATATTGTGGACGAAATAAAAATATTGACGGATAAGACAAAATAAGGATATACTAAATATTATGAATGAAAGAAATAAGAAAGGCACAAATACAATATATAGTACTATTTACTGCCCTCACAATCTTAAATTGTCAATTTTAATTTCCTATATCGGCACTACCAATGTCTAAGTTGCTAGTATACTCTCTTTGTCTCAGAGTAGTGGTATTATTATATCCTGTCGCAGTCTCTTTTTCATCTCAATTTATTTCTGCCAATTTCATCATACTTCTTGTGATTCTTGTACTCCAATCCATAGAGTTAATTAGGTTTTCGTAATTGCAAATATAGTGTTTAATTGGAAATAATTGGAATATAATTATTATAGCCTTGTTATAGCATTGGAGTGGTTACTAACTGCCTCGTGCATTTCCCATTTCAGCCAAGTTAGATATGTGATCTAGTTAATATTTTCTTAGCATACTCTTTCGAATTCCACATAGTCGTCATTATGCTTGTGGTAAATCAGTTTTGTCCAGCTACATTGTTAATTGATTAATATTCCTCGCTTATAGCCTCATATTTTTCTGTTGTTCTCAGAGTAGTGGTATTATTATATCCTGTCGCAGTCTCCCTTTTTTAACTTTCTTCTCTTTCTTTTTCATCTCAATTTATTTTTGCCAATTTCACCATAGTTCTTGTGATTCCTATACTCTAATCCATAGAGTTAAATAGGTTTTCTTATTTGCAAATATGTGTAAATAACAATTTATTGCAATTTCAGCGTACCAAAACCTTAACTCTGACGCTTGTCGATCAATAATTTATAATTCATACTTATTCTTCAGCGGCAGTGTCAACGTCATTGATATATAACTTGATTAGATTTAAATTATATATGTAAATCCAGCTTTAATTCCCGTTTCCCTCGCACACGACAGGTATATTATTACGCGGGTAGGCCGATTACTTGAAGAAAAATTCGCCCGCCACCCGGGCTGTTCTGTCTAACGTCGTGTTTTATATAATATGTATATACTCTTTAAATTACATTAGTTTGCGGTTTCGTAATTTATCGATGATACGTGCATAAATAAGTTGATTGATTGTACATCGAGTCGTGAAATACTTTTTTTCAGGCTGTGTTTATTGTGTCGGATGTAGAGCTGTGCACTTCTTTGTTTACAAAGTGTATCGTTCCATAATATTAAGTTCATTATTTAAAATCCTTGAGTTATGAGTGGATTATAAAAATATTTAAATATAGGAACTACTCACTGCATTGCATTTAGGCACTGATTTTATATCCAGCGGTACTGATATTGGGCCCGATTGCGTTTCTTTGTGAACTAAAATTAAAATTAGTTTAAGCGAACGAAATAGAGCAATACGTTAGACCGGAATATGAAACGAACGATCGCCCATAAAAACCACCTGTCGAACTTATATTCGTCCGAATAAATTTAAACACATTTCGTGCGGTCTTGGATTCAGAGGTTTTATCTTTAGTGGGTAGTTTTAATGCGAAAAAGTGACAACCGTTCATTTCACATTCCGCTCTAGCGTATTGCCCTGTCTCGTTCACATGAACCGATTTCCGATTTTAGTTCACGAAGAAACGCAATCGAGCCCAATATCACTTTAAAAATCAAGAAGTCTTAATTTTCATTTTTAATATTAAAAATTGACTGATTTACTGGGAGCTCTGTTTCTTTTGTCTCGACCCGAATACCCGTCCTCACGAGTCTCAAACCTCTCATACCTCATAAACAAAGTTTCAACTACAATTATAACTTTCCGGAATACATAAGCAATTAGTAATACATGAGGCTTAATTAGCTATATAATAACTGGTTTCTAATACTTTTTGTTTGATATTAAAAACAGACTTTTAAAGAGCTGTTAGCTGAGCGACGCACTGCGCGTAACGTTTGATTCTCCCGCGCAGTGTGTCAGTTTCTTCTTCTTTTTTTATTTTTTTTTGGAAATTTACACCTTCCTAGGCCGGTCGCCACAGTTATCGCCGCTACAAAAAGTTTTGCGCACACACCGCACTATAAATACCTAGGTTTGTTTCAGAGATAATAAATGAATCAATTTACCTGACATTATATAAACGATATATGATCTGGTAAATAAACCTACAGTTATATTTATATGGCTTTATTATTCAAATGCCGTCGAGCGATTCGGTAGTTTTTAAATATTTTTTGTAGACTGAAGTCATTTGATTGTTTTGAGAACGGCAATTTTGTTTGAAACATCTCAGCCATGAAAAGAACATGTTATTGAGAGACTAAATAATTAAGTAAATAAAGAAATAAAAACTATGGAAATTTAGCCTGATATCTTGCATATTACTATTTGTAGTTACTTTACGCCAGAAACAGTGCCAAAAATCTCATAAAAATATATTTTTGCTTTAGATCCTTTTTGAAAAAATGATCGAAATATATACGAAGATATCCCATTCTACTTACTACTTATTTTTAAATGCTTTGTAAAATTAAAAAGAGGGAAAAAGTAGAAAAAATATCAGTAGATGAAACGTACAAGTACGTCTCTAAAACATTTGTGGTAGCTCTAATCAGCTCATCCAAACGACGAATAAAATTAATTGGGGAAAGAATTCTTGAAGTTGGATAGTTCGTTTAAAAGTTACGGTCCCCTAAGTCTTTAACTCAAGAACGAAAAGTCAGATTTAAAAAACATGCGATACTCTGTTTTTAGTATTAATTCGGATAGCTAATAAAAAATGGCGAACGTACGGATGAAGATATAATTTTTCAATCATCCGTTTGCATAATAGCTTTGCGATCCATTTCAGGTATTTACCGATGTACGCACATCTTATCGGATCTTCTCATCCATAAAAAAATCAGAAAAAAGAAACACACAAAGGAGGTCTGAAAACGTGTTCTTGAGTTACGGTCTCTTAAGCCTATTTTAGATTGAAAACGCATAGTTTGATATAAATAACTACGGCTATATATTTTTCCCTTCAATTCAGAGAACTAATAAAAAGTTGGTGACTTTATGACTAAAGATGGCATTTTTCTGTCGTCCGTTTATATGACAGCTCCCTAGAAAGGATAGATTTTGGGGGCCGTCCTTTATGGACGTCCATCAAAATCTAATCACCTCTTCCTATTGACGTATAAATAGATTGTCAAAAGGAATTTCAAAATTGGACAATGCGTTCTTGAGTTATCGATAAGCCAGACAGACAAAAGCACAGATTTATTTTTTATTTTACTGGTTCAAAATGTTCTAAAACGTGGAAAAAAATGATTATATATTTTTTTTGTAAATGCATTTAGCCTGAGCAAATTAATTAAATCAGACCAAAAAATTCGTGTAGTTTTGAAAATTGGTACATTTATTCCTTGAGATATCCTGATAAACATACTAAAAGTCCCCGAGGGTGGGGGGTGAGCACGCGGGGGGGGGGAGGGGGGGAAAGGTCCCTTTTTTCAGTTTTTTGCTCGTATCTCGAAAACCATTAATAATATCTTAAGAATTAATTCTACAATAATTAACTACATTAAATTTTCTACAAATTATATGTTATGCATTTTACTGTGGGATAAATACTTTAGGAGCTACAATGGGTCAAATGCAAGAGAAATCCGCATAGTAACCGGCGCGTGACGCGGCGCCTATCGGCGTTCGCTTGTTCGACTCGCCCCTCTCCCAGCGCACCACGCGCTGCCTATCGCGTCTACTAATATCTCGACAGCGCAGGGATCAAGAGGACAGGAAGAAGCTTTACGTTTGGTATATGGATCACTATCCATTTCCAACGACAGAAAAACTAATGTCTTTATCTACAGGTATTGTTGGTAATACTAAAGTAAATTGCCATCTTGCAGAAGAAGTCGGTACCTAAACAGCTAATGGAAAAAACGTTGGGCAAAAACTTCGCAGATGTAAAACTACAGCGTAAAGAAAAAGTTCTATCATTGGGAGCTATGCATAGTGCTATCAAAATCAATGACGAGACTGCAGTCGTCGATCCATTGCTTCTGTTCCAAAGGATTGCGATTGCTAAAAAGAATGATGAACATTTGGCATCACATTTGGAGTATGAATTAGCTCCCTATCCATTGGCTCTATTCAATGAAGGCTCAATGAGAAAAACGAAAAAATCTGCTTTATATGATGTCCTTTACAAAACCGACACTAATGTAAATTTAAAAACTAGTGTCACGGTTATAGATGGCGGGTCTCTTCTGGACCGTACCAAGTGGCAACTGGGCTCCACTTATTCAGAGATATGTGATCAGTATATTAACTATGTAAAATGTCATTACGGACCACATTCTACCGTCGTGTTTGATGGCTACGATGATGTAAGTAACAGTACGAAAACATCGGAACTAAGAAGAAGAAGAATGGCGAAATCGTCTGTTGATATAAATTTTAATCTGACTATGAAGGTTACTGTTCAACAAGAGCATTTTCTGTCAAATGAAAAAAACAAGCGCCAACTTATTCAACGTCTCTCAGAAAAAATGCAGGCTGAGAAAATTGAGACACGAATAGCTGCAAGTGATGCTGACTGTACAATTATACGCATTGCAATTGATAAAGCTGCAGACAATGTTGTAGTTGTTGTTGTTGGAGAAGATGTGGATCTTGTAATCCTTCTAATGGCTTTGACTCCTCCAGCAAAGGAAATATTTTTTGTCAAGTCGGGAAGGGGAAAAGTGGAAACCAGTATATATTGTTCCCAAGAACTTCAAAAACATTCATTTTGGTGTTCCATTCTATTTCTCCATAGTTTCAGTGGTTGTGATACAACCTCAGCCATTTTCAGAAAGGGCAAAGCATCACTTATCAAGCTTTTTGAAAAAAATACATTAATAAAGGATATCGCAACTGTTTTTTATGACCCAACATCAACTCAGGACGCCATCGCAGAATCGGGAGAAAAAATGTTTCTTGCAGTATACCGTGCGCTCTCTACCCAGACTGATCTGAACAGCCACCGATACAAAGTTTTTTTGACATCTTGTAGCAAGCCCAAACCTGATCTTTCTTCCCTCCATCCTACAAAAGGGTCAGCGAAATATCACTCGTTTAGAGTATACCATCAAGTACAGGAGTGGCTTGGGAACCAACTGGCACCTGAAATGTGGGGTTGGAAGCGAGGTGTCGATGGAAACCTAGAGCCAATCACGACCTTGGACCCTCCTGCTCCTGACACCTTGTTGAGTTCTATTTTCTGCCGATGCAAGAGTGGTTGTTCTGGAAAATGCAGTTGCCGAAAAGTGGGAAGTAACTGCAGTCTTCTCTGTAACGGTTGCTTAGGAGCATGTAGCAATGGAACCCCCGTCGATGTTGGTGATGAAAGACAATTTGATTGACAACTTTGTTTAAGTCGGCATACCTATGTAACGTTTTATTTTGTTCTTTTTTTTTAAATAAAAGGCGTAAATTATTTTTTTTATCAATTTTAATACCTTGTAGCTCCTAAATTAGTAATCCTACATAAAAAATGCATATTGTATAATTTGTAGGAAATTTAATGTAGTTAATTAATGTAGAAGTAATTGTGAAGATATTGTTAATAGTTTTCGAGTTACAAGCAAAAAACTGAAAAAAGGGACCTCCCCCCCCCCCTCCCCCCGCGAGCTCACCCCCCACCCTCGGGGACTTTTAGTATGTTTATCAGGACATCTCAAGGAATAACTGTACCAATTTTCAAAACTACACGAATTATTTGGTCTGATCGGCGATTTTTAGGCTAATTTGCTTAGGCTAATTGCCTTGTGTTGTGTTTGTAGGCTGGGTCTATCGTAACAAGTACATACATAATTGCATACAAATTTGAAATAGATCAATTTTAGTACAAAAACATGCGGCAAGCGAGGGGTTAAATTAATAGATACTTCAGAAGAAATTCGTAAATAATTCTTACGGGTAAAAGATGTTATGGTAGTCACAGTGGACGAATACCCAAAATTGAATTAACCCCAAAGCAACAGTAAATTACCCCTGAAAAGTCCGGCTGAAATAAAACGCAGTACAATTTTTCACAATTTTCATTACAACAATCAATTTACATTTCGTGCATTTCTTATTTATTGCGCTGAAAATGGCTCCATTCCAATTTCGGTATACCGTAGATAAACGTGGCATTTTCCGACCGCTGTTTCAGGCGCCACGGAAATCGCACGTTTCAGTAATTACGGATCGTTTGCATAAGCGCTGAAATAAGAGAATGCATTCTTGCATGATAATGCTATTAAAACGAGAATGGTGTGTTTTTTAAGTCATTATTATCTATGCTTTTATTACGAAAACCGGTAGTTTTCTGTGATGACTTACTCTCGATACGGTTTACTAATGAACTCGTTGTAACTCTATCGATTCTCAAAGTATCAAAATTGCCACCTTAGTAATGTTGCGGCTCTAACGATCCTCGCATTAACATAACGCTTGACGTTCTTAGAATATGCTTATGTGCCGATAGACATGCCCCACGCTAATTTCCGCGGGCTCTTATCACCTTCTTCACCATTCTACATACGACAGATGGTCCGCTCATCGTTCATAACTCATTCTACTTAGTGTCCACTTACATGTCCACCGACTATGCATCGTTGACGATGGTACGCCAGCGGTACACATACACACAGACTCAGATTAACGTAAATATACGGCATTGAACAATAAATACGAGCCAACTCAAAGTGTATTTGCTCCTAAATTAATAAGCAACGATAAATATCACATTGGTTATATTTTTGACTTTTACAAATTAAATACGGACCTTCGTTAAAAACGCCAGCGCAAAAAATTACCTACCAGAGGACGATAACGACCGACCCTCTAATCCCGGTCCGTGGCCCTCATTTGCAGATCTTCAAAATAGCCCGTCGATTTTAGTTGTTTAATTCTATCATTCTTCGGATTTACTGTCAAACTCTGAAGGCGCAGCTCAAGTTTCTTCATTTCATCGATACGGCAAGCAAACCAAGATAACTTTGTCTGTTAAAGTGTATGCCATATTATTCAATATTGTGTAAAAAAAAACAAACAAATAAAATATCCAAGGACAACGGTCACATTGTTATAGCAACTTAGCTGCGGCTTTTGCCTCTCTACTTCGCCTCTCATATATGGAAGCCCGGATCACGCCCCTAATGGCGCCGGTGTTAATCGAGGAACGGTCACGAGCGATCGCGTCGCGCGGTCCCGGCTGCACGGGAACCGCGTCATTAAGGACTTGCGCGGGTCAATACTGTGTTTTGGTCAACGCCCAATCCGGCACGGGAATCTCGTTAGTATATTTCGTCTGGAAAGCCCCAAAGCCCGAGCCGGAGAGGGAAGCTCGCTAGTATCTGCTTGGACGGACAAGGCAAAGAAAGCTTCAAAGCCCACGTCGCCGGAACAGCCGCATGCAGCGACCAGCTGTGCGAGTCCTGGCTTAGCCCCCCACCCACCACTCTTGGGTCTCCGGGTCGCTGCGTCGCCGCATGGATTGATACCCCCCAGAGGAGCGCAGCTACCTGTCGACTTAGAGTAGGAGTTAGTTGCGGCTGGAGCCGCAAGTTTTCGATGTGCAACTGTCACACGAATGCATCCAGAGATCGAGTATATTTGTCACACAACATAGGGACGATTGAGAATCTGCTAAATAAACGCCGGGGGGATCCATAGCCCCCGGGTCCATAGGCAGCTCATGAAATTCCCCGCTCACAGTTTTTAAGCTATCGGAAGACGTCGAACTAATCCACACCCGAAAGATTGACCTGATTGATTGATCCTGATTGTTCATCGATCGATTGTATGGATTGATGGTGAAATAGATCAGTCGATGTCGATCGTCGGTTGTTACCACAATAACAAGCTAGGAGGATTCTGAATAGGAGCTGAATCGTGAGTTGGGCCGATCCGAGGACAAAATGGATCTTATGGCCCAAGCTGCACAAAACCATTCGCCTCCAAAGTATATGGGCAGCCAACTTGCTAAATAGACGCAATTATGTAAGTCACGTGTAATGGTGAACAGACGATGCTTTTTAATACATGCTTTCTTTCCTCGCTTAGAAAAAATCGCCCGTGTGAACCTAGGTTACTCGTTCGACGTCTTAAGCCTCCCCAGCGCCCGCGGCGGAGCCTTGTTAAATCCGCAATCGCGCAATAGTCGCGCCGCGCGTAATTACAATGCGAGAAAAAAATAATTACAACGTCTGCGCGGCGCCTTAATGGCACTTCGCCACCGTGAAGTTTGACTGGCGACCCGGTGATCTGCAATGCAGACAAACACGCGCCCGCCCAAGAACAATGCCCGCGCCAGGCGGCGCGACGCGGCGGGCGAGACGACCGGCCGAGTGTGCGCGAGATAGGGAAGGGATGCATCAGTCGATATTTATATTGTACAGTTTATCGTACATATCGCACATATCTCCACGATCTTTCTAATGACCGTGGAGAAAAAACAGGCATACATTTTTTACCACCTCAATTTGCCGTAGCGTTTGCGCAGGGTACTCTTGCGCAGGGTACTGTGAGGCACGAATAATGCGACCATCGGTAACACCATTACTTTACACTGGTTATCTGATCTTCTACATCTGATGTTTAAATGAAACTTCAGTCTACGTGACACATCGCTATGGAGCAGTACACGCTAATTCAACGCGCTCAAATCGTTGAGTTTTATTAAAAAAATAATCAATTCTGGAAGCTCAACGCGAATACTGTTGAGTTAATGGTGTTCGAAAAGGCGCCTAATAAAAGCACTGCAAAATTGCCGCACCTATAGAACTTCAAACCCACAAGAGATACAGGAGCAACCACATTATCGACAAAAAGTGACTGTTTGGTGCGGCGTTAGTGCACAACGTATCATTGGCCCGTATTTTTATGAGAACGACGAAGGTGTTACCGAAACGGTCAATAAAGAGCGGTATGTTGCAATGATGAGTGAATATGTGATGCCACAGATACGTAGAAATGCCATGCAATACTACTAGTTCTAGCAGGATAGCGCTCCACCATATACCTGCCGTGTTACCATCGATGTTCCCCGGCCGACTTACCTAGAAAAATGGAGTTTTGACTGGCCTTCCCGTTGGCCCGATCTAACAGCGCCAGACTTTTATTTGTGGGGTTATTTGATATCGGTGATGTAGAAAAACCTTCCACAGAACTTTCGTCAACTAAAAGTCAATATTCGAGGTGAAATATCTACAGAATATCGACCGAAACACTTCAAAAATGCCGAAAGAATAGCCTATTTTGCAATCAAAGAGAAGGACAGCCATTTACGTGACATTATTATCCACAATTGTCAAAAAAAGTATTTTTTAAATTTTATTAAAAAAAAACGGTCGCATAATTCGTTCCTCACCCTGTATTATTTCATTACTTCGATGGGGTTACCGACTATTCACGTGTCTTCAAACAATTTGCAAGTGAACTTCATACTCAGCATTCATGCAAGTACACCCCTGACCGACCGTCAAAACCACACATTGCAAAATTGTGTAAATATTGTGAACTTCATATTTCTGACAATGAGAATTTTAATTGCGCTGTTGGGAAATGCCATTTGAAGAAATTTGTATCATAGTTCATGCCGCCTAACTAAGCTTTGGCTTATTCCAAGACGGATATTTTTACCAGATATACTCATACTTTACCACTTTATCAGACATACTCATACTTATTCACACAATGTCCACGTGCATACACACACACACACACATATATATTATTATCCTTTTTAAAACAGACCTTCTACTTCTTCGTGGTTTTTGTTTATTAACAGCGTCTTTAGTTTCTTTTTGGACACATTAGGCCTTTTTCGCAATTTAATGAGAAATCGCTCGAGATGAGTATGACGCATTTTTTATTTTTTTTCTATTAATTTGTTTATTTGCTTATTTCTAATCAAAATTACAGTAAAACCAATGAGTTGAAAAGTAAAATTAACAAATATATCACCTTAATTATGCAAATAGAACGTCACTTGTAATACTAGCTATCATATAATAATCAATAATTAATAGCCTGCAATTTAAACGAATGAGGGTTGGCGGTAAAATATTAAAATCTGGTGCCATCGAGTGAATTTTAGTTAGGAGTCGCAAAGCACGCGCCAACAAGTTCTACCTCGTAGGGTTAGTGTGCGAGAAGGGCTCCGCGAATACTTAGTACGATCGACCACGGAGATGAATATTAGGTACAAAAAGATCCGCCTTGTATAGTAAGCTAGGGTTATGAGTTTTACCACGAATTAGATTAAAACATGGTCAGCATTTCTCTTCGGAGACAGAAACAATTATAGCCAACCATGCCTGTTATAAAGGGTACCATGCCACCATGCCTGTTTCAAAGTGATAGGTGATTATACACCCATAACTTGCCTGTCCAAATTTAAATCTGATCATATATGTAGCTTAGTGTGGTAACATTTTCATTCACATGCCAATGTTGACACCTAATTTGTTGGTCGATGTTAGTTTGGAGGCTTTTAAAGGTTACGTATACAAAGAATTTCCTATGTCGAAGGCCATGTAATCCCCAAATCCTCTTTTATGATTCATAAAATCCATTTGAAATACTTGTACGTTGAATTTCTTTATTTTTTCAAGTAGGTTTTTATAAATATTACAACTGTATTGAATACGTAGCAGATTTTTTTTCCACGTATTTTCATGAATAACATCCTGTATGTCGATAACACTGCTAATACATTTTAAGGACTGCTAAGTACTGCTGATCAGGTGTACGTGGGAAAGATAGATAATATTCGGGGAATTATATGGCTTGCAAGAAGTAATAAATGCTTTAAAATGGGCATAATAGTTAGAGAATGATATTATTGCATATCGGGTCCTTGCCTATGTAATTGCTGTTTTTTCACACTGACCTATTTGAACTTGGATAACTTGGGTTTGAAATGGAATTTCAAATTCAATAAATTTTAATTTAAGGCCATTTTATTCTTTTTTAAAAATCAACTGTTTATTTGTCTTGCGTCTTTGTTTTTGCTCGAATATTTTCGTTTGTGCAACCATGGTAAAGTTGAATATTTACATTGTTTTTAGGTATGAGATCCTGTGCCGGTGCTTTATATTACAGCTTCTTGCAGTCCGGCTATACAGTTACCGTAAATATGTACTGTTAGGAACTGCAAACAACGATGGAAAAGCTCGTGGTTAAATAACCGAGCCTGGTCAAACTCTCATCGCCACTGCTCCTGCATGTTAACGTATAACCACAGATTTCACTGTAAAAAGTCGCAAAGTTGCAGGAGTTACTGCTGGAGATTTTTGGTCACCCACTGTACTGGCCAGACCTTGCTCTAATAGGGTTATTTTTTCAGAATTTAGATAACTTTTTACAAACAACTTTGAATAATCAGTGAAAAACGCCTTTAAAGCATTAATTGGTTGCTGTCCACGAGAGTTTTACAGCAGACAAAATAAGCAACTCCCTTTAAAATGACATATCTGCATAGATAATAGGGCTAAATATTTCTATTAATTAAATATATATTTTTCATGCAAAATTTTTGGCCTTAAATTTTCTTTTTAGAACAGCAACTTCATAGGTAAAGACCCCAATATAATGATATCAGTCGTGGTTCAATGTCTGATGTATTAATATTTGAAAAATAGATGGGTCATTGTATATTCCAATACCTCATAATATTTCCCAAGATCTTTCCACTTTATGCATTACAGCTCCATAGCGACTGAGTCAAAACCTAAGGGCGAAACGAAATTTCAACGATGCTCATCGGAATGACAAAAGTTAGTCCTTCTATGGTAAAACATATCAAAAGAAAAAAAAACTCTTTCTGTGTGTTATAACGTACGATCGTAAATGCTAAAAGTGCGATACGTTCACTATCGATGTCAAAAGTACGCTTCCTACTTTGCGTCTTTGCAAGTTTTGGCAGAGCACCGTCTTGCCGAACGTGGCGCGGCAATGTTTTCAAGAGAGCTTACCACCAAAACTCGAAGAAGAGGGAGTTTTCATATACACACCTCAACGGGGAAATGTCGCTATGTTTGCCTTTAAAACTTTCCACAGCTATTGAGAAGTTACTTCAGTGATACATGTATTTGTGTATTTTTAGCGGAATTACTCGAGTGGAATTTAGTTAGTAAACAGGACTTTACACGCCGATATACTAAATTGCAACGAAATTTTCTAGCAATCTATACTAATATTATAAAGAGGTAAAGTTTGTGAGGTTGTAGGAAGTAATCTCTGGATCTGCTGAACCGATTTTGAAAATTCTTTTACGAAAAGATAGCCACGTTATTTGTGAGTGTCATAGGCTGCTATATATTAATCCGAAAAATGAACAGATTTTGTCGTTGAAAACATTTTTTCGTGGTAGTCGGATTAGCAAAGTCGGAGAAAAAACGGTCGAACGAAAACGTTCCTAACTAACATTGCTTTAACGATGATAGATATATGATTGAGTTCTAGAGAAAAGTTGTAGAGCTTGGTAATGCCTACAAAAAAGTCAGCGGCAGCATATGTCTAAATTTTATATTTAAGTCACAAAAAGTAGTTTTTTATATTAAAAAAATAATTAAATCATTAGGTCATGTTTATTGGTCATATTATCAACAATTATGAATTCATATAAAAATAAGTAAATTTATCGTCTCAAAAACAAAAGACTTTTCCCTTTTACTGCATATAATTTCCCTTTTACTGCATAAATGGTTAAAGAGATAAAACACTCACAAATAAGACACTCACAAGAAGACACTCACAAATAACGGTAACATAGTCAAATTGGCATGCAAATACATACATATGCAGTAAAAATATAACCCTTCTTTTGGCAGTCAGGAAATAAATCATAGCACTCGGTACCTACTAACCGAACCACACTCATAATTTCAGCACAAGTAAAAAGTTTTACCGCCCAACGAAGTGGGCACAGGTCAGCTAGTATTTATATAATTTACAATATTTAAGATGCCAACTACACTTTCTCACTAATCAGGGAGGATTTTTGCAAAACCCTCACTCTGTGCACCCCATTTCACTCAGTTTAAAAAAAAAAACCTGTCCATAATTTCCTAGTAGAATATATCAACCAAACCTCAAATTGATCATATTAAAAAAAAAATATCATCCAAATACTTTCACCTCTAGGGACTGATATTCTCATTTCTTAAGTGGAATAATTGCCCTTAAATTCGAAACCATACTTAACCTATAAATACTATAACAGAGAAATTAAAAACGATATTAGTGTAAATTAGCATAAATATGTAAAAGCAGTAGCAAAACTGTAACAAGTAAAAATTCTATTAGACTAAATTAGCATTAACATCAAGTAGAATAAATATGGTAAACCAAGCTAATTAAGATAAGTTAGGTTAGGTTAGGGCATAATTATAGATATCTAGTATGAATCATTTTATTAGTGTAATCATTTGTTATTGTAATTGTAAACAAAGTAAGTATACCAGGATAATTAGTATAGGTTAGGTTAGATTAGTAAGTAGGCATACTAATTTAGTGGAACAGCATATTTATAAGTGTATATTCAGCTAGTTATGATAGGAGATATAGGTTAGATTAGGTTAGTTTAGGAAGTCAATGAATCTACTTAACGTCAAAAGTTATAATAGTTAATAAAAGTATAATAGGTAATAGATAATATAAGTCAGATATAAACACATTATTGTTAGTTACCCACTGAAAAGGCAATAGCCTTAGTGGGGAACTGTGACATGTAATTTGTATCTTTTTTTATGAATAAAGACTACTACCAAAAAAAAAAAAAAAAACCTACTAGAAATATATACTTTCGACCAGTTAAAAATTCAACCCCCTTTTCACTCTAAGGGGTCGACTTTCGAAAAATCATTTGTTATTACAACCTTTTGAGTCCAAAGGCAATTTCTTGCATAGTTTGAATTCTTTGGCTTCAGTAGTTTTGATCCGGCGTTGATGAAACAGTGAGGCAGTTAGTTAGTAAGGACAATAACTTTTATTAATATACACTGTGAGTTTTTTATTACCTACATCCTTGAAGTGGGTGAATCAGTACGACCAAATAAGTAGGTACATTTTGATAAAAAACACAAAAAAGGTTTTGTTGTTTCTTTTTTTGGTATTTTTTTGTCAAATTTGTTTTTTTTTTAAAGTTGGAGAAGCGTTGAGCGCTCTCCGCCGTCTAGCAGGTAAGATATCGTGAATATATTTAAAATATTCTCGACATTTTACTACCGCTAGGTGCCGAAACGCGCTCAACTCCTTTTATTTTATTTTTCGAAACAAGAAACTTTTCAGATTTAATAAAAAGAGATGTTTTTTCCGAAAAAAAAATATATTTGTTTTTTTTTTCCGATATTTTTAAATTAACAGTTGTTTATTTGCTTGTACTGATACACTCTCTTCAAGCTTGTCGCTAATAAAAACTCACCTATAGATATAGATAATATTCTCACGAAACGAGTAATAGTGAATCATTACAAAAGTAATATAATATTAAAATATATTTTATATTTTCTTTAATGTTTCATAAAAATAAATTAATTTGACAGATTCAAGGATTCGACAGTGATATTATAAATAAGATAAAACGAATTTACCGCGTAAAGCTTGTTTCGGCGATGTTGCAACCGCCGTTGTGCAGGGTAGACGTTTTTCAGGTCAGTGGTGGTTGCAACATCACGGAAACGTAGGGTACTACAAACTTCACACGGTAAATTATTTGTATCTTATTTATAATATACAACCGCGAAAGTCGGTTTCATATTCGTCAGTGATATGTGTATTTCTTTTCGACAATGTCGATGAATTATTTTGGTATAGGAGATAAAATATATTTTTAACAGCTTCATTTTGCAATCTTTTAAATTTACTAGGCTACATATGAAATTTCTGCGAATAAAATATTTTAATACAATTTTGAAAATTAATGTTTGACATAATATGGCGTTGGAGTGCTACAAATCCGGGCATAATTTGTCGTGTAAAATAGGTCTCCCTTTTTGGGCGCTCGTGGTGTATCGCTGTGACGGCATATTATTTTCTTAATATGTTCAGTAAGTGAGTGTGATTTCTCTTGGGAAATGTGAAATATAAATGGTGGATTTGTGCGTGCATGTCAAGTGCTCTTCCGACAAATTAGTTTGGAGCACGCAAGCTCGGAATTGAGCTAATATTTAATGTTGCGAATTTGTCACGGGGAACGGCAAGTGGAAATAAGTGATATGTAAACCTAGTTCTAATATTGTGTGGTCTTTTATTGTTTGTGGATTTATAAAATAGGTGTATCGCTATTAAGAATCATCATTTAATGCTTACAAAAAAAAGTGTCTCTATCCTTATTGTAGTCTTAAAGTAGCCTTATTTGTCCAAAAGTCTTTTTTAATAATACTATTTTATAATATTAATCTAAAAATCTTAAAGCCATTTTAGCTTGGTTTGTTTTAAGAATTACCATGTCTGTATATTTGTCAATAAAATATAATTACTGCATTAAATTTCTTAATTTGAGTTAAAGACATATGTTTAATATGATTACCTACAGGTACTTTTTAATTTGATTATGGAACTTATTGTCTTGAAAATTTATTTTACTCAAGAAAATCACTTTCGGTATTCTGCAGTGATAATTTCTATTGATATGATGAAGAAGTGGATAAGGTTCTGTATTTTTTGCCAATCTGTTACCAACCGTTGTTAAAATATCGATTTTTAAGTACTTCTTGTCAATTTAAAGATTCCTGAAAATGGCCCTAATAGCTTTTACTTTTAAAACGATGCACAGAGGGGTATTTTAGCTATTTGTGCGGCCAAAAGTCAATTTGACGAAATGCATATCCCACAAAAAAAACGACTACCTGAGGTAGGGTACAGGTCCTGTGGACAATACCTGACCCTTTCCACTATCGTTAGGGGCGCGCCGTGGGCTTACACTTAGTCGGAATTCAATCGTCCCATTCGGTGTATGTGTCTGTTCTCCTTGCGGCGCGCGGCGATCTTGTGAAATTACCACTTTAAAAGTGAATATTTATTATTCTACTATTAACTCGGAAGTGACAGCGATGGATCCTGATACAACAGGTAATATTACACTAATTTAACATTGTTTTCACTATTATAATGTGTAAATGTAGGGTTTTGAAAGTAACACGTTATTATTTCTTTTTTTTTACAAATTTTGTTGTTTATTAGAAGTTTTCTTATACCAATTCGTTAGAATTCGCTGTGATTCTTAATACAACTTAAAGTTTAAAGTCTTTATTAGCTTATAATTCAAAAAGTAGCCGCGGAAAACCGCGGAAAGGTACTATTTCAGTACTTTGAACTTTTTTAGCAAAAAAATAATAATTTTTCTATTAAGTATTCACAAGGGTATCTCTTTATTTTAGGTTCTTAAAGTACCTCGGGAGTAAGAGTTGTGACTCGCAAGTACTTATTCGATCGCATGCAAAATTCTAATTTGACTACTTTGCAAGAAAAATTAAATTTTGTGAAAAAGCAACTTTTAAAGTCTGAGAATTATTCGGATGATCAAATCAACACCTTAAAACGCAATATTTCATGTTTTTCAACACAAATACGGCAAAGGTGGTCTAAAGCACATAAGAAAATAGACGTATTTCTACAATTTAATAAAAAATGGCTTGAAGGAACTTTTGAAATTCCCGTGGTTATACAAAATCGGCCAGGACGACCACGGAAACTGTTCAGAGACTCCTCTCAAAGATCAAAGAGAAGGAAAACTGAGGATGTTCGATCAACTATCGAAAGTGATATTCTTATTCATGCTGCTCAGGTTGACTTGAGAAAAACTGGTAAACGAGATGCTTCTGAAATTTTAAAAGAAATCACCAGCACTCCGACACGTGCAAAAAAATATAAAAAAGCGTTTATCAAATCAAAACAAGATGAAACTTGCTCTCTAACTCCAATGCAAGCATTAGCAATGCTAGTTGATGCTGATTTATCAAGAAGTCAATATGATATTATCAGAAATACTAACAAAAAAAAATTCCCTTCTTATAGTATGATACAAAAGGCTAAACAAGAATGCTATCCACCCATAGAATCGTGCAGAGTAACAAGCACTTATGCCGAATGTGATCTACAGGCTTTGGTTGATCTTACTGTGAGACGTTTGTCTATATTTCTAGAAGATATCCTAATTACGTTAGACGAACATGAACGAGAAAGCCTGAAGATAATTTGCAAATGGGGTTGTGACGGATCGCAGCAGTCTCAGTTCAAACAAAAATTTGATAATGATGCCGACTCAGACGCGAACATTTTTCAGAGCTGCTTTGTCCCTATAAGGTTAGTTTCAGGTGAAGAAAATGAAAAAATAATATGGCAAAACCCCACCCCCTCCTCTCCTCGGTATTGCCGTCCAATACGGTTTCGATTCATTAAAGAATCTACAGATATTACGCTCGAAGAAATAAATCATGTAAAACATTCAACAAGGGCGCTACAGGCAACAGAGGTTAAATTAAGTGATAAAAGATTTTTAGTACAACATATTTTCATAATGACAATGGTAGACGGCAAGGTTTGCAATGCTGCCACTGGAACTAAATCTACAAGCCGATGTTACATATGTGGCGCTACCTCCAAAGAATTTAATCAATTAGACTTAAAAAAAGATATTAGTGTTGAGGCTACTGAATTTGGCCTTTCAATTCTACATGCCAGAATTAGACTTTTTGAAAGTATTCTTCACTTATCATATAAATTGCCAATAAAAAAATACAGAGAAACGAAAACCGATACGGAAAAACTAATAGAAAAACAAAGAAAATTACAAATCCAGGACAGATTTCGAAAAGAAACTGGTTTGTTAGTGGACATACCAAAAGCAAATTTTGGAAATACCAATGACGGAAACACGAGTAGGAGATTTTTCGAAGATCCTAAAATAGCTGCCGATATAACAGGCATAAGTTATGATCTAATATATAGAATTAAGGTCATACTAGACACAATATCGAGCGGACATATGATTGACCCAGAGAAATACGAAAAGTACGCTCTGGATACTGCTCGACTTTATGTGCAACTGTATCCGTGGCATCCAATGACCCCGACTATGCACAAAGTACTTATTCATGGTGCAACTGTTATAAAAAATTCATTGCTACCTATTGGGCAGCTATCAGAGGAGGCCGCCGAAGCGCGGAATAAACATTTCCGAACATACAGACAAGATTTTGCACGAAAGTTCTCCAGAGAAAATTGTAATAAAGATATTTTTAATAGATTACTCATAAGTTCTGACCCCCTTTTAAGTAGTATGAGAAGCGTAAAGAGAAAAAAAATAAAGAGTTTTATGCTAGAAACAATATCTCTACTTCTGCCTGCAAACCCCAATGTTTCGGATCATTCTGACTATTCTTCAGATAGCGAAGATGGACATTTGTCAAATTAGAATTTAAATTTAATAATTTCTCAATAAAGTAGTATTGTTGAAAAGACAATTAACGTCGCTTTTTTATTATACATGCATATGTAGGTATGTATAGATATTTGTTTCATTTGTTTGATTACAGTTTTGTTTCTTATTATTGTGTGGATAGCATAATGAGCAACTCTTTATTTCTTTGTGCATCGCTAATTTTTCCGATTTTTAATGTTTTTGTTAATTTAAAATACAAATTTTGTTCGGAATCCGTTTTGAATATATATATAGGTACTTAATAATTGTTAATAAACATGTCTTAGGTAGGTAATACGCTTTTGCAATTTTAGCATCAACAATATTGTTTAGAAGCGATTTAGATTAAGATTTTTTGGACTAAAATATATATTATTATGTGTGTTTTTTTTTTCTGTTTTGAAATTTTCTTAATAAATATCTATAATTCTATCATAAAATGCTTTTTCCTATTTAATAATATTATTTAGAAGTAATTTAGACCATAAAATAGTTTTGGCCGCTTAGATTGTTAAAATACCCGTCTGTGCGATGTTTCAAGTTTATAAAAAAAATGAAGAAGCCAATAAAGTAAAATGCCAAAAATGCAAAAAATGGAATATTGAAAGAAAAACAGAAAAACCAAAACAGCTAAAATCTCTCATTCTCTCCCATTTACACCATTAATGATCTTTTGTATTGTTGCCCGAGAAATCATCTTCCTCCATTATTCTCATGAAATGATCCGTCTTTCTCATAATTTAATATTACTAAAGTTTCAATTCATTGGGGACTAGTCGATTCTCTACTTCGAAATAAAATCATTAGGGAGCGCTCCTATCGTTTCCTTATTTTGCGTTCATTAGGCAACTTTAGGCCATTGTTAAGCGTACAATATTTCTGTAGAGTTCGTTATAATTTTTGAACTTCGACAACTCTTTGGATCGTTACGAAGTCGGGGAGAGTTCACATCATACTCCGCAACCGGTCCTTATCTTTCTCCTAAACAATTTCAAACCGTTTCCGATGGAGGAGTCAGGGCGGTACTTACGTTAAATTATTAATTGCGACTTCGCCTTTACAGTCGCTATCTTTACATCTTTTATTGTTAACAATCTTCCAACGGTACAAGGAATTAAAGTAACCCTAGTAATTGGGCTACTCGCTGAAACAACCCCTAGATAGGTATATTCAATATTAAAAAAAATAAAATAAAAGTAGTTGATACACGGTATCATATTATAATTAATTTCCCAAAATGTCATCTTGATGAAGCTAAAAGCAATAAACCGCTCAATAGTTATCAGCTATAATAATCGCGATTTTCAGGTTCGATTATCAAATTCTTTATTTTCGACCCATTATTTTATAAGTTTATTTATCAAACTCATAACCCACTAATGATATTAGGGAATGTTGCTCAATTAAGCATAATTGTCAGGATTCTAAGACACTTTTTCCTTCCATTTTTCATGTTATAATAACGAAATTATAAGTAATACATTTTCAGATTATAATATTTTTAATTTCAAACCCGCTCAAGATATCGAAAAGTGAGGTATGCGAGAGAGTTTACATCATACTCCGCAACCTTCGCAACCTTGTAGGTAATGCCTTCAGGAAAAAAAATTTAAGGACTTATATCGACGGATTTATGATTTGGTAATTTGTTAAAATTTGTAAACAATATATTTAAAACTTTTCCTGTGCGAATCCGGCAAGGGAAGCTTGTAAATATTATTAATCAATGATATCACTTTGTCTATAATATTAACATGTAAAAATAAACTAAATGTAATAAATTCATACATCTGAGATTATATAGAGCTCCGTCTTGTACGTTAAGAACCAAAAAAATAATCCATTATTTAAAATTTCCTTATACCTACTTTGTTTTTTCTACGCCGTCTAGAAGAAGGAAACAAAGAAATTGTCGACGTTCTAGGGCGGAAAGGAGTTTTGTCCAGGACATTTCCTAAATAGTCATTTCCCTTTGTCCATTAGGCATTTTGTTTCTGTCACAACTTCTTTATATATAGGTGGATACATAATGTATACGCTCTAGTCAGTTTAAAACAGTTTACGAAATTCAATTTATTTTTATTTCAGAGTCATAATTTGGTCATGCACACAATAAACTATTAAACGTGGTGAAATCCTTGTCCACTTCTGCGAAATAGTGCAGAGCGACCTATCAGAACCCGTCTACACATTCAATGGGCTACGAAAGGGACACACATAGGCATGCATGTTCTTCCATTTAAATTTTGAGACTTCTAAAACTAACTTAACTTGTTAATAATACTACCGGTACTATTCGTTGCAATTACTAGCGTATGCTGATGATATTGATATTATTTTGCAAGCTCTCCAGGAGCTTTCAAGTTAGCGTAGTACAGAGCACAAAGTGGCTTGAAGATAAATGAAAAGAAATGCAAGTACATGACTACTCATAATTAACCGACTTCAAAAAAGGAGGAGGTTATCAATTCCGTTGTATCTTTTTAAAAATATTTGTTACCTTAGAACTCCGTCATTTATAAACCGATTAAAAAAAAATCCTTCTTTATTCGAAAGGATATACTTCCAGATTGGTCCCATTTTTATCAAAATCCTGTTCTGATGATGGGATCCGATGACAATGCATTTTTTATGGTAAGCATGGCCAGATTCTTCACCCAGGGTTGGCTCCTGACGTCGGGACTCCTCAGCGGTCAACGGCACAGACACGAAATTTTGTATATGCATTCAATTACGACAGCCCGTTCTAAGTTTCACCAAGACAGGACTGCGGCATCGAGGGTTGGCTTCCGATGAGGAAACTCCTTAACGGTTAACAGCACAGACACGAAATTTTGTTTACGCATTAAATTATGGTAGCCCGTTCTAAGTTTCACCATAACTGGCTGCTACACTTGTAAAAAAAATAGAGACGTTTTTTTTTTATTTTTTTTTAATTATTACAGAATGGATCTAGTTCCACTTTTGCTATTAGCATCTATACTCTTGCATCTTTTGAGAAATGCATATGCACATCGGGTTCTTATTACCGGCAACAATGACTCCAGTAAAGAGGTGTATGTACGTTTAATATCTGCACATAGATTTCACTTCGGAATTTAGTCTAAAATGAAATCCTTTCTTCTATTGAGGATAGCAAAAGAACACTCTAACCCTAAAAAGACTAGTCCTAACATACGCTTCAGAAACATATATTTTAACGAAAGCGGATAAAACAGCGATAGATCTTTATGAACTTAACCCATATATGCCCGGAACTATTTTGGGATTTCAATTTTGTTTATTTTTAGATATGTTTATGTTAATAGGTCCCTATAACGGTATTGACTAGTGTTGGTATATATTTTTTTTTGGATACATAGATATTTTAGAGGTGTTCAAAATCGAAACAATGCGCAAATATCCTACATTCGTTATAAGTAATTCAAACGAAGATGTTATAATGAGTTTATGTAATACTTATTATTATTTTCACATGCAATCTACTAATTTAATCTACAATCAACTAATTCTAATAACACGAATAATTCCATAATTTTCCCCAAATTTACTACAAAATTATGATGGTGTTCAAAAACGAAACAATGGGCAAATATTCTACATTCGTTATAAGTACATAATTCAAACGAAAATGTTATAATGAGTTTATTTCATACTTATTATTATTTTCACATGCAATCTACTAATTCAATCCACAATCAACTAATTCTAATAACATGAATAATTCCATAATTTACCCAAATTTTCTACAAAACTATGATATTTTTAAGAAAGATTTACTCAAATGAATAATTACTTACTTTTTTTCAAGTGACGACATGATTTTTGCACGATGCGAATACGACACAACTCTTACAGTTTAAATCAAAAGTGTATTTCTGCTAGGAAGAGTACGGAACTATCTTCATTGCCAATAGGAGATAGTTCCGTACTCTTCCTTGCCCTGCTTCATGTGCTTAGTGCATGTGAAGGGAGTACAAAATAAACAGCCGTTCAAATGCATTCTTTATGGAAAACCTGAAGGGCATCGTAAAGCCGGACCACACATTCGGCGATGTCTTGATTCTGTAGTTATAAACCTAAAACACTTGAAGTGAACAACTGGTCACCAAGCCCAGTACATGATGGAAAAGAAGAAGAATCTTGTCAAAGCTATGACTCACAATGAGTTGTAGTGATAATGACGATGATGATGATCCATAATTAGACACATAGATAATCCTACCAAGTGCATTCAGATATGCTGGGTGTATTATGAAAACGCTTATATTTCAAATTACCGTTGGCGCCCACTGCTGTAATAATATTAAATGAAGGAAAATTTCGCTCTTTCAGCTGAAAGAAACCAACGCAAAAATGTGCTTTGATTAAATATTGAACTTGCCTGCAAACTTCGTTGCTGAAATTTTACGTGACTTGTCCTTTTAGAATGGAATGGAGTCCTTTTAGAAAAGGACTTTTAGAATATACTACTACTTCATTGCAATATTTCAAGAAGATAATGGCGCTGGCGTAGAAATTCTGCAGTGCGTGTTTACAAAACATACTCCCTTATTAAATAAGAATTTGAAACTCACTTTCAAATCTATGGTAAAGAAGCGTTTTTTTTTATTATTGTCAATCTGCAAGTTATAAACTATGAATATTTCAAAGTTGTGTATAATTTTGTTTAGGTGTTTTTCATTTTGTTTTGTTTTTATATTGAATTTTGTTTTTCGAATGTTTCAATCATTTCAATCCACTTTTACTAAGAAACCATATTTATGTTTATCGTAAATTATTTGTTATCGTTTTTTGTTATCGATTTTCGGAAATTCAAACAATTTAACTAATATGTGTAAAAGAGTCCTTATTGCTCGTGACGCGTGATGTTCTCGGGGATGACATTAGCGTAGCTTGATTTGCAGTTCGCGATCCATGGCGCAACTTTAAGTGCGTTCTAAATCGATATAATTTATATGTTTTACTGTAATGTAAATATAAGTTTTAAATTAGGGCACTGATATGGGCGTATGGGCTCATTAGGATGGGCGCATGGACACGAGATGCTATCTCTGTCCAACCACTTTGTTCCTAGTTGCACTAAAAGTAAATCCACATTTTAAGAACCCCGTTCACTAAGTTTATCAAATGATTTTTGTGTCCGTACTCTAATTGTAGCTGTAGAGTCGTATTTTTTCAAAAATATTCGCCTTTAAAGCGACTACACAGGAGAAGTCATAGGCGCCAAATCCCTCTAACGAGGTGGCTTTGGGTACAAACGCCATATCCACCTAGTTATCGGCTACAGAATGTCCTTCTCTTTAGAAAATATTGACAGTATAAACGAAAGGGAAAATATCCACGGCACTCTCTATACAAAATTAATATCACCATATTCACGAGAATTAAATAGGCATTTTATCAGAACTGTGCGACTATAATCCAAATACGAGTAGTCAAATACAACGTGATAAATGGTTAAAATACTGAAAAAAAAGGAATAAACAATAAGTTAATGAAAAAAAATAATAATAATGATAATAATAATAATAATAATAATAAAAAAAAATAAAAAAATTATAATTTTAAAAAATCTTATATTTTTCTTTGACACAACCGTGGCACTCTAGTGGGACTCCCGAAGTGAGCTCGCCTTAACACAGGGGTGCCTAGCAAGGCGGGCTCGGCTGCTCTTTGCTTAGCATAATAGAATGATAATCATTTGCGTTTAATGTATGCACTATGTAACCTGGCCTCAGACAGATGTGTATATAACTTTAGAAGCATACAACGGCATTTTCTTAATTGTCAATTCATTTTCTGTTGTGCTCATTCATTTGAATAAATATGTAAAACAGAAAATAAACTAAAAAAATATTTTTGATTTTAGTAACTCAGTTTTATATTTTTCTTTATTATGGACAATAGAAGACGGCCACCTCTGGTCATAGATGGAAAATATAACTAGCAGCTGACTTGAATATATACATACATACATTTCTATTCGCTTCACATACTTCACCAATCTTCATTGCAAATTTTAAAATTAATATGTGGCAGGAAAACATTATTCGTTTATAAAATTAACGTAGCTACGTCGACATAGTAGCATCCGTAAAACTCTATTAAAAGAGAGTAAAGTAACTCGAAAATTCCGCGGCTGACTGTACGCCTCTTACACGTGAATTTTTGCCGTCATAAAATTGTGTACCTACTCGATGGAATCATAAAACACGTAGATTGGCCAGTGCATACGTTGGTGTTTTATATATGTATTTTCAACTCTTGCAAATATATACATAATTAGTTACAGATTAACCGGTATTTCTCTGGCGGTGGTTACTTGTAGAATATTTTTCGTTAGCCATTTATAGATAATTTTACCACAATCTGATATTCTTATTTGGAGTAAGGGAGAAAACCATTGAATAATTTTTTTTTGCTCTCTGCAATAAACGAAACTCCTGCTTCTCGACTGCGATACATATAATAGTTAGCTAAATTTAACAGACAGTATCCAGAAATTTACCAAATATTCGGTAAAAGTAAAATCACGATTCTGGATAAAATTATTAATGAATGTGTCCATATTTATTACTCTTGTAAAATCAGTTTAATTTTGTTGATTTCTAATTATTAGGTACATTTTAAGCATATGCTGCCTGTAAATATGTCATCTGTATAATCGGCATTATTAGACAAATTATCAGGCCCTTTACACAGTCACGCGGATGCTCCGCGCTCCGCGCGCGGAGAGGATGTCATTGTTGTTATGGGAGTCTTCACAGTGGCGCGGATACTTCGCAAGCGTAGTAGCACTCCGTCTACTATAGTATCCGCGGAGTATCCACGCCACGTGAATCCACATTGTCAGTTTTGTGCATGCACAATCCTGCGGAGACCCGCGCGCGTGGCAGTGACTTAGTTTGGTTTAATCTCAGTGTTGTGCAGACGTGATATCTGATTTTGATACTGAATTGTTAATCATTAGCGTTGAGGAAAGGAAATATTTGTGGGATGCTTCCGACGAAGATTATAAGAACCGAGACAATCGTTTGAAAGTATGACAGGACTGGGCAGAAGCAATTGTTCGTGGTTACGAGAGCATGCTTGATGAAGAAAAAAAAAATGCTTGATCCAGAAGTAATGCTTGATACAGAAGAAGTTTCCTCTTTTTATGAACATTATTACTGCAACAGCTTATAAGTGGAGACTCATTGTCTGAATTGAACAGAGATGATCTCCTTTCGGTTGCTCGGTCAAGACTATGCGGACCGCTCCCCGTAAGACAGAATATATTTACGATTATAACAGAATTTTTCGTAGTAATAAGATAGTAGAAATATGAAAATATGTTATTTTATCAATCACCCATTCAGTTGTTGTGCAGTAACCTCATGAATTACTTGTCATTAATAAATTCTTGGATCAGTAATAGAGTTTCTCTGGATTTTCGGACGCTTTTATATATCGATATATCTCATTCTATAACACTGTAGTGGTCATACTTGTAGACCAAGATGCCCTTTTAAGAGCCCTTGGCGTGCACTGGTAAGGGCCACGAAATGAGATGCACTGAGAGAATTCGCTTTGCGCTGTAAGCGTCAAGCGTCGAGCGATCAATATAAACATTTGACTCAATAGGCACTAATCCCACGAAGTAGCGCTGCGAGATGTTGCGACATGCGTAGCGTCAGCTGCCGCTGCTTACGAGCGAAGTTAATAAACATTCGACGAAGGTTAGCGCACACTTGAAATATTCGCTCCGCGACCAGACCGGGGGTTGTTGGTTCGAGCGTCGGCGTTTGAACTAATGAAAAAAAAATTAGTTAAAAGCTTAGTCAGGAATCCAGTAAATGATTTAAGAGATTTGGATAATGCTGAATCCGTATTCCAAAAGTATCACAGTGTAAAAAAAAGTAAAATTACAGATAGTTGACATTTGCCAAAGAGCGTAATATTTATTTTTTCATCTATGAAGGCTATATTGGTGGATATGACAATTAATTTAAATTTTGACATTTTTAGTATACGACTATCTATTTTTATAACTATCATATTATTATTATTACTTTGATAATTATGGCTAGAGGCATTGTGCTCATTTTTAATCAGAAATTGTATTTACTACATTATTTTCTAATTATCAAGGATTTCAAACCGATTATAAATTACTTAAAATAATTTATATAATTACAACTATCACGATAGTTAATTTTGCTTATTCACTAATGACGCAATGACGCATCCAAGTGTAGGAATGCCTACTTAGTAGAGTAGAATAAATTATATTGTGTTGTATTGAACTAAAATATTTGTTTTAGTCGCTATACGCATTTTTCGTAACGTTGTTTGATGCTGTGAAAATACGCTATTTGCGTCAAACGTGGCTGATTTTGGTAGCTGTTTCCTTGATTCAGCACTTCCATTAAATTGTCTTACAATCATATTTCATGTTGGTTCTGATGGAACCAAAGGCCTATCTTACTTTTCATTTAGAGATAACATAAAATTGTATGCCCACCTACTGGGGTCCTCTGAACAGCCTTTATCTTTAATACATATCGTATTCTCGCGTCTCATTCAAATTCCATTCGTATGAAAGTAAGGCAGAGTGGAGAGAGAGACCCTATGCGCGCCGTTCCCCAAATCAGCCTCTCCCTTGCTTTGCAGGGGAAAATGGGGCGGGATGTCGTCGCCCATATGGGGAGAATGTAAGAGAAGGCGATAAGTAAATTAGCTTTGAAGGTTAACCGAAAGGAATGATTTTAAAATGAGGTATTTGACGAATGGAGGGTGCGAGTATTTTATTAGGACAAACTCTATTAAAAGAAACGTTATGTATTTATTGATTTTTGTGGTACAGGAAAGCATTTTAATTATTATCATATTATGGTTTGCATGTTCATCTATAATATTTAGCCGCGGGAACATTCATGATTGAAAAAGCAAATGGATAAAGGGTGACATTGGTGACATAGGTGACATTGAAAAAAAATACATTATTGCTCAATACATAAAGTTGTTAGCGGCGTTCGACCGTCTGACTTCTTTGTTTTAATAACGTTATGTTATGTATGGATACAAATCCCACTGGGATTTAAATAAAATTATTAAAAGTAATTTTTCTTCGCTTTTTTAAAATGTCCTAAGCTCATAACAATTTTCCATTTCAATTGTCTTTGGGTTGGAATTAGTCATCAAAATCAGTGTTCAGGTTCTATACGTCATTAAACGGGGCTTACCAGAAATGTCATTTATTTTGATTTGGGCTAATATGGTTAATGAAGACAGAGAGCACTTTAACTACCCCTATAGTTTTAAATCCTAATGTAGTTTCCCTACTCGGGATTTAAATGCTGTGTTGCACAGCGGCCTCTATCGTTATTAAATCCCCCTATATTTTATATATTTTATTATTTTACAAATAAATCATATTTATTGCACTTATTTCTTTATACTTAACGTAATATCTAAATAACTACTATACTACACAAAAGAATTAAACATCCCCTGTGCAATTGGGGTATATATAGCGAGAAACTTCAAAAACACAAGGCAGGCCGGGCGGTGGGTGGAGCTCCTGCTCTCTATTAAATGCTCTGGTCGGTTTTGGTCTATGATTTGGCAGCCACAGGAAAACGACTCCAGTATGGCTAGACTGCCATCATCATCATTAGACCTTTAACTCATTGTTAGCCTGTATTCTGTCTAGAATCGCATTTCATTCTACCCTATCCTAGGCTTTGATTTTGTAGTTGTTCACTCCAAACGCATTTAGGTCTTTAACAACAGTATCAAGCTATCGCAGCTTTGGTCTTCCAACTTTAAGTTGCCTATCAGCTTTTGTTTCATGAGCGCTTTAACGATTGTTAATTTTCCAACTCTCCACATGCCATAACCCTTAGAGCCTTCCGAGATTTGTGGAGTTCATCTATGAGAGTTCGCAAGATTATATAGTGGGACAGGCTGTTGCGAGATCAATCAAAGAATCCAGCACATGCTTAGGGATGTGTCTATGTTTTATTGATGGTACGACTATCGATAGGTATTTATTATATGACGTAGTTGAAAGATATCCATTGCTTGCTATCTCAGGATCTTATAACGGCTGTTACCCTTATTATAACACATACACAGGTTGAGTTTTTAATTAGTGACATCTTTGAAGTGGGTAAATCAGTACGAGCAAATAAGCAACTTTTTATAATAAATTGTTAAAACAAATAATATAATAACGTTATCTTAAAATTACATTTTATTCTCAATAATTTATAAAAGTTTAAGAATCTATCAACTGTTTTATTTGACCTTGCTTGACGATCGAGGTCGTTGAATTCGGCGGCATTGAATGGCGTTCAATATTACAAAAGTCGTGAAGCAAGGCCACAGATGGTGCTGCACTGTTATTTCTGATCGATGTATTTTGAATAGTTTAGGCATTTACCACCACTTATTGGACCATTTTAAAAATGAAATAGACATTATAAATAACATATGGTATAAAATGTACCTAATAGTTAAAAAAACAGTAATTTAGAAGAGATCAAAATCAAAGCACCGATTGCCATTTAACTGTTTGAATGTAACTTTCAATGAGCTTATAATTACATATCAAAATAATCGCGTGAATAACGTGATGGCAGTTGTAAAAGAGGATAAAAAACTAATAAGACAATAGTTGCGTGAATAACCGATAGATGGCAGTAGTAAAATAGAATTAAAAATAACTAATAGGATGTCACTACTCACCCTGTAGATATTAAATGACAAAGTGCCTGAAAAAAATATTATTTCCTCTTAAGGGTGCAACGACTTGGATATTAAAAAAAACTCCTGGTCTAGTCGGCTTGATCGATCTGTATATAGTAAATGCTATAACCCGACCGATGCATACGATCGTTTTTAGTTTGATAGTTTCGCTGCTATGTTCCTTTTGTACAGATGTTTTCTGTGTGGATAACGATTCTGACTTTAGCACTGCTATAGGAATTCTTACTTACTTAGATGCTTTAATGATAATAAGTATTTCCTCAGAGACGAGAATATTTAATTTTAAAACATGCGAACGGATCGTTTACAAAATCGTCTCCTTTGACAAATTTAGGCAACCTTTTAATTACCTCCACCCCTGCCTCGTATGTAAGCAATATATGTCGGGTAATGTTCGGTTTTGCCGCGACATTTTCGGCGAGACAAAGCGCGCGCGACGCGTAAACAAGCATCGCGAGCGTATTTTGTATGTAGTAATTTTATACGACGCTCCTGAAGCGGAGGAGGGGAAAGAGAGGATCAAAGGCGGGGCAAGGGGATATTCAAACTTAGTTTTACCTTGTTTTTGACGTACGTAAAGTCGTTTGTTCAATTAACACAGACGAAAATTTTAATGCGAAAGCGACACACGAGGAGCGCTTTAGCTTAATTATATTGAAATATATCCTAAACACCGGCCGAGCGGAAATTCTCACATTCGCAATGAGTTTTGTGTTGAATTACCCGTTTCCGGCTGAGTAATTTTATATTGTTCTGCATTAGATCTATGTGTATATGTGTCTTCTTCTATCTTTGGACCTATAGTTTCATAGTAGAGCACCAAGCGGAGAGCAGCGAACTGGGATTACGGATATGGTTGGTGAACTTCAGTATAAATTAATATTGCCGTTGCAAAACAAAGATTTTTTTTGCAACCAAATAATATACTTTAACCCTTGGAGTAAATGGGTATTTTCATGGAATCATCTGTCACTTTTGCAGGATTTTCGGCGACATCGACGGCGCTCGACTTCAAGGACTATAACTACGAAACTACTACACCAATCATAAAAAGAACAACTGCACAATGATGGCATTGAAATTTCGAATATAGAATATTGAAATATCATTTTGTAAAACAATTGGATAATTATGAATAAATATGAGAACTTCAAAGAAGTGAAAAAAACTCGCCATTTCTGCCGTATAATTGTGTTACGAGAAAATACGGAAGTCTATTTAGAAATTGTAAATACTTACGTCATCTGTATTATATTCTTTATCAAAACTATTATTTCGTTTTACTTATTAGCATACAAAAATATTTAGATATTAGCTCATGAAAACCACGAAAATTTTTGATGAATCATCGAGTTTTTTTTTATGTATGTTTTATTTATGAATGATTAGAGGCTCTTTTTATTTGAAATTGTGTTGAAATCAGTCGACTACTATATCATACTATGCTATAAATAGAACAAAAACCTCCAGTTTGTTTTATAGATATAGAAAACTAAATATGTTTCAAATCTGTCCTCAAAAAAGCAGTACTATTTTTGAACCGTCATAATTCCGAAGTCTTTAATAGTTTTTGAAACTTATTCAAATATTGGCGCTTGTTATATGTCCAATAAGTAATTATTATACTCTAAACAGTCACGTTTCATAGTAAAAATAATAATAAATAATACTGGAAGTTTGCAATAATTCCCATACAAAAAGCTGAAAGCCGCTAGTGATGGGCAAACACATTTGATAATATCGATAAAATTTGCAGTGGTTGTAATAACATAATTTGTTACGCAATCTTTGCAGAATATAAATTCTTTCATTATTTTACGTATAAACTTTATAAAAAAAAAAAAAATTGTTACAAAAATACAAAAAAAAAATATTTACCAAAAAATCATACGAAGAAATAAAACACGATTTTCCCACAAATCAAACATATTTTTTTTTTGTTATGACTTACAACTGATTCGAAAATGGCCACTCTGAGAAGAATCAGTAAGCAAATCAAGAGGAAACCTATTTTTAATGTTAGGTATACAAAACAATTACATAATATACCTACCAAAGATAATACAGTACAATTTTAGCCAACAGACTTTTTACAACCACTATCATTTTTTCATCGTTAGGTATAAAAATATATATGTGTGAAACTAAAATAAGATAATGATAGATTCATTAATTCATTCATTCATAATCGGTCTTAGATTCATTCATTCATTCATTCATAATCGGTCTTAGATTCAGCTGCTTTATCTTCGGTAGTTAGTTTTAGTGCGGAAAAGTGACAACCGTTCATTTTACATTCGACGCGCAGAAAGTCGTCCGTGTGAAATGTATCACATGTATCACTGAAACAAATGTATCACAAAATATATGTGTGAAACTAAAATAAGATAATCATTGAACATAATAATTTAGACAATTACCACATTAGTTCTACTTCGCTAACAAATTTTGTAAGTTGTACATATAAAGTAGATCGAAGCTAACATAGCTCGTAAGTTGTACATATAATCTAGATCGTAAGAACATAGTAAAATCAAACTAACACGCGAATAACCTGCGGGACTACAATAGTTCTGCGGGACTACAATAGTACAGGACTTTAGTTTACGAAGAAACGCAATCAATCGAGCCATTATAAAGATAATACATTGCATTTTAGAAAATAAAAGGTAGAGGTGGAGGTACTCGATGGGACGGTCCTGGCTGTGGCGAGCGAGATCTCGACCGCGGAGATGACGTCTAAAAGATACAAGAATTCCGTGAATCTCCAAAATCAATTTGCCAAACTATATTTATTATATATACAAACCGTTCTAAGCTGCGACGACAACAGACGGGACAGTCCAGGCGACCATGGCGGAGACGTCTAGAAGATACAAGAATTCCGTTAGTTGTATGTAATAAAATCTTCAAATCAATTTCTTTATAATACTTTGATACCTCTCTAACGACAGCAGCGAGTAAGGGATCGGGCGGCGGCGGTGAGTGGTGGAGATCTGGGTGGGCATCCGACAGGTTGCTGAAATTTAGAAAAAAAACACAAAAAATTAATAATAAATCTATGATAATAAAATCATACAGAAGTCTGAAGCTTGACAACGGAAAAGCCCTCGATTCAGTCAAGACATCTTGTGACATTTCCCCTAGGAATCAACCTTCTGGCGCTCCTGGACGACCTGCGCTCCGTGCGGCGTAAGCCAATCGATTGTGCACTCTGACTAACATCTTGCGGTGTCATCTACAACGGGCGAGCCTGTCACCACAGGACGTTTTAAAGATTAGTCGTTCTGTCGCCCTGCAGTGAGCGTAGAAGACTTTGGACATTTACAAAATCCAACGTCTAGCTACGCCACAACCCGTTAGAAGCCAACGCCTTACCGCGAGTAGCCAGGTATGTTACCTGGCGGGCGGCACTCGCGCCCTAACTACCAATTGTGACCAGATTTCTCCGGTCTCTCGATTGGTTCCGAGTTCGAGGTCGCTTGCGCGGTCCTCTCCCTTATGAAGCGGTGAAACGGAGTACACCGAATCTATAGCGGACCAAGGCGTCCTTTGCCCGGCTCTGAACCGGGATCGGATGGCCAATGGTCAATTCAAGAGCAGTCGCCATAAGGTACACAACCACCCCCGCTCTATAGGAAATAATACAGTTTCCAGACTCCCCCGATTGTTAGTCGGAGAGCACAATCGATTGGCTTGCGCCGCTCGGTGCGCAGACCGTCCAGGAGCGCCAGAGGTTTGATTCCCGGGGGAGACTGGTTGACCCAGTGTCCTACCCAGGTTCGCACCCCATGCGAGGTGGCCATCGGATGGGTGTTGACTAGTGATGGGTGTGATCACGAATAGCAATAACAATAACCTGTGATATTTGCAATCACGAAGAACGCGTTACGAGAATTCGAAAGAACATGCTATTTGAATCACGGCTACGAACAGCACCGCGTTGCCATCACTCGGCGCGCGCCGCTACGACGCGACCGATCACTGATCACATCGATTGGCCGTTCTCACTGATCGCCGTTGAACGACCGCGCGGCGCGCCACTGAACGATGACCGGTGAGCGCCTAATTGAACCGTTCACTTGGTTTCGTTCATTCGAATTCAATCACTAGTGATCGGCGATCAGTGGATCAGTGATATGATCAGTGGATCAGTGATCCGCCGTTCGTTCTGACGAACGCCCGTGCCGGCTGGACGATAACTGATGAGTGGCGCGTTCATTTCGTACGTAACGTGAATTTGGACACTGTTATCGCATGAATTTAGACACTGTTATGGCATGAATTTGGACACTCTTATCGCTCGCGTCGTAATCGTTCATGTAAATGAGTTTGCTCATGATTTGTTAGCAATAAAATAACTTTTGGCGACAAGTGGCTTACATTATTTCAGAAAGACGAACTCGGCTTAGCACCAAAAGAGCGAGAGAGTTAATCTTTCTGAACGCTAATTCTTCTAATTACCAATAAAGCAAATATAATGCGCGTTTCTGTTATCAGTTATCACATTGACGAAACTTCGTTACTTAACGTTTCACAGTACATTTCAGTACAATCACGAAAATCACGAGTAGCAGTTATTATCACGCGTGATAAAATACCAGTAACGTGATCGTTGCGTGATTGAAAATTGAGAATCACGCCCATCACTAGTGTTGACCCGTGAGTGTGACCGACCCTGAAGACATGGGTCATCGTGGCCACCTCATCATGGGCCCGTTAGCCCCCGGCCGTTTAATCGGCCGTTATGTTAAGTTGTTTATGATAAAATTGTAATTCACTTCTAGTTATACTTACATCTGCCTTTGGTGCCTGATGGACTCAACCAGTACATCTCATAAAGCGGCGACATATAGCCAAAGCCAATGTACTGGTCCCAAGTCGTCTCCGCTCCGTCATCCGCTCCTTCATCGGTCTCCATCCCAAGTTCTTCCGCCGGGCCCATGCTGCTCCCATCGCTGCTCTCATCGTCAGAAGACTGCTCCACCACCAGGTCTAGGATTCTGTCCCGTCGCGATGATGCCATCTAATTGATGAAAGGATAACGAAATTTTTTGTAAAATAACAAAATTGAATTCGAAAACTTTCTAACTGTTTTTTTTCACTAAATATGCAGTTATGTCAAAAAAGTTATATATACTTTTCTACTTTATTTTATATATTCTATAATTCCCGATATAAAGAAATCCAACTTTTATGAAATTACGAAATTTTATCGAAAAAAATTGAGGTTATGTTTTTATCGTATAAAATATCGTTTTTTTTTCGAATTCTCTATTAGCCTCCCGCAAAAAATGATGAAAAACACGAATTTTAGTATTTTTAGCGCGAATCTTTGAATACTAAAACATAAGCGTTTTGAGAAATCAACCATTATCAAAAAAAACATTAGTTATTGCATAAGTTATATAACGGGAAAACATAATCACATATATTTCAGAGCTATATATCCATAAATTTCTGAGATATCACGAGAAATTATGCAAGAATCGCAAGAAAACATTTTTGCGATTATCAATGGCGGACATTGGCATTTGCGACGCGGACATTCAAAGACCCGAAATACTTTATATACACGATAAATGGTACATCTAATCAGTTTAGGGGGACTATATGATGTTGTAGAAATGGTTTTACTTACGATTCGTTCAAAAACACACCGAAATCTACACGAAAACCGTTTCTGAAATGCCGACATAAACAATGGCGGATTTGACGTTTCTAGAAAGTTGCGTTCGACTTCGCGCGTTCCGTAATAATACTTCACATGGACTGCGCAGTTACTGCGGCGCATGATAACAGAGAGAATTTAATACTGTACCCGATCTGCCATACGCATGAAAGAGACAAAATGCTTTCGATCGTAAACAAAGCGTTCGAAAGCGCGCGCGCCGAGTGGAACCAAATTTGGTCGTATCAGATGCAACGGATAAAAGTGTCAGAACCAAATTTGGTCGTATCATACTCAAAGGGTAATAGTTCCTAATTTTAGTACTACTTTGTCAATATCAGTAACCTAGCAATGACACTTCATCATTAGACTTATTGTTTAAAATACTTAAAAAGGGGAAAAAAATAGTAAAATAAAAAATAAAAATAATAAAAAAAATATATAATAATAATAACGATTATAAATTAAAATTAAAATAATAAAAAAATATATATCTTAGATCTTTCCTTGACACAACCCTGGCACTCTAGTGTGACTTCCGAAGTGAGCTCGCCTTAACACAGGGGTGTCTAGCAAGGCGGGCTCGGCTGCTCTTTTCTTAGCACAGCATTTGCGTTTAATGTTTACGCTATGTAACCTGGGCTCAGACAGATGTGTATATAAATTTGAAAGCATACAACGGCATTGTCTAAACTGTCATTTCATTTTCTGTTGTGCTCATGCATTTGAATGTATTTGTATATGTAAATAAATAAATAAATAAAATCTCATTCGATTCGTTTGAAAGCTCTTGCAGGTTCGCCATCTTAGCAGATTCAAAAGAAAATCAAATGCCAAATTAAGAAATCATAATAAGATCACATTGAATTTAGTGATTCAAATAAAACGAATTCAGTGACTTAAACAATCAATGACAATAAAAAAATGATAGAGAAGGTGTTGGATCAAGGAAACGGAGGCTGGTTAATCTTCGTCACTGCTGCTTTCCGGCGACGCACGATCACACATTTCACAGCAGTCGCAAAGTTTCAGCAGCTACGACTGGAGCTTTTTCGTGGCTTATTATTTATTATTATTATTTATTTATTTATTCAGTAGCCGGCGATTGGGGAGGGGGTCGCCCTCGCAGCCAATACGTTGCTGTCGGTGCCGCTGGATCTCGTACTCCATTCACGATTTGCTTCCATTCTTGACGAATTTTTGCCACTTCTTGAGCATCCCTAGCCTTATGTGGCTTACCGCACACACCAGATCTTACTACAATGGACTTCCACCTTTTTTAGAACAAGGATAACTTTTATATAGAAAAAAAAACTACGATTCAAAGAAATAGGGAAAAGCTCCTTCAAAATATACATTGATTAGGTAATGTCCATGATACTTTTACAGCATGGGCATTTACCAAATCCCATTTAAATACGATACTGCATAGATTTATGGCTAAATATTACTATTTATTAAAAATACTTATTCAAACGAAGAAACATGTTGTTAATTTTAACTTATTTTGCCAAAAAATATGAGAACCGCGTCAAGTAAAACATATATAAAAAGGGGCAATTAAAATCTTCGAAATAAATTGTCTTTTCCCTTCCATTCTCCTTCTTTTTTAAACGACTGCCCAAATGGTGTGTCATGTGTGCAGGATTCAACTGTATATGTTTCATCAAGATCCATTTCTCATATAAGGAGGAAGTAGTGCCTTAAACCCTTCAGGCCTCGGCCCCTCAGCCGATTGACAAGTTGATGACCCAAAAAATTTTTGTAAAAATTAGTAAAAAAATTGAATTATGACACTGTTTCACCAAAACATTAATTACTGCCACACCACTGTACCCATAATTAAAATAATACATAATAATATAATAAAACATAATAAAATAAAACAAATTAAATTAAAATAAAATTAAAACGGGGCCGTCACGCTGAATCGTGTTGTGGCCGATATCGGCCAATTGGGGCTCTAGGGGTTAATATAAATGCCATGCTAGGAAAATAAAGTATACACCGTGTTTAATTATTACACTCCACAAAATATTACCGATTTTAAAATTACCGTTTTTGGTTCTTACGAATTTATTCCAATCCAACATTTTGGAAAATTATAAAACTACGCAATTGTACTCGAAATAAATCCGGTAAGTATGTGTTAATGGTGAAACCCTGTTTTTTTTTATTCCACCATAACTTCTAAACGCTTGAACCGATTCAGAAGTGTGTAATATTGTTAGAATCGTGTTCATCCCGAGTGTCATAGTGTACCTAAACTGTCCAAATATCAAAAATACTAGTATAAATGTCCAATGTCAATAAATAAACATAAATATATCGTGTTTAGTGTCAAATGAAAAATCTCATTGATTTATATTCCGGAAATATACATCTATCTATATAGATAAGTACATAAACCACAAATATTTCATAAAAAAATGCCGCAATAAAAATAATTATAAATACAATAGTTAATTTTCTTTAACGGCAGAGGTGTTTTTTTATTCTTTTTAATATATTAACTTGTTAAACCTTTACATCCTTATAAGCTTAAGTATATTTTGGTATGGCCTATTCGACGCCCACAACAAGTTATTTTATTTCGTATTTTTCTTAATAACTTGTCAAATCTGACTCATTATATAGGTTAAGCTAGTGACTATCCGCAAACAATGTTTACAAATCAGTATATTCTCTAGAATATTGCCTGTAGGCAATAAGCTCGAATTTTGTTATAAATAAAGCGTTTGATATTATTATTATTTTATAGAATGCAACTACTTATTTAAGGACCTGTTTCGTGACGTTCATCATATGTTCGCAATGTATATCGCTCTTTTTAATTGTTGATCAAGCATGCTTGTCAAGCATAGCTTTGCGGGCTCGAAAGGAATCGTAAACCGCAGGAAATATGCAAATATTTAAAAAAATATATTTACCAAAAACGCCTTATTTTGTAGTTTATACCAGGAAGTCGTGTTAATTAGATGTAATTGATTGATGAATGACGTGACTCCCTGGTATAAAACTACAAAATTATGCATTTTTTTCCTGCGGTTTACGATCCCCTCCCAGCCCGCGACGCGATGCATGTCAAGCATGCTTGATCGTCTAGAGAGCGCTTAAGATTATTATTATCTTCTTTTTCTGTATTATGCATTGACTAGCAACCTGACTATTTTAATTATTACTGGCTTTTTAATTTTTCTCATTATTACCTCTAGGCTATTTTTCTTTATTTACTGATTTTTATTGCAGTTTTAATTTTATTGTATTTTATTAATATTCTTATTATGTTTTATTTTTTCTTTTTCTTAGTTATAATATAAAGTGTGCGCACAATACAAAACTTACAAGTGTAACCTAGTCGAGTTTACCTTGGTACGGTCTTCGGCCTAGTTAGGCAGACTTTGTAAATTACCATTTTAAGTAGTACTTTCGGAAATAAATTTATTCTTATTCTTATGCACGTTGAAATCAAAATGTTGTACTTGATCTTGAATACGTTACAAAGAACATCACGATAAATATGTAAGCTCCGAAGATCGTTGGGGCGCGCTCTGTTCGGCATAACACTCCCGGACGCAGGCGGTGTTAATCTGGGCTCGCTTGATGACACCATTGACGTTCGCGAATCGAGATTTCAATTCGCTTTTTTGGGAGCGGCTGTCGGATGTATAATCAAAGCTACATTGTTTTCCGCGCCTGTCCGTCTGGGAAGTCTATCCGGGGAGAGGGGCAAGGGACGAGGGAGGCGAAAAGCGGCACGGCGCGGAAAAGCGGGAAGCGGTAGTGGCCATCCACGCGCCGGTGCTGCCAACCGGTTGCTGTTGACATCAACTCACAAACTAGACTGACTACTACAAATGTAAGGTGTAAACCTTCTTAATATCCAAAAGAAAGATAGTGCCAGAACCTGTACATACGCCCATACAATACGCCAGGTATCCTCAAGCCCTTATTTTTTTTTTATTTATATATTTTTTCACTCATGTGACTAAAAAAACTATATAATTTATGAAACATCAAAGTAATGCCTAACTGGACTGTTACCCATTTTAAGGCAGATTTTAGATTTCGATAAATTTTATTTTTTGTTTAGCTGTCTGTTACACGCACATAATTTCTAAACATATATTTCATTCGGAAACACTTACCTAGCCCTAATAAATGCATTTGTGATGGACCACCCCTCACAAGACTCCAAATTATTCGACGTGAGGTGGTGGTATCAACTTACGAGTTATCTCCGTATTTAAAGGCGGTTTTGATGAAGCAGAAGATGTTTATTGATTGAATCGATTGAATATTGCCAGTTATGACGCTTGCCGAACAGGCTATGTAATCGCGGATGTAATGACTCGCGGAACGCATGACTGAATTAGTGAATACATGCTTTGGTTGCTTTTTGGCCGGTTTATATAGGCCGTGAAATGATGCAATTTGAAATATTCTGAGTAAAAGTATTGTTTCATCGTGCTGATTCATAGCTGCACGAGTCAAAATACTAATAGCTGAATTCTGTCAGTGGATTTCACTGAAAATCGATGCATTTGTCGATCATATGTAGTCGACTTAAGGTCCGTTACACATTATAACATTTTAAATAATATATACGGTATTTTTTATAATAAATACTAATTAACCCGTCGGATGCCAACAGTGCCTATAGATCAATTGATAGATCCGAGCGTAACCGCTTCGGCCTGCTTCCATATAAATTATATGCATATATAATATACATGACTTACAATATTAATTATCAGATAATAAGAGGGAAAAGCAATATTGTTAGTATTTATTTATAAAATAGACCAAAAAGTTGTTGCGCAGTTTTTTGCGCGCAAAGACTGGCTTTCAACCGGCTATTAATGGGTTATAGCATACTACACCCCGTCGTTATAGGATTACTACTCATCTCATCATTATTTAGGTATTTAATTAAATAAAATATGTTTTTATGAGTTCCCTTTATTTCTAAATCCACACTATGCGCAATAATATCAGATTTCAATTCCATTTTGGGCCTGAAATGGCTTTTATGATGAATATATTATATATGTTCAGTAGATAAAAGAATTTCATAAAAAAAGTGTTTTTATTTCCAGTTTTATTTTTTTTAATGATTACTGTCTGGGCTAAGTTCAAATTAAGAGTATATTATTTTTTTAATAAGGGAGTGTAGACTGAATTGAGGCCGCTTTCGCAATACATGTAGGTTTTATGGAAGTCGGTTTTGCCCAATTGGTATTTTAAATTTGTCCGAGGTGGGATAACTAGAATCAACTACAGCGGGCGAGCCCGTCACCTCAGGAAGTTTTGACGATTAGTCGTTCTGTCTCCCTGAAGTGAGCGCAGAAAACTTGGACAAAAACAGTCCACCGTCAAGCTCCGCCACATGCCCGTAAGAGGGCCTACACTCACGCCCTTACTTCCAATTGCGACCAGATTACTCCAGTCTCTTGATTGGTTCCGAGTTCGAGGTCGCTTGCGCGGTCCTCTTCTTACGAAGCGGTGAAACGGTGTGTACCGACCGAATCTATCGCGGACCATGGCATCCTTTGCCCGGCTGTTCACCCGGGATCGGATAGCCGATGGTCGTTTCAAGAGCAGTCGCCGTAAGGTCCGCGACCACCCCCGCTCTGTAGGAAACAGTACTGCTTCCAGACTCCCCCGACTGTTAGTACTGCTTCCAGACTCCACCAGACAGTCGACTGGCTTACGCCGCACGATGCGCAGACCGTCCAGAAGCGCCAGAAGGTTGATGCCTAAGGGAAACTAGCCCTGAAGCTAGAGTCTTACCCAGGGTCACACTCAGGGACCCGTGAGTATGACCAACCCTTAACAGAATGGGTATTCATGGCCAGCTCTGCAAGGGCCCGTTAGCTCCCTCCGAGGTGGGATAGTACTAAATCTAAACCTTTCCATCTTCACTATCGGGAACGTGATGTGGTCTAGGAACGGCTCAT
The DNA here is from genome assembly GCA_944548615.1 of Micropterix aruncella. NCBI lineage: Eukaryota > Metazoa > Arthropoda > Insecta > Lepidoptera > Micropterigidae > Micropterix > Micropterix aruncella. The sequence continues at coordinate 14,509,591 of OX155965.1, forward strand.
AATCACGCCCAATTGGCAACGCCGCCCTTCGGGTTCCATGTCGCCCCGGCAGGCAGTGCTTATCGAGCCACAGGCGACGTCGCGCGTGTTCGCCGCCCTAGAAGCTCCACCGTGTTCCCGCGCTACGAAAAACACGACGCCGCGAATTTGTGACGCGTTTCGACGCCCACTGCCAGGCGGACCCTGCGCCGTCCGCAGGGTCACTGCGCTGCGCCGCTGACCCGGTGACTTCCCCTATCAGCCGGCTCTTGTGACAACTAAGCGTGCTCCCCATGCGGCGTCGCTTATTTAAATCGTGCCACTTATGTAAATTTTGAAGCAACACAGACCGTACTTAGTGCTACTAAGCCGCCACGTGCGCAGTTTTGAAGTGATTAATAAGAGGCGCTTGGAATTTATAAACCTTTAAAGACGAGATATTAAAGTGACATCAATCAGCTGTCTGCAAAGTTACCCAAACAGGTAAGTGTCATGATCATTACAACATAAAATTTCAATCAAACTAAGATATTTATTAAGTACCAGCTGTACCCTGCGCGCGTTGCTACGCCCGTTGGTCGCATTCGAAATTCAAATTCGCCGCTTTAAAATTCATTCGACTAAAAAAAAAAGAAGAACTCACTCCTGTCTTCGTGGTCGCATTCGAAATTCAAATACGTCGCTTTAAAAAAAAGAAGAATTTTGGTTTTATTGAAAACACTAAAAATTTTCCTTTGGTCCGATCGGCACCAAACTTCACAGAACCATCTCCAAACTAATCTAAAGTTTCCCTCAAAATTTCATCAAAATCGGTCGAGCGATTTAGTAGTCCATAGCGGGCATACAGACAAACATTCATTTATATATATATATATATATATATATATATATATATATATATATATATATATATATATATATATATATATATATATATATATATATATATATATATATATAGATTGCTGCCAGTTCTACATTTTAGATTATTCAATATCACCTGACTATATTCACCACACTGATTCCGAAACTGCGATTATCTTTTGTCGGACTCAATAAATAGAGAGATATAGGCATTTAAAGAAGTGTCAAACACTTACATTTCGGTAGGTTTGGTTAGTTTTTTTTAAACAATTCAAAAACACCTATTTGTCAGTAGGTTAGACTAGTATTTTTGAAGCCATCATAAAAAGTAATTTAAAAAGTAAAAAAAATAAAAATTAGCATTAACATCATCGAATTTAAAAGTCTGGGTATTTTTTTTAAATAAGCAAGGTAGCAACACCTAATATATACCCAAACTAAAATATTGAGTTTTATATTTTTTACAAAAATATCGCAAAATTTGAAGAAGGGCAAATTTGAATCGCACAGTGTGAAAGCGAATAATGCTCAGTGTTAGTTGTGGTCTCCGGCATCAGCTTCCTAACTATGAAATGAGACCTAATAACTTCGAAATTGTTCTATAATAACTTTGTAATAAGAGTGAGCGTCGTCAACTAATAGACATGGCATTTATTTTCAAAATCATCATCATACGGACAATTCCTGTATTCACAAAATATTGAGGATGTACCTGATCTCTATTTACCCTGACCCTGATTCTGACCCTTCACATCGAACAAATATGGTTGATTTAATATTACCCCTCGCATATATCGTACATATCTCACATGGACAATCGCATAAATATTTTCAGTAATCATATAATGTGTTAGCAATATTAGCTTACCATGCAAATGTTTCATCCATGGGTTCTCGGGTTCTATTTCATGTATGAATGAGTTCTTAGCTCAGATTCTTATGTTTAGTACTAATTATTAAATAATAATGTAGTTCTATTTTCTTTTGATGTTGACATGCAATGTACTTATTCCTTGCTGTATACTTATACAATAAGGAAATATATAATACATCATGCTTGTTATGTTAACACGTAAGATACTTAAAATCATGTCATGTTTGAACATATTCTTTTAAAAAAAATAAGTAAAGACGCGCTGTTCTGTCGTTTCTCCAATAAACTGTGGAAAAAACAAGAATCACTCGTTATTATTTATTTTTATTTATTTTTTTTATTTATTTTTGTTTATTCACTTATTACTAATCAACATAACAGTAAAACCAAGGCATTGAGAAGTAAAATTAATAAAGATATTACCCTAACTATACAAATAGAATGACACTTATAATACTAGCTATCATGTAAGAATAAACAATTAATAGCTTGCAATTCAAACAAGTGAGGGTTGGCGGTAAAAATATCGAAATCTGGTGCCATCGAGTGAATTTCATTTAAGCGCCGCAAAGCACGCGCCAACAAGTTCCACCTCGTAAAGTTAGTGCGCGAGAACGGCTCCGCGAAAAGATGGTGCGATCGAGCACGGAGATAATTATTTGGTATGAATAGATCCACCTTGGCTAGTAAGCTAGGGTTGTCAGTTTTACCAGGAATTAGATTGAAAACATAGGACATGGTCAGCATTTCTCTTCTGAGACAGAGAGAATTATAGCCAACCATGCCTGTGATAAATGCAGTCGGATACAAAAATGGATAATATCCGTACTGCTTGAAGTACAGAAATCTCAAAAAACACTTCTGTACCTTTTCCAGCATGAGGGTATAATTATCTTCATGTGGATTCCAAATAGCTGCATTCGTTTCCATGCGACTTTTATCAATCGAGTTGTACAATTGTATATCGAGTTGTGCAACAAATATTAACAGGAACAATTAATATATGCATGGAAAATTTAGTTTTCACAGTCATCTCTTGTTTTTTTTGCCAAAAATTCTGTTCATGACTTTACATTAAAAATAGTTTATACAGCGATATGCCAGGGTTTATGGGTTCGCTGAATTCTAGGTGGGGATGCTCTTGTCAGCCTCCTTATGGCTCAAAAGATTCTAAATAGTAGATGGTTCGAAATAGTAGATGTTGTTACTAGGCAATAAGATGGGTTCCACGAAAAGGCACTAGTCTTGTGGTTTTATTTTTGTAAATAGTAAGAAACCAATAGAATAACGTCAGCTCGCAATATAAATTCTTTGTAAACCTAAGTATAGACCTAATATTAAAAGCCTAGTTAAAACATGTTTTTTATATCGAGTGACGCAATTTAATTATAAAATATGGATTAATTATTTTACTGGTTTACTTAAAAAAAGTACTGCGTTATTTGAAGTCTTATATCAGATAAAATTTTGTCGGCATTTTGGATAATATCGTCTTTGAACACATTTTAAATAGCCGTCTAAATATAGCAGCAATAAAATTGGCCCTAAAGCTGTATCATAATGAGCCATAAGATGAACATGGGCGATGGTGAACAGCTGCTTCGCGAATAAAAGTCAAGTAAATTACGACGCTCCCTGCTGTTACAGAAAATATAGGAATATCACTTTGACGCGAGAGACATTGTGAGAAAGAGAAAGTACCTACGGAATTTTGATTCAATGTGCGCCTGCTATAGGAGTGCTCATTTCTTAGAATATCGTGAGTGTTATTAAATTGGATAATTTGTTTGAAACACAGTCATACTGTTTGCAGGATGATAGAAATATGAAAATGAAGCCTTTGTTAAACCATTTTGTTAATGATGAATGAGAAGAGATATTATGATACAGCAATTTATATAGGAAGTCTACTAACTTCCATCTTTCTTCATGTGACGACTACAGTGATTGTTATTTCTTATCAATACCAATGGGAAAATTAAAAGGAATGTCATTAATTGGGACGTTTTACCAATTAATGACATTCCCAATTACATTTACCATTTACCAATTAATGACAGAAGCCAACTATCCACCAACAACGTGGTTTTAACAACTGAGGCCATTTTAACTACCTGGGATTAATAATGTCAAATCAGGCAAACGGCTTCCAGCTGCAGGCAATCGACTTTGGGGGCCTTCGTTTGATTTGTGGTTATTAATAAAAACAAAATAACAACATTTTATGTATAATGCAATTAATAATAAACATTACCTATAACAATACCTTTAAAATGTACTAACAGATACCTTTAAAACGTACCTTTTAAATGTACTAACGGATTTCCACAAGAAAAGAGACCATCAAAAAAAGAAATCCGATATTCATGACATAAACACTAGAAACAAATCAAAGTACATGTTACCTAGTGCAAAGTTAAAAATAGCGAGACAAGTCAAGGAATCCTCCGGTCCCTATTTTTTTAATATGTTACCTCCATATATTAAAGACATTAAAAATAACAATATATTTAAAAAGTCCTTAAAAAAGTTTCTTTTAGAAAATATTTTTTACACCTATGAAGAATACGTACAATTCACCACGAACGGCTAACGAAAGTATTATGTACAATCGAAAATTAAATATGTATAAATAACTATTTATAAGTTTTTAAGACGATAAACTAAACTTGAAACTTGAAACATACAATGTAACGATTTTAAATGAAATGATTATAAATTGTAATTCCTTTTCTAAATTTAATATTTTTTTAATTTTATTTGTTTTAAGTGAATGCGACTAAATATTATTATTATTGTGATTTAATATTTTTAAATGATATTTAAATTTTAATCGTTAAATTACACTAATTTTATTTCTTATTCTTTTAATTTAACTTATTTCTTATGCTTTCAATTATTATTACCTGTTATTTCTTTTTTTTTTTTTATTTATTTTTTATAAGAACTTTTTCTTGAATTTTATTTGGTCACTTACTGGGATTTAATATAACTACATATAAATAATATTTTGACTTAATCGATTTGTTATTGTTTTAATTAGGTTTAAATTTACTGTAAGTTTTTTAAATTTGTAATTGCACAACTTGGTTTTTAATTTAATTCGGATATTTTAGTAGGTATATATGTTTCTACAATCTGTAAAGATTTTTGAAAATAAACTGAACTTGAACTTGAAATTGAACAATATGAGGCCGGATAAATAAATATAAAAAATGGTGTTTTATTGTTTAATGGAGAACATGACATTACCTGCAGCTCTAACAATACTGCTATTTCGAGTCGAGGGTGGAGTTATAGTTAACATGGCTAAATTTATGGGAAAACTTGCAAGAGAAAAGAACATCACGAGAACAAATTCGGCTTACCCAGGCATTGTAGAAGGCCGGAGAAGCAGCAGTATAATCAGTCACTGAATGGTACTGTTACTCTCCGACAGGCGGAGGAGTACACAGTTGCTTCAACTCCTTCAAACGCGACACCCAATGATTCACGAACAGTAGTAAGGGCGTAAAGTACTCCTTGTTACTAACGAGGTCGGGGTACCGTATAAGAAACCCACTCAAGTGGTCACCGACCGCATCCAGTAGTTTGTCACTGGCGACCGAGAGCACAGAAAATGACCGGATCACAAACTCTGCGGCTCGTCAACTATTACGAGCGAACCCGCCACCCTAGGAAGGTATAACGACATATAATGGCTCTTTCGACCGTGGGGCTTCCAACACAGTCAACCGTCTAACTACGCCAAAACGCCCGAGAGAGCCCAACGCCTTACCGCTAGGAACTGGAAAGTGAATCCAGAGGATCGACCGTCAGGTCGACAACTATCCCCGCTCTCATAGGAAACATACATTTTCAGACCCCCCTGGTTATTCGCCGGATTGCGATAGTGATCTTTCTATCTCACGTGAGGAGAGCGTAGAAGACTATGGGACGAAACCGTCCACTGTCTAGTGATGCACCTCACCCATAAGAAACCAAAGCATTGCCGATAGATACTGGATTTGCAACCAGCAGACAGCCTCGCGCTCTTCCTACCAGTTTCGGCCAGATTTCTCCGGCCTTCCGACTGTCATTGGCGTCCATTATCAGCCTACCAGTCGGGATAAAGTGGTCGAATTGGTTGTTTCAAGAGCTGTAAGGTTAGCAACCACGCCTGCTCTATAGGAAACAAAGCCGTTTCCAGACGCCCACGGTTATTGGAATGTACAGTCGATTGGCTGATCCAGGAGCGCCCAAAGAGCGATTCCCAAGGGAACGCCCTCAAGCACAGAGTCCTACCCGGGCTCGCACTTCTACCCGGAGGCTACCGGATGGGTGCTGCTGACCTATGAGTTGGGCCGACCCTAACACATGGATCATAATGGCCTAACTACACTGGGCCTGTTAGCTCCCCCGTGAGTTAGGAAGTGGGGCGGTGTCAACTACAATGGGCGAACCCGCCACCCCAGGCTGGTATAGCGATATGTGATCGTTGTTTGAGCTGTGGGATGAGCGTAAAAGACTTAGAGACAATACAAATCTATTGTTTAGCTATGCCAACATGTCCGTCAGAGGTCAACGCCTTACGGCGAGGCACCGGGAAAGGTAACCAGCGAGCAGCCACGCCCCCTCACTACCAGTTTTGGAAGGATATCTCCGTCCTAACCATCAGGATACCTCTAGCCTCTAGCCTCTAGGTGACTAACTGGTTCGAAGTCTCTTGCGCCTCTTCCTATTGTAGCGGTGATTGTTGTGACATTTCGCGTTCTTTACCTGTATTGACTTTGTTCGATTTTTTCTCCAAAATTTTCATATTTTGTGATTTTCACAATTTTATATGTTCATTGATAACTGTATTTACGTAGGGTTTTTAATTAAAAATATATAATCCACACGATCTATAAAGTTTAAAAATCCTTATTTGCGATTACCTCAGAATCGATTTCTTTGACATTCCTCGTTTTTTTCCTGTGGTTTTCATATGGTAAACAAGCTAAATGACAAACGATTATGTGACGTCACTCGACGTCGGTCTGTCGGCAGTATTATGACTGTCGACTTAATCACGCATAATCTGACATTAATAGAGTACGAGAAAAATGTACCGCGTCAGACGAAGCATACGGAATGGAGGGCGAAAAAATCCACCCGGGAAACAAAGCGAGAAACGAAACAAAAAATACGGTGAATAAGAAAGTCGTATGTTTGCGAAAGAGTGATGGATGTACCCTTATTTGTTGCGCCGGCGAATCAAGAAGTTTGATTGATTGTTATTGTTACATTAGAATACTGAGCGTATGATTGATGCGGTGGTGGGTGGGCGAAATGGAAGGGGGGGGGGGGGGGATAAGAGAGGGTGTCTCATACTGAGAATAAACCGAATAACAGCGAAAACGAAACTCACTACTTCTGAGTCGCTGGACAAACGTATCAAATTCATATAATATTATAAATATACATGTTGCATGTTTATTCTTTTTTGATCAAATGTTTCTTTTATTGGGACAATATTTTATATTATTTATAAACACAGTAGCCTAGTTAGGTGAGGTTGCCACTGGATTTTGCATTTATTTGGACTGGAATGTATTTATTTTTTTGTTATTTATTCAATGTTTAAAATTGTTTGAAATTGCTTTTACATTACTTAATATATAAATAAATAAATTTATCATTGCTACATTATTTAAACGATAAGAAATGGCGAAACATTAACGGAGTGGACTCTTTGTAGCTATTTTTGATCAGCGCCGCCCAACTGGGTTAAACCCGTTCCAGGGCTAGCGTTTTCAAAGCATTTTAAATTATCACATAAATTAAGCACGATAACTAAGCTAAATTAACCGTCCTTCTTTAACTAACTTACCTAAATGTGCTTCTTTAACTTGGATCTTTCTCTTTTTAACACGACAACGACATCATTTTAATCCTACTGTAATATATAATTTTGCGACTACCAATTAATTCAAACGCGTAACAATATACTTGAAAAAACATTAACCATTGTTACGATACGCAAATGTACAATAGCTTACTCGTATATTAGTAATCATTTCAGTTTACATTTTTTACAATGCAATGTATATTATTTTTTTAATAATGTGAAATTTTTAACACACAATATTTTTTTAGAGCGGTTTACTATGAGTTTGTTTATCTATGGAACATTGTACACGTACACATAGCTGGTAACACGCAAGAATAAATCTAAAATTTTGTATAGTTTTTTTCTAGGAAGAGGGCCATGTAACGGTTAGCAACATATCTAATTTTGCGACTACGAATTAATTCATACGGTAACATTTTTCGCAAGAATTCTGTCTGACCTCATTAATAACATAATTAATCAGAATTCATAAACGTGTCTTTCGCGCTCAGCATTTTTTCAAACTTTTCTTTCACTACACGAATGTACAGCCTTAAGTCATTCTGAACTTTTCAACGTCAACATGTTGGTTTTATTAATCGCTATTTTTCATGTATTAAAATATCACTCTCAATCACACTCTCGTCACTCATTTGTAAGCGTCTCTGTATACATTAATTGAATAGATAATAGCTAATGTTTGTGTTTCTCTACTCTCTTGTCCGCTGAGGTATAAATCGACGTAAAATTGGAAGCCTGGTTTCCGCACAGCATCAGAAAGAGCGACCAGGCACTCTTCCAATACTACTTTAGATTTGAACATTTTATGTCATTATTACGAAAATATTTTCAGGTAAACATTATGTGACTTATAATAAAAAAAGAAATATTTATAGACCCGGACGCCGAAACCAAATTGCTATAATTCATATAAGGGCCCTTCGCTTTTGTTCCATCTTATGAATATCAAATATTTTGCAAAGGCAAGCAAGCAAGCTGAGGGTTTGGCCGCTGCGCGCGAGCTGCCCTTTGATCTGAAATTAATAGAGGGAGGATATTGAGTTGCGAACAACGTACAAGCTGGAAAGGTTTACAATAACATCTTTAGCAAGAGGGCTCTCTACCGGTAGTATGCCATATCGGGTCGCCTTTGATTTGGTTAACGGTTCTAATATAAAGCATTATAATATATACGCTATGTATGTACATTAAGTATACGATCCATTGAACATTGAATAAACCTATATTAACTATACATTAATGGAATAGTTAGAGCAGATAATCATAATCACAATTATTTATTTCAGACAGGCTATACCCGCGGCTTCGTTCGTGTAAAATTCTCGGTGATAATGAAAATTTGTTGTATTTATTATTTTTCTGCCGGTGTATTGTATGTTCATTTATTCTGCCTTAGGTGACTACGAAGCATAGATATTAATATAAGCGGGAGAGAATATTTAGGGAATGGTAGGGCAGCAGTGGTCAGTTTTGACGCATTTCGATACATACTATGATGTTATAGATATGAGTTGACTACTTCGCTCGCATTCGAATAAATGACGAACATGCTACGAGTACATATAGCTGGCAACAAAGTTTTTAAACCCCTAGGGTTTACATTAACAAATAGTACAAAATATAATTTACAAAAGTTACAAAAAGTGCTTACATATATAACGTTTTATGTGACAAACTTTTATTTCATAATTTCCCATACGCAAGACATATCTATAAAAACGAGAAAAATAGACTAAAATCATTTTCATCTTCCTATTTTTAAATAATTTAAATCTGTTCCAATTAATAGTTGATGTTAAATTAAAGATACAATTAAAATTCTTCTTCTTCTTCTTCCTCAGCCTGGTTTTGTCCACTCCTGGACGTAGGCCTCTTCCTTCTTCTTGTATGTCTGTCTGTCAGCTGCTGCACTCAGCCAGTTTGTCCCTGCTGCTTTTCTAATGTCGTCCAGCCATCGTAAGTGGTGGTCTTCCTACGCCTCGCTTTGTGGTTCTTGGTCTCCACTGGACAAGCCTCTTCAGCCACCTCGCGTCATCCGACCTTGCGACGTGACCTGCCCAGCCCCACTTCAGTCTGGCGATACGTTTCATGATGTCTATCACCCCCGTGCGCCTTCGTATCTCTTCATTGCGCACTCTGTTTTTAAGTTTATAAATCCCTTAAAAGAGAAGAAATCTTTTAAATTTTATTAAGTTTTCTGTAAATTTAGCTTATTTTTTTAGGAAATAAAAAGATTTGTTTTAGTATAAACTAGTACAATTCGAAGGTATCAAATAAGATTGGAGTACTTTTAAACTCTTCGACTTTAAGAACAACGAAAGATTTTGTATATTTATACTGATTACCTGTGTCTCTATAGCGATTATTATGATCAAATATGAACTAATATGAACCGAAATATGATCAAAGCTTTCTTGGACATTTCGACTAAATCTCGTCCATAGATTTCTGATTATGAGTGTAAAACATATTGCGGTAGAAATGTTGGTTTTCGCCGTACCTTGGGTCTTTGGTTGGCTGTTCATGAACAATATATATAGGCATAATTTGTAAGAATGATGATATTACCCACACAGGAGTTCTTATTGTATGTCACTGGACTTTAAAGTCACATATTCAATTGGCCTGCAAAAGAGTTTCCCGACACATGCAACTACGTGCGTAAATTCTATCCAGTTAAAATTACTCGATTTAAGATATCGGAGAGGGCAAAAAGCTGTCGACACTTTTTGGGCGGCAGATCGATCGCTAGGGCGGGCGGTTCTCTGGGATCGTGTAATCCATTTAAGTGAGTCGCCTCCGTGGGCGGATTCGAGCGATCCGTTATTCGCCAAGAAAAAACACAACCGAATAAAATCCCGACGAATTATCGACAACAGACCGAGTCGGTAGAGCTGGCGGGGAATTGAATACATATGCCACATTGCTGAGGGGTTGGGTGTAGTAAAACAAGGCGACACACTCTCCTACGCTTTTCGTGTTCAGCCGCTTGACTAAGAAACTAAGGAATATAATAATAATAATGGTCAGTTTCCTTCCTATTAAGGTTCGGTGATAAACACCAAAAAAATTGCTGTAGAATACGAGAAGAAAATATGAGCAAGAATCAGCCCCTGGATTCTGAAGCGAAGATTCGATACACAATTGTCGTCACTCGACGATATTTGCGATTCTGGGAGCGATTTGACAGTCCTTCAATTGTCAGAAGTGAGTTTAGGATGGATGGCAGCACACGAGGTGTCGTCTGCATGCCGTTGCTCTAGGCGATAGTTGGGAAATGGCAGTAAAAATCCTCATTCAGCTATAATTGCAGACTATTTTCACTCAAGACAATTGAAATTTAAATATATAGCGCCGAGAAATAAGAATATTCGATTTAATTAATAAAGGACGCGTTTCGAATCGCCCTTAGCTCAAAGCACTAAGCGCGTCTAGATCCCGGTCCGAATTAAGCATACGCCACTCACTGCTAAACGGCTGTCCTCGGCCAATCACAAAACGATATCGGGGAGGGAATCACGTGGGAGGGAAGCATCGAGTTCCGAGATTGCCTGACGATTCTGAAACAGAATCAGTCAAGTCGTCGGATTGACGACGATATCGAATTCAATGTCGCGTCGCGTTGAGGTATCGTATCGCCACTTCAGAATCCCGGGGCGGGACTACTATCAAACTATAATGAACAGGAATTAAGGTTTTTAAGGCGTTTTTCACTTCTTTGGAGTATACTTTTCTCTGTAAGAAGCTATCCAAATACCCAAAAAGTTGGGGAAAGAAGTAGGTCTAGTGAGCGTGGTGGTTAACGAAGAGAATCAAATCGCAACTCCTGCAAATCCGCAACTGCAATTGCATACACAACGACAGATAGACAGATCAACTACTGATATTAAAAAAGTTATAACTGAGATTAAAATGAAGTTACCGCTTGAATTTTGTAGCACTCGACGTTTTAGGTCATGTTGCACCTGAAAATATCCAGCGTAGACTGGGCAATGGCGGTTTGCGACAACGCCGAAACGTCGTTTGCTACAAACTTCACTTGGTAAACCCGTTTTCATTTTATTTGTAATGCCACAACAATCGCGATAGTCTTTGATTTAAAAGAATAACTGGTTTTGAGTTAAAAATAATTAAATTTGGGATTCCAAATAAATCCGAAGATATCCAAGTTCAAAATGACCAGTGCATAATAAAATATCTTGAAATATAAAAAAAGCCTGTTATCGTTGTGAAGGTAGAGATGGCTCATTAAACTACTATACTTAATCAAATATAGGGCTGTTTAAAACGTTGCGCTTTGTTTAATTTCAAAACTAAATTTGTTTGGGATTTTATGCAAAAAATACAATTTTCCCGTTTAAAAACGAACGGCTTCCGAACGTGGCACGCACATGAAAGTAGGTTCAGATGAGTTAAATAATTTGATTAATACTAAAGCTATCAGAAATAATGATGTCTATATCAATCGTATGGAAAAAGAAAAATACGTTTCGAACCACCTTAAACTTGAAACTGGATTGTAAACCGGCTGCCAGCGTAGGTAGAACAATTGCTGCCGCCTCCATCGATACAGTATTGTTTCCCCAGACGATTAAGACCATTTCCAGACTGAAGTCTGTCTGTGAGGCTGTGTATGGGCGTGAGTCTGTTTGTGTGTGTGTATGTGTGTATTCCTCTACGATAGCGTCCAAGTGATTTGTCTGATCGATAATTTGGACATGGCAAGAGTTGAAAAGTTGTGGATGGAATCGGTTCACTGGACATGCTTCAATCTAGAAATATTGTAGTTAGAGAAATTAAATTTGGTACACAGATGTTATGTTGAACCGAAATCAAGCTGTGAAATTTTTGTTGAAATATCTCATATACAAGCGACGCAAATAGCATTTGAAGTCCGCCACATTTGAGAAAATACAACATAATATTTGCAAAAACACCATTTTTGGAAAATACCACAAATATACTACAAATTGGCGTACAGAGGGAGTTTGGGTTAGCGCAGGGAAGGCGGGGGGGGGGGGGGGAATGAGGACTTTTCTATTTGCCGGGAAAGTCATGAGGTGATACAACTGTTTTTTTTTTATCTTACGCTGCTGTACATATATGATGCTTACTAATATAAGTAGTATCTTTTCAAAATACGCTATGAACTATCACTTTTATTTATATTTTAAAATTTATTTATAATAAAGAAAAACATCTCTCGGGTTAATAGAATTCTCCCATACGTATACTTCGTAAATCGTCCATTTCGGGTGGAAGATCCCTTATTGGCTTAGCTGAAAGACACACTGCCCCGAAAATGATGAAACCGATTCAGATTGTTTTTGGGCTTTCGAAACTGATAGATCACGCTGTTGCTTTTGCGCGGATTGCATTATAAAATTTTCCTATTCATATAATTTATGCTTATATGAAAAATAAAGCTACTTAGTCGGTTCTCCAATTATCATACAACCTAACTTACTACAATGTTACATCGAAATTCTTAATTTATGCCGGAAAATTATTGAAATATAAATATAAAAATGTATATATAATTATAAAATTGAAACATTTGTAGACTTATTACTACTTTATTTGGCGAGATCACAATAATATAGCATTTTTCCAGGATAATAAATAAAATAAGTTTAAAGTTTCTTCTGCGTTCAACTCACGGGAGACAGAACAATCAAATTTCGTTAAAACTTCCTGAGGTGACGGGTGCGCCCGTTGTAGTTGACAGCTCTAGTTGTTTTTATATACCATTCCTTTCTTCGATATTGAGTTGACATATGTTATGAAATAATTTCTGTTTTATTTTAATTTTTGCGTTTATTACGTAAATTTACTCATTTATTATGACCACTAATTGTCAAAAAAATATACTAGATATATATTAATTTGCCAACATAAACATTTAGTCACAATAACCCTGACGGTATGGTCGTAAAATATTGCAACTTGGAAATAGACCAATTATGTTCTCACCTATTGTGTGTGCAATAAAGTTTTTTAAACAACAAACAATTTGAGCAATAAACAATAATAAACTCTATTCTGTGGCAACATAAAGGTGGTTTCGTTTGATTTTTAATAAAACTGCCTTTTATTTATTCATAACGAGAACTATCCCGTTATTTACTAAAAGGTTCTAACAGGTCCTTCTATCTTTTCAAGGAAAATATGTGTAAATAGCAATATATTTTTATCTGTTCACTCCATGAGCCGGCGAAAATGGGCGTATTGGCAATGGTCAAATACAAGATATGTAATAACGTGGGGGTGGTCGATTATGGGCTATTGGTTTATCTCGGCGACACTCCACCAAGACACTTCTGCCGTCCGGGTACAAGATTGCGTAAGCGATTTGGCAACAAGCTCCCGCCCGTTATACTCCCGACTTGTTCCGGTCGAACGGCTACACCCGAGTCACACAGATATAAGTGTGGCCAGATACAGATCGTAGATGCGAAATAAATCTATACCTGGGATCTCATATTAGTATCTACAGGTATTATATTTTAAGCAGCTTAGCGACGCGCTCAGAAGTACACTAAGGGTCCAACTTAGGGCCTCTTTTGTTCGTGATAATGGTGAATGACAGGCCAAATATATTGAAATCGAGTCAATATTTAATGTTCGCAGACGACATTGTCATTTGCTAGTATAAATGAGATTCTACTTCTAAGTGCTTGCATGAAGACATCGAAAACTTAACAAGATGGGTCTAAGTAACAATCTCGACCCAGGTTCTGCGTCAGGATTGCCTGATTTTTTTTGCAAACGATAAAAGATTGATCAGAGTAGATTATAGGCCTATTGCACATCAAGAAATATATATTTAGTGAGAGGTATGCAAGAAGGGAGGGGGAAATAAAAATACGTTCCAGCATCATGTGACAATCATGCTAAATTCAAGCATAAGTTGAGTGAAGAAATTTTAAAAATATAACACAATATGGAGGGCGGTCGGCAAATATAATGGCAAAGAAGATTTTTCAAAATAGGTTTCAGTTTTACTGTATCTCAAATATTTTATTAATTTATGGGCTTGGATAAAATAATTATTTTTCGATATGATCACGTTATATCAAAACGAAGTGTAAATCGAGTAGAAAAATAATGTGTTTTTTTATAAAATAATTTACTTAATATGGAAGGGGTAAACAAAGAAAATGTCATAGATTTTACTAATATTGAAGAATTTATTAAAAAAGACGAAACTACATATAGATTTCTAAATTTATTTTTAAATGGGTGACAACATCCTTTGAGGGGATTGTAGGGGTGGGGGTGGGGGTAAAGGGTAGGGCTGAGGGGCTTTACATGAATGATGTTTTATGTATCGTATTATATTATATATATCAAATAAACTGTAAGTATATTGGCTTACAAGCTTTTTGACTATATGTTTTAAAGCTACATACTAAACGTACATTAAATATTTTTTACATTTAGGGATGGGCGTAAATTTAAGGGGATAGAATAAAAAAATATTTTTTAAATATAATATTTTTTCAAATATAAAAAATATTTTTTAAATATAATATTTTTTTAAATATTTTTTAATATAATATTTTTTAATATAAATATCAAATTAAATAAAATCCATACTGGTACTGTATTCGAAAGGTTATCTTTTAGTTTGGACTTTGAAAGATCCAAGCAAGTTGCTCGAACAAAATCTGAAAGGGATTTATTTTTGCCCTCAAAGATCATTTTTTTTAACAAAATTGTGCAAATCAGTTATATTGATACCTTTTCTATAGCTCATATATAACCAGTAACACCATATATTTATGGATGTAAGTTTTATGAGAAGAAAATACGATTTTGCAACGATTTCATTTCTATATTACCTAAAAGCATATTATTATCGTATTTAAGTTCCGTACATATAAAAAGATTTTTTCGGAATATATTTCTAGGAAATTTAATTGAATATTTATTACATTGTTATTGTTCGACTCTACTTTGAAGTCGGCTTCTTTAAAAAAAAAATATTGACTATGGGAAAACGTTATAGTACATTAGAACATAATTAGGAGACAGAGAGGAAACGAAATGGATTTGTCAAAATACCACTTAAATCAAATAAAAAAGAAGAATTAAAAATAGCTTTCAAGCACATTTCACTAGCAAAATTTTATAGAGCTCTGTATGTTGCAGTCGCGACCGCGTTACACGTTGAAAATTACAGGATAATAATTTCTATAATAGGAAACCATACGAAAATAATTTATAATAGGAAATAATATTTTAAAATCATTCGGCTAACGAACAAAGTGGCGAACGACAAGTCGTTCGCGATAGCCCTGCTTTCAACCGCTTGATATAGCCTTAGTGGACTGATTGAAAAAAGAGGAAAATCGAGCATATCGTGCAAAAGCATTGCGAAAATTATTAAGGAGCTAATGGGCCCTGTTGTAGTTTGGATACGGACACCCATTCGCTCAGGGTCGGCCACACTCACGGGTTAACACCCATCCTGCGGTATCCACGGAAAAGGAAGAGCCAGGATAGGACGCTGTCAGCCAATCGATTGTGCACTCCGACTAACATCCGGAAGAGTCTGGAAACAGTAATGTTTTCTATAGAGCGAGGGTGGTTGTTAACCTTATGGCAACTGATCTTTAAACAACCATTCGGCCACCCGATCCCGGGTAGAAAGCCGGGCGAAGGATGGTCATAAGGGAGAGGACCGCGCAAGCGACCTCGATCCTGTAACCAGTCAGGAGATAGGAGGTATCCTGAAGGTTAATTCCAAACGGAGATATCCTTCCAAACTGGTATTCAGGAGGCGAGGCTGCCCGCTGTGTACCTTTCCCGGTGCCTCGCCGGCAGGTGGCGTAGCTGGACTGTGGATTGTTTTTCGTCCCAAGTCTTCAGCGCTCACCTCACGGGAGACAGAACGATAAATTTCGTTAAAACTTTTTGAGGTGACAGGTTACACCGTTGTAGTTGACAGCTCTAGTTGCAGATCTTAATAAACAAAAAAAAATGGAAAGGGACATATATGGATCAGAATACCCAAATATCATCTTAATAAACCAAAATATCTTCTGCTGGCCTGCATTTATAGTCTGTACGTAGAAACATTATACATATGATGGTATTCAAGCTCGATGGGGCGATGTAACAAGGAAAAAGGGGAGAAATGGAGTGCTTCATTACGGTTGGTCTGTTACTGCTCAGGAAACAGGTAATTACACGCGTGCCACTGCTAGGTACTTCCCATAACCGCTACGGTGCGATGTAATAAATATACCTAGCCATATATCAAGCTAGAAAACCGAGGATTCCTTCTATTGGCTCATGCAAGATTGTTAATGGCAAAAATATTTAATAATAAAATAATACTTGCGTAGCGGTTTTAAATGTATACAAGGTTATTTTTACAAGCTTGTATTTACCTTGAAATGTACGTTAGTTAGTATGTATGTTTGTTTAGGTCAAATCTTGCAAGCTAAATTAGAAGCCATTCCTCTTTTTCTTAGAAATGCTCAGCGTCGCAATCTATGCACGCGATATATGCGACGCGACGCTGAGCATTTTCCGCAGGAGATAGAACATGTCAATGATGTCCTTAGGAGAAATGGATACGGAAAATATCACGAGACACGCACACGATCTAATACAGACGAAACTCAGAAACCGAGCAGATCAAAAGCATTCTTACCATACGTCAAGGGCGTGACAGATCGAATAAGTAAGATGCTAAACAGATTCGATATAAAAACGATCTTCAAGCCGACCCAAAATATAGCTCGATTTTTGAGGCCTGTAAAGAATGTAATACCACTGCAAACCCCGGGTGTGTATAAAGTCGAATGTAGCTGCGTCAAAGGAAACGTCCCATAGACACGCGACTGACAGAACACATCAAAGCTGTTAATAAGTTTAGCGAGACAAATCGGCGATCTGCGAACATAAATTGGATAACTGCATGCAATTTCAAAATCCCATTGTGCTATCCAAGGAATTATTCTACTTTCCTCGCATGATCCGGGAAGCCATTGAAATAAGAAGAACCCCGAACTTCAATAGAGACGACGGTTACAAACTCTGTTCTACGTGGAACCTTCTTCTTAAAATGTTCCCGCCGCCGAACGCCGAACGCAAGAACGTAAGACAGGATCGAGAGAGTGTTGTGTGTAAGACGGATTTTCGAAATTCGCGCGCTTCGAGCCCGGCCCCTCTCCGCCGTTATAACCTACGCAGTGGCGGCAGCGGTATGCGGCCTACCCGCAAAACAACGGATTGACAGCTCTGTCTACCCTGGACAACGGCGGCTGCAACGTCACCAAAACGTCGGGTGCTACATATTTTACGCGGTAAATTCGTTTCTATCCTATTTATAATATACAAACATGTAGATGAAAAAACGTTGTTTGATATTATGATTTTTTTCTATAGAAAATAATTTAATTTTTTCTACAGAAAAAGACTTATGTAGAACAGCACAGAACGATTTTTATTTCAATAAAAAAAATAAAATAAACTGACTTTGTAGTACAAAGTTTGAATATAAATGGATTGAAGATATATTCTCAGGAATAAGGATCTTTTATGTTCAACTTTCGAGTATTTAGTATTTTTTTCTCAGTAACAAGTTCCTTAAAAAAAAAAAGATTATTTTCGACTCAGTTTTGTATGTAAAATTATATCATATAAGCAAAACTTACCTAATTAAAATAAATGCGTCATATACAAAAAAGTTTAAGGTAGCAAGTCACATATAGATGACATTTATTGTAAAAGAAAAATATGACCATTTTGGTCTGTACGATCCTATTTATACAACTAGAGCTGTCAACTACAACGGGCAAACCCGTCACCTCAGGAAGCTTTAACGAAATATGAACGTTCTATCTTCCGTAAAGTGAGCGCAGAAGACTCAGGACAAAAACAGTCTACCGTCAACATGCCCACGGATAGCCAGGTATGTTACCCAGCGGGCTTACACTCACGCCCTTACTTCCAGTTGCGACCAGATTACTCCGGTCTCTCGACTGGTTACGAACTCTAGGTCGCTTGCGCGGTCCTCTCCCTTACATAGCGGTGAATCGGTGTCAATCGAATCTATCGCGGACCACGGCATCTTTTGCCCGGTTTTTAACCCGGAATCGGGTAGCCGATGGTCGTTTCAAGAGCAGTCGCCGTAAGGTCAGCAACCACCCCCGCTCTATAGGAAACAGTACTGTTTCCAGTCTCCCCCGACTGTTAATCAGAATGCACAATCGATTGACTTCGCCGCACGGTGCGCAGACCATCCAGGAGTGCCAGAAGAATGACTTCTGTTCATACAGACCAAAAAGCTACATTGCTACATTGCTGTCGCCTCAGTACACAATATTGACTACGGCCCACGCTTCAGCATGCACGTGGTCGTACAGGTGGCGCTGATAGCATGATCCGGCGAAAGTAATAGCAACTTATTGGCCATTTATAATAACATTGATAATGAATGTTTTTGTTATAAAGGACTGATTGATTATAAAAACCCAATAATTTAACCAGTGATAACAATAATGATATTCAGCTACTAGTGCTATCTATTGCAATATTATATAGGCTGAAAAAAGGCTACATCACGGAAATAATACGGATAGATAGAATACCATCTATTATTCTATCTGTATGCCAAATAAATAATTGACATTTTCATGTAAATATTAAGAGGTATTACTTAAAACCTCGTTTTTAATAATATTTAATAATTATTTTAATTCGACATTTTTATGTTTTAAATTTATTTATTATTTTATTTTGATATAAGACACCGTACAGACGTATTTAGAGCGCCATCTATAGTGCGCCGCCATACTATAATACCGCGAACGCCACAATACCGAACATAAGAGAAAATTAACCAATGTTTGGAACTATGAGTGCCATCTATACGTTGCGTTTCGTAGTAAAATCCTAGCTGCGAAAACTTAACACGGCATTTTTTTTTTCGATTTGATTTTCCCCATATCTTTTCATATTTCACCCAATATGCCATAAAACTACGCGGCAATCTAGAAGCGGCGAACAACAGCGCTGGCACGTGAATCAACACAATATTTTAGATCATAACCGCGGAGACAATTTCTTCCGGAAATAGCCCCTTCATATTTCCGAAAAATCTCTCCCGATATCCAACAAAAACTGTTCCGTCTCTTGTAGTGATATCCGTCGAGACTTCCTGTTAAGAAAAAGTAGATGAGTTGTCAGAAGCATCATGGCAATATTGCCAGCTTCGGATATTTGAGATTTAAAGCAATTCATGTGAGCGTTAGTGTTATGTTATGTTAGTGTTCTCTCCCTTGTAACAAATTGTATTTAAATGTTTAAAATATTCGTCCACGAATCATTTGTTAGTCTATACTAATATAATATTATAAAGAGGTAAAGTTTGTGACGTAAGTAATCTCTGTATCTACTGAACCCATTTTGAAAATTCTTTTACCAATAGAAAGCCACGCTATTTGTGAGTATCATAGGCTATATATTAATCCGAAAAATTAAAAGACTTTTTCGTGGTAGTCGGATTTGCAAAGTAAGTCGGAGAAAAAACGGTCGAACGAAAACGTTTCTAACTAACGCTGCCTTGACGATGAGAGATATATGATTAAGTTCTAGAGAAAAGTTGTATAGCTTGATAATACCTACAAAAAGGTTAGCGACAGCATATGTCTAACTTTTATATTTAAGTCACAAAAGTAGTATTTAAAATAATTTCATGTCATGTTTATTGGTCATATTATCAACAATTATGAATTCATATCAAAATAAGTAAATTTATCGTCTCAAGTGTTTAAAACAAAAAAAAAACCCTTTTACTGCATATACTCTGCCTTTTACTCCATAAATGGTTAAAGAGATAAGACACTCACAAATAAGACACTCACAAGAAGACACTCTCAAATCACGGTAATATAGTCAAATTGGCATGCAAATACATACATACATATGCAGTAAAAATATAACCCTGGAAATAAATCATAGCACTCAGTACTAACCGAACCATACTCATAATTTCATCACAAGTAAAAAGTTTTACCTCCCAGCGAAGTGGGCACGGGTCAGCTAGTTTTATTATAAATTACCTCGCATTACATTTTATATTCTTGTCACATACACATACATACGTCACAATCAAACACTGCATGATGACTTATCGACTATACTCTATTTTTATTTTATACTTTCCCAGTCCACCAACCAACAAGGAGGGAAATTATTGTAAGCGCGTATTTTCTTTTTATTGGAGATGGAGTCGGAAATATCTGTCTGAGACAATGAAGACCATTTTCAGATGGAAGTCTGTCTGTGTGTTTATCTGTGTGTCTGTATTTATGCCTGTGTGTATTCCTTCACACAGACACAAATGCCCTCTCTTTTTCCGATTGAGCTGAAGCTTGGCATGCAGGCATTATTCGGTCATGGCAATAGTTGAAAAGGGACAATCTCGAAATATTGGATTTAAAGACTTGAAATTTGGTTTTTGGAACTACAGATGCCTTGTTGGGCCGAAATCGGATCGTGAGCTTGAGATTGAAACACAACTGATTAAAAAATATATAGTCAAGAAATCAACAAAATGACACGGTGTTATTTCAATTTATGCTACACATATTGCGACTCGATACATTTCTAAGTTATAAACATTTTTTCGGTAACTATTCGGTTATAATAAACATTGAATAAATGAAATTTAAAACGCTATTTATTGTTTGTTGTATTTTTATGGGTAAGGTTTAAAATCAGTCTTTATTAAGGCAAACGCAATTTGGTATATTTATTCTAGATTATTCTACATGCATATAATCACGATGATATTATCGATCTACACGCCATTTTCAGTTGTGTGGTAGAATGCACGTGGATATTTATTTATTTATTTAGGAATTAATTACTGTAAAACTTCGCTTTTGCTTACAAAAATAACAGGAACCGAATGGCAAAACCTTAACCTTTCGCTTATTTGATTCTGTTACCCAACTAGGACTAGCCCGTTCTATCGTGGACAGGAAAAGTATGTGAAAGTAGATGTTATGATAAGATTTTTACCAGTCATGAAATAATAAGTCGTCTGGATATATATGAATACTAGAATTAAAAAGGGTGTAAATGCAATAAATCAAAAGCGGATTTTATTTATGAAAAGAGTAGTAAATGTCAATGTCAATATCTTAATAGCATGCAATAGCCGCTGTGACTGTCCTATCTGGGGTAAAACAGTCATCGAAATATCAAATAGGTATCCTGAAATAACATCGAATAATAATAAATTGTGAGGTACGACCATCTTTCTATATATTTTATTTTTTATGATTATAAGGTGACAATATAGTTATTTCAATTTAAAATCCTATAGGAATGGATGAATATCAGTGTATTGATATCAGCATTGGAGGGGCGAACATATTTATTGGACGCGTCCGTCAGCCGCGGCTTACGAACGCGACTTAAAGGTATCTGTGTAATGAATGTCTATTGAGCCATGCACATTATCTGACGTAAGTCGCGGACGTGACCTTGAGGCTTCGGACGTCCAATAGAGATCCGCAGGCCGTGTCCCAAACGATTGTGCATACTATCAGACGCGTCCGATAATATGTTTGCCCCATATCAGCCTGAACATCAGAATATTAGGATGAATATCAGTATAACGAAGTAGGTACGTAACTTATAACAAATTATTTAATTAGGTTTTAAATGCTTTTATCTCTTTTTCTGTTTTTGGCACTTACACCCTTTTTTATTTATGGTATATGCATTTAAGTTTCATTATAAAACTAGTGGTATTACCCGGCCTTGCCCGTGTTATATCCTTGGTTAAATACCTATGTATACCCATTTTAATGGTGATCGGTTGAACGGTATATAAGTTGATGTGCTGCAGCGCTACCTAGTGGCGAGTTATGGCAAAGTGAACAGTGCGAAAATGTTTTACGTTTTCACATGTCTATGTATACCAATTTTCATGGTGCAGCGCCATCGGGTGGCGAGTAACAATAAAGTTAATAGCACGCAAATATTTATCTATGATGTACAAATATCTATCTATGTTGCAAATATCTATCTATGATGTACCTATATTAATTTTCATGGCGATCCGTTGAGCGGTATAGAAGTTGATGTGCTGCAGCCCTATCTGGTCGCGAGTTACAATAACTCAATAGTTCGACATTATTATGCGGGTTCAAATGTCCATGTATACCAATTTTCATAGCGATCGGTTGAGCGGTATATAAGTTAATGTGCTGCAGCGCCGTCAGATAAGTTGGGTTAGGTCAATTGTTGTTTATGTAGTTATTTACATTAGGCTTCAAGGCTTTGTTTCTTGTGTTTGCAATCGAATGAATAAATGTTTATTTGTTTTGACCTATATCAGCCTTCGTTCAATGTCACTTGAGCCTGTCATCCGTTTTTATATACCGTTACTTTTTATACCCGTCTCTATCTAAGGCTTGCCGCATCTCCTTATCTGCTCACTCTGGTGCGACTTCAATCTCAAAGTCGACTCGACTTCGGATTCGTTGGTCGCCCACGTGCATGTCCGTGGAGATCTTCGCGCGCGCGCCTATTTTTCGCGCGCTATTCGCCTGCGTTCGATAAATTGAAGCACGCCCCATTACTGAGCATTTCGTTTTTATTTCCGCTTCCAGGAGAGAAGGGAGAGGGGTTGGCTATAGGTATACATGCCAGAACTGGATGGCCTGCGGGTCTTGAATTACGTATCCTACTTGGAAGTTGCTTAGACGAGTATTCGCGATGACGTCTAAACGTAGTATCCTAAGACTGGCATCTAGCGTTGTATTGTGGAGTCTAAAATAATCCAACAACTAAGAGTTTCACTGTAAGTTTTGTATATGTATACGAGTTTCACTGCAAGGGAGCTAATGGGCCCATGCTGGGTTGGCCACGAAGACCTATTCTGTTCAGGGTCGGTCACACTCACGGGTCAACACCCAACTGACGGCCTCCACGCATGAGGTGCGAACCTGGGTAAGACTCTGGCCTTGGTCAGTTTCCCCTGGGAATCAAACCTCTGGCGCACCTGTACGGTCTGCGCACCGTGTAGAGAGAGGGGGGGTAGAGAGGTGTAGAGAGAGGGGGAGTTAGATGGGGACAGGGAGGGGGGTAAGAAAAGAATAGAATAGAATAGAATAACTTTATTGTGCTATAAAAACATAACTTAATGAATATTACGCTTGTTTTATAAAAAAGACAATTTATTCACAAATGGCGGACTTATCGTTATAGCGATATCTTACAGTCAACCATTTGATAAAATAATTCCTAATTTTCACCGTACAATACACAAAGAAGTAGTAAAGTTAAATTTTAAATAAACTTATACAGATACATGTCAGTAACTTATGCTAAGGTTGCCCAGGGAAAGATAAAGGAGAGGACAAGGTGAGGTATTTGGTTAGTGGCTGTGTAAAAATAGATGTTTCTTCAACAATTTGAAGGTTGGTTTGGTGGTATTATTGGCTGAGGGTTGGAAGGGTGGATGGGAGGAAGCTAAATGGAGGGGGGGTGTAGTAAG
The DNA here is from genome assembly GCA_944548615.1 of Micropterix aruncella. Lineage (NCBI taxonomy): Eukaryota > Metazoa > Arthropoda > Insecta > Lepidoptera > Micropterigidae > Micropterix > Micropterix aruncella. Next base: position 14,533,711 of record OX155965.1, read on the forward strand.
ATGGGGACTTGGAGGGGGGATGCTTGGGTGAGGGTGGTGTGGGAGCTTGGTGGGCTTAGGAGAGAAGGGTGGGCGGAAAGGGGTGAGTGAAAGAGGGGTTTGGTTGGGAGGGGGAAGGTTGGGAGGGGGAAGATGAGCTGAGGAGGAAGGGTAACCGCAAGGGAGAGGGGTAGTTGAGGGAGGGTTAGAGGGTATGGAGGTTAGAGGTTTGGCGCGCGTGAAGGGTTGTCTGCTTGCCGGGTCAGTCTTAGGGTGACAAATTCGATTTTTTGAAGTTACCTCCATGACGTGCCCAGTTGCTGCCTAAATAACTTCTGCTCTATGATTCCCCTCCAGTAGAGAGCCCCGCTTTGTGCCATGCGGTTGTGTCAGGAGATCGCGTCTGGTGTATTTATGTATATATTGCCCGACGCGAGTATTAGTGTAAGAAGTATTTGTCGTACATTGTGTAATGTTGATTTAAATGGTTTTTTGCCCTTATGCATAATTATATTGTTAGGTTAGAATGCTTACATTGGAAAGACAGCGGCTTTCTGACAACTGGATTGCTCAGTATTTATTAGGCGAGGAGGAAGAAATCGTCAAAGACAGTCCGGACACAACTCAGAATCTCAAGAAAGCGCCAATGAAACAGACCGGGAATGAAGCAATGATGACAATGGACCGCCGATCTTACGTAAGAAGGGGTTATAATATCTTTTTATACATAAAGAAACGATTACGCGAAGTGGGCAAAAGAGCTCTCCCGCACCAGCGTACGAGTCTGTAGCCACAATATTATGAGCTAAAATTGACCATGGCATATCGAGAAGGGAGTTCCGCAAACATCTTGCAGTTGATTTGACAAAGGCTCACCAACAATTTCGAGTAACAATGGCCTGTCAACAATAACAATCACAACTGGCCGGGGTCATACAAAAACGTCTCAAGAGAATTGTTGATGTTCGGAATCCTGGCTCCACATCCAGAGGCGGCCCATCGACATCTTATAAAAGTTGTTATGTGTACGTAAGGGATACTAGGGCAGAAGGTCTATAGATAAGAAAGTATGATTTTCGTATACTTAATGCCGCCAGCAGGCCGGCATTAAATTATCACATATAATGATGGAATGTCGTGATCATTCCATCATTATATGTGATGATTGTACTGATTAAAATGTCCCTATATACCTATATCGATTGATCTATTTCTAATGTTACCATAAATATTGATTAAGAATACTATTGTCGTTTAGTTTGATGTTTTAATTTTTAACTTTAATTTCTTTATTGACACTCAATTAAAATATTATCATTACTTGCTAATTATATTAAGTTTAAATTATATAATTTTAACAATGGTTCGATAATTCGAATATACAGTTTATGTGTTAATCAAATACATAGAATACGTCGTAATAATTACTAACAAAAAAATAACAATAAAAAATACAAAATCAAATTAAATATTAATTGTAAATAGAAAATTGCTGATAAAAAGAATAACCTAAAGTGATTAGGAAGAAGGAGGTGGATGATGGTTTGTGGATTTATAGATATGTAATATATATACGATGGTTGATGAACGATTGTTTATGGATATATAGTTACGTCGTTTAGTAAATATGTAAATACAGATATTTATAGTGTTAGTTATTTCCTATTTTAATAAACAATAATCATAAAGCAGTAAATAACGTATTATATTTTACTTTTGAAATTGGGTGTAAATATGTCCCTATATGCCAAATATGCCTTTATTGACGCGTGTAAAGATGGGGTTAAGATCTCGAATTTATTATATAACAATATTAAACACATTCTTTTTTTATTTATATTTAAATAAAAAAATATATTTAAACAACTATTTTTAGGCATCAGAATATGTATTCTTACTTTTTAAACTATTTCTATTATTTCTATGAAACGATCAGAACTTCCTAGCGCGCGTTCCCGCAGTCACATCGGCCGTATTGCTTTATATAATGAATTTACTGCCAAATTCCGAAACTGCCTTTATCGACAGCTCCCACCATTGTCAATGTAGTATTCGTAAAGAAGCGCCCGCACCGCAAGCGCCTTCGCAAACTGTCTCTCGCAGGGGGTTTTTGGCGCGAAAATGGCCCAAAGGTATAGGGAGTAGGTTGCGGCCGGAGGGAAAATGGGGGGAGGGGTTGGGGAGTAAAGCGAAACACAATGGGGCAATATATACGGGGAAAGGGGTTTGACGTTTCTTAAGCGGCCATTGGAGCATGGCGACTAATAATTATTATTGATTTATTAAGAGGTGTTCGGCGCGGAGGGTTGCTCTGTTTTCCTAGGCTTCTGATTTCACTTTAAAATTTAGGGGATAGGATGGTAGCATTGTGGGGTTGCGGTAGTGATGAATAATATAACTAGTAGTTATGTTAACGGTATACCTTGCGTATATTAGAAACAATAAAACGGCTACGGTCTTAAAACCAAATCAAAAAATCAAAGTCTCCATAGATACGAATAAGATATTTGATTTTGGTTTTCAAGGATAATTCATGCAAAATTTGAAGAAAATCAAACAACGCGTAGTGGTCGTAAGTGCATTAGAAGTAGGTAAATAGATAAAATTCCAAACGATCGTCTCCGGCCGATTTGAAACAGTAACTTCGCTCCACTCGGTCAATTATCTACATATTTGAATGGCAGTCATTAAACGGTTTTGGAACCTATTAATATTAATCTGTTCAGTGACTATAGACGCGCCGGTTTGTGCAGATATTCGCTTTATTCTGTAGATATCGGTATTTCGACATAGCAATCCATGTTATAAAAATAGGAAAAAAACTCGTGGCACTGGAACTGGTTAGAGAATCATTCATTAAGGGTCGGACAATCCTAATCTGAAAAACGTAATTTCATAGAATCACAACACAATCACAATCAATCACAACATAATCACAACTACTGAAATATTATGAATTACTTGACTTTGAATTATTTAAGAATAAGTTAGATAAAGGTCTAAGGTAAATTCTAATTAGTTTCATTTTGTTGACCTTCTAAATATTATGAGTTACGTAGTGAATACCAGTGACAAAGATCAAAAATCCTTTTGCTGGGATCATATTCTCTGTCATTCAACCCATTTAAAACACTTGTTACCAAAACAGAACTCATTAAATCTCAATAACAATAAGATGAAAAACGTTTAAAATGAATGACTTGTGTCAGGGTGTACACGTTTATATTAATATTCAGCAACATTTTATGATATTTTTTTTGGAGATTAGTTGTTTATTTTTACCGAACAATTTATGAACTCGAAAAGCTAAACTTTTTTAATGTGATCGTCAACTTAATGACTTAGAAATTGATACAGGCCTTGATATATAGATGTGTTATTTTAAAAACGCAATATAAAATCTTCAAGCCATTTTGGCTCGTATTTATTACAATATACTCATAAGATATTGAAGATTATTTAATAAAACTTTTAAATCACATGAGACCTTAGACCTTTACCTAACTAGTCGTATAATTTGTTTTTGTAAGTTTTATTTTTCTTTAGCATTTAACAATAAGAACCAGGCCCGTATCTGTTCACATTTCTGAGGCCAAACTTTATTTAAATTAGCATTATGGGGTTTGCGAGTCATAAATGCTTAAACGTCGTTTTCTGACATCATTTAGGATATTTTTGAGCATATTCTAGACTTGAAAAATTACCAAAAAATGCTTGAATAAAAATATCCCTAAATTTTATTGAAGAATTGTGAAGAAAATTTTAAATATATTTTTAATTCTCTCATTATTTCTCTGCTAGTTCAGTTACTTATTTTTTTATAAATAGTATTATTATAGCCATTTTATTATTCAAAATTGGTACTTATTGGTGGAATTGTTAATTAAAATTAAATTAACCCGAATCAAAAAGTTTTTATACGACTTAAAATCTATGAGCCCCACTAGAGTAAACCTTCGAAGATAGCCAGATAGATACTTTGTTGGTACTATTACTTAGAAGTAAATAGATTGTATCTTAGAAGATACAATTTATTTTTTAGACTCCGTTGATCACAAAAAACAGAATGAATAGACTAAGAAAAGGAAAAGCAAAATAGTAAATATGACAAAAATATTATTTAGTTACAATAGTAGCGAAGCGAATACATAATATGTATATGCAACGACGTGAATCTGGAAATGTTGTCCATTTTTTTTTATTTGGGAAACAGTACAAGAAAACATATTTCTTAATTTAAATTTGGGATAGGTACATATACTATTTATATGTTTTCACCTATTAAACGGTCATTTAGTGCGCTATGCGATATAAAAGAAATGATATATTAACAGAAATAATTAAAAAATATAAGCATTTTTTGACAGTTAAATTGTAATGGTTTCTTATAAATTAATGCGGAAATTAATTGCTAAGTTGCTAACTCACCAGTCCAAAGTATAAAACAGGAAATAACAAGTAAGTATAGCAAAAAAAAACAGTAAATAGATGTACATGTAATAATAAATAGATAAATATGTAAATTAATATGGCAATAAATAAATAGAAAGTTAAAAAATAAATGAAATAATTATGTTATGTAACACGTTATGAGAACTACAATTAAAAAAGTAAAAATTTGTGTAAACACAAAGATAAGAGGAGAATATATAATTCCATAGTAAACAGATTACTTAATTATATTGTAGGTACTTTATTTATAATTATATTTTTAATAGAGGGTGTGGCAAATATATAAACATACATAAATATAAAATTGTAATGATGACGAGGTCTATAAAGAAAAGCATTTTGTGCATAGTTGGAATTGACAATTGGCATTTGGACGGAACGCTGCGAGCATACTTTGCGAGAATGAGAACGTTACCAGGCATATTTATTTATACGATACAAGTTTTTATGTTTATGCCTAATTATTATTGTTGTCTAGACTTATTTCAGAAACTCCTTCGTTGTTTTAGAAAACGCCACAGATTTACAATCTAATAATATAACAATATCAGGGTTACTCTCTGACATAATTGCCATCACCCTAAAAAAGTTTTTTTTCTATTCATCTACTGTTACTGCATTTCACTGTCCTTTATTATACATATTGATATCATATAATTTTATATATCGCCTATGTTCAGACAAAAGTCACTAAAGTTACATTGTAACCAAATTATATCATTCGGTTTATTTTTAAGTATTCTGTCCAGTTAGAAACCACCAAGTGTGTAATCTATTTGAAAGTGCTTGCAACTATTTGTACTTAAAGTCAATATATGTACTTAGCGTATTTTGAATGCCAGCCAAAACTCATTATTTAGTGATTTAATGAGTTTTGGCTGGTAAATGTTTCCTAAATACCACAACGTAATAGCCCAGACAAATAGGGAAATTTAGGATAAATAACTCGTTACTGTTTGAAACACGGCGTAGAAGTTCATTGAAACGTAAAGTTAAACATATCGGAATTACTGTTTGCTATATCGAAATTATGCTCGATATACAAAATAAAGCTAATACAATTGTCTACAAAAAGCCATACACTCATTTTTTTCATATCCACTATTCCTTATAAGAAAATAACCTACTCAACTGACAATTGACAATCTAGCTAAGGATTTAATGCAACATTTTGTATGGAAACCCTGTATTTTGCTAATAAAGACTTAAACTTGGCACAATTATTTCTAATGTGGTCCTGGGCTGCATCATGGCTTCCGGGCGGATTTCGCCCGGGAGCCATCGATGGCCACCGCGCGGATGCCGGGGGACGGGGAAGGAAGTTTGATTCCGCCGCGCTTCATATTGAGCACTATATCTCTCAAATTATAGGCATTGGGGCAAGTGGGCTATCATTTTCGGATAACTCAATGACAACGAATTTATTTCCGGAGAAAAACATACCTATCCATTAAATTAAATATTTGGTTATATCCAAAAATCATTCAACCGCCATCTTGGAAAAATGGCGCTCCGATCCAGTTTTTCGCTTCTATCTCCCTAACTGTTACCGATAGTGATACTGAGATTGTATACATTATCCCATAAAAAAGTTTCGAACAGGAATTTAATTAGCCCTAAAATAATATTAGCAAAATGCATTATGACAAACTTTCCACCAAAGTTAGTGTTCTCTGCTAAGCCCGTTGAAATTATGTAACGTTACGTAAGTGCACGCGAGACACAAGTTAATAATTAAATAAAATTTAAATAAGCTGCGGAACAATTTCCATATTGTAAAGCTGCACGAAGTTCTTGAACCACGCGAGAGAGGACGATGACCTCGCGACAGTATCTACGGGTAATTAAAATTATAGTTCTTCCAAGGTATAGTAATTGGTATAGCTCCTTTGTGGCGATTGTTGCAGCAAATGCGTTGCAGCTCTTTCCATTCGTCTGTTAGGGTTGCCACTAATAGAAATACAATTCAAACGAGTAAATATAATTAAAAATAATAAAAAATACGACTGCTTCCTATTCGCGATCGAAGAAATTTGCATACGTTGCCGCTACTTTACAACATACTCAAGGAGAATTTCCACCCTTTGGGAGGCCACGGTCTTCCACTTCGATCAAGCCGGGATAACACACTCGCCATTCCGATACATCATTCTTTTGTTTACACGCACTCTTTTACAGTCCATTCTGCTCGTTTATGGAATCAGCTCTCTCACTCTATCAGGCATGCACCTTCGTTGCATACTCTTAAAAAGTTGTTGAAGAACATTTATTTTTAGACAGCTACTAACCAAATACCTCACCTTGACCTCTCCTTTATCCTTCCATGGGCAATCTTAACATTAGTTACTGACGTATATTTGCATAAGTTTATTTTAAATTTAACTTTACTACTTCTTTGTGTATTGTACAGTGAAAATTAGGAATTATGTTATCAAATGGTAGACTGAAAGATATCGCTATAGCGATAAGTCCGCCATTTGTGTATAAATTGTCTTTTTTATAAATCCAGTGTTTTTATAAACCAGTGTATAAAATCATTAGGTTATGTTTTTATAGCACAATAAAGTTATTATATTCTATTATATTCTATTCTATTCTATTCTATACTGCTGCTACAGAAAGTAAACTATTGTAGTTATAACTATTTTTATTACGATTTTTATGAAATATTTATGGTTTATGTGTTTATTCATATATATATATACATGTATATTTCCGGAATGTACTCAATCGGGCCTTTCATTTGACACTAAACATGATATACTTTTATTAATTTATTGACATTTTGACATTTAGACCACTACTTATTTGACAGTTGACTATTTATTTGTACATTTTGTATAATTTACTTTGCAAAGTTAGTATTCTAAAAATTTCTATTTCTTAATTGGCCTACAGGTTTTATTTCTGATGGCCGCGAAGAAGAAGAACGGAAAAAAATAAACTTTCAAGTGATGACTCATGTAACCAACACGTAACACGGCGAATTATATCGAAGACACTGCTTTGTCCTTATATGAGAGCAAGGGGTCGTCGCACTTTTCCTCATCATGATGAATTCGGACCAATATATTGACATCTTATCCATCTTATCCAACTATATCGTAACCAGGGGTGGATAACAGGTTATTGCCGTCTAATCTCAGGGGACGGCCGTGCGCCGATAGAGCGGTGAACCTTTTAGCGAGATATTTAAAAAAACGCTTGTATTTTTTAAATATGTATTTCTGTTAATATATCTTTCTTATTATATCGCATAGATCGATCTATATGACCGTTTAATAGGTGGAAATATATAAATAGTTTGTTTTGTTAAATTTTGATTTAATAATATTTTTTTGTACTGTCTGTTTCTCGAATAAAAAAAAACACGGTGGCATAGTGGTTAGGTGGCCTGATCTTAAATTGTAAGGTCCCGGGTTCGATTCCCGGCTGCGTCACCATTTTCCGTTGGGATCAAATTAACGGAATTGCATTTTCAATTCTGTCGATGGAACGCAATAACAAGACACACTTTTACAGACATGTTACACGCACACATACATATAACACGTCATAGTAGGGTTGGTTGTAAGAGATTGTCATATGACAATAAACCCGCCCATTGTGACATTTTCACAATAAAGAGTATGAACAAACAAACAAACATGTTCGAGTTTACGGCCGGGTAAGGTAAAAAAATCTACTCGCAATATAGTTTAGAAAGCAAACCCGATACTTCAAAATTGCAAAAAAGGAATATTTTTTTCGGCCGATATGATTTATTTGTCGTTCTTAGATGTTTAGTTGCTCTTAGAAGCCGAAAACTACCACCGCTATGTGCGGTTTCATTAAAATTTGCGCCAAAAAATATTATCGTTCATATAAGAAAATTGTAATTTTTTCACTCGAGAAACCCTATTTGGGTGAAGAAATTATATATTTCTTATATCTACAATAATATTTTTTACGTAACGTATTTCATCATATTAAATCAAACGTATTTCAAGACATCATTGGAAATACGTATTTGATTTGATTATGCTCTTGTGGTCGCCAATGCTACGCCACTCGACTCTGTCACCGTTCCGGATATCATTACGAAGCGCATAAGCTCTCGTTTCAATCTCGCGTCGCCGAAAGTCGCGCCGAATTACTTTCCTGCCCCCCTGTGTCGAATTTGAGTCGCACTTCCCGCACTTTTCCGCGCCATTATTTCCCCGGCACGTCACTTCCTGTCACGCGTCAGCCAGGAGTCATTTCCTGACAAACAGACGACGACACCGCCATTAGCCAGACAAACTTCCGATGGACGTGAATTGTAAATAAAAAAAAGCACCACCAAAATAAAAGGTGCCTGGATACAATTAATCCCTATCTTGGGTAATCCCCGCTCCTAGTGGATAGATTGACAATTTATATCGATTTATTTGGACAGCCACTCCTGTATCTATGAATGTGTATTGAAGAATTCCACAATGGATGTCTTTATTACGCTAGGATTGGCTATGGTAATGTTTTTTTTTTTATATTTGTGGTACGTTAGGATTTATGTCAACTCTGTATTATTCAGCCAGTATGAAGTTTTAGAGTTACTAGTACCAATATATTTCTCAAAATATTCAAGTTGAGTATTTTTTTTCTGTTTATTTTTTGGTAGCGAATGGCTTCGTGCAGCCTGGGCCATATGAGCTATTTTGTTCTAGGATCGGCCTAACTCACGATTCAACTCCTATTCAGAAGCCTTCTCGTGTGGAAGGCTACCCCGGGTAAGACACTCGCGTCTCAGGCCTCACGGCTGGTGGACGATTTCCCTGGGGGATTGCCTCCCGGCGCTACTAGACGGTTTGCGCACCGTTTGGCGACACCAATCGGTTGTGCAATCTGACTAATTGCCGAAGGAGACTGGAGACTATGGAAATATACTGCCTCCTAAGCAGCGGGGGTGCATGTTGACCTGTCTTTAACCACTCTTGAAATGACAATAAAACTACCTGATCCTCAATTCAGAGCTGGGCAAAAATGCCTTTGGTCCGCGATATACTCAAACTGAATCACCTCTGAATATATGTCAGGTAGAGGTCGCATAAGTGACTTCGGACCTGTGACCAGTCGAGAGGTTGGAGGTATCCTGATGGTTAATTCCAGACGGAAATATCCTTCCGAAGCTGGTAGACAGGGGGCGAGGCTGCCCGCTGTCTTTCCCGGTGCCTCGCCGTAAGGCGTTGGCCTCTGTCAGGCATGTTGGATTAGCTAGACAGTAGATTTATATTGTCTCGTCATCTACGCTTACCTCACGGGAGATAGAACGATCACTATCGTTAAAACTTCCTGAGGTGACGGGTTCGCCCGTTGTAGTTGACAACGCTAACTCTAACTCTGGTCTATTCACTGTATCTCTGCCATGTATCTATTAACGGTGGCGTAGGGGCAATTATTCTGACGGATAATTACCATGAATATCAACTGCTAATTAAAGGCAGCTGGCAGAATTGAGAATATTGCACGGTAGAATAACCAACATAATTGAATGGAAATTAATTAAATACATATATGAAGTAGAATGCAAGAGTTTATCAAATAATAGATATTATATTAAAAATGTCTTTAATTTCTCTCTCTCTCTCTCTTTCTCTCTCTATCTCTCTCTTTGAGTTTCTTAAGCTCTTATTAGTTTCTTTTTGGATTTATTTTAAATACAACATCCGCCGTCTGGATATATTAGTTATAGGTGTTTGCCAATCGTTAAAGATTTTCAATGCTTTCGAGTTGACTGCCTTATAGGCTATACAGAACTGAAAAATAACACTTTAAAAAGTTATGATACGCTTGGTGTGGATTGTCTGTGGAAACCACGAAATTATTTTCAATCACAGATGCAAACATCCGTCACTGTTCTTTCTTGTTACTTTTCTGCTATAATAAGTATGTACAATATTTGTTTATATTGTGACTCTTTAGAGCGACCATTGGTCCGCTATGATTTGATAGTCTGCAGGAAACTGTAGTAACAATAGAAATATTCGGAGTTAGTGAAAATATTATCTATACATTAGCGGTCATCCTCGTCGGGAAGTCGATAGTTTTGTTCAAATCGAAGACAGATCAAATCAATATCCATTAAAGCATCGCCTAGATTACATTTCACTGAAAATTTCGTATTAAAATCGCCACATAATATTGTGAAGAACTCTATATAGGTTATTGGGACTAATGTTTTAAGTTATTAGGATAATGGGATAACATATTATTAGAGATGATACCGACAAAATGTAAGCCGACTGACTGTGGAAATGTGTTTTCTTAAGGTGACATGATTCCGGGAAATGACCATATCTTATAAACTTTTGTTTCATGAATTAAAAAAAAAAAAAAGCACTAATTCATAAAGTTTTTAAGCGAATCCCTTGATAAGGAACCAATTAATAATTGAGACTCAAAAAAGTTGCTCATTGCCTTAGACATTCAGGTTTTAATCTGATTTCGAAAACTTTCAGGCACGACTACTCTAATTATACTCGATTACTCGATTACTTTAATTATATTGACTGGGTAATTCTCTAGCATTGCGCTTTTTTATTTAGGCCCTAAATTAATTACCACCACTGCAGAAAGGCCGTTTTACAGTGACAGCGCTGCAATCGAACGTTGAGTGTCCGCCCGCTTGCCGGCACATACGCACTTGGAATATGTGCCTGACGCTTCATCAACGCTGGATTTATACCCCAAACCCTAGAAAAGTGATCCCGCCTATTTCTTCGCGGGTCCGCCAATTTTACATATTTTTGAGGTAGTATTTCGCCTTAATGGCCGGTTGGCATCAGATGTTCTTGTTTTGAAGATGATGTATTGATGTGTTGTTTTCGTGGTTGAACTGTGATGAACTGTTTATAATAAGAATGCTGATTTTTGACTTTGACGCCATTGATCAATTTTAGCAACGGCACTAACAATCGATGTCTTCTTCTCATTCTTTACTCTCAGTGGCTGTATGCTATTTTGCTCTCAGTATGCTATTTTGGCTTAAGGACAGGGATTTTAAAGGAAAGGTTTAAATGCCCTATCGTCGAGTTATTATTCAAAAACTAGGTAAAAAGTCATTGGGTTTTTTTCATTAGATTTCCTAATAACCATAATACTTGTTTAAAATTTATCAGACATTTTTTTGACACAATAGACCCATTTGATACCCTTTTTGTATTTAGAATCGATGGAACAATTTGACGCATCACGTACGCTTTGTGGGTTTCGGTTTTTTTTTTTGTGTTCCAACGATAATATAGCGGCTGTATAACGTACGTTCGTATAGGTATATTATGGACACACATTAAATATAGTATATATTTTTAGAGATAGAATATTTTATTTGAAAATGTTACAAAAACAATCGATCCAATTTTCCCGTTTCCTATAAGTATGAGTTGCAAAGTTTTTATGTATGTGGTAAATATGTATTTCTAAATAAGTTAAATTAATCAGTTAAAATATTTTATGGAAAAATAATAGGAAATATGCAGTAATAATAATAAAATAGTAGAGAGTACATTGTAAGATGAATTATAATCGGCATAATTTTAAATATAGAAAAGGTTTTGAAGCAGAATCAACAAGCAAAGTATCTCATATTAAATAATTTAGTAATATATCTAAATCATTTTTATTTATTTAATGACAAAAAAACATATAACAATTATTTAAACAAATTGATTCTATGTCACCCCTAACTAGGCTGCGCCTGTACCAAGGAAGAAATCAATTATAAAGCAATTTAAAATGTAATTTTAAGATTAATAGGTAGATATAAGGCACGATGAACTACATGGGATAGCATTTGTTATTGTCTTGAAAGACGTGATGCCGATGATACGTATTTCTAGCAATATTCTAATATCAAACAATACTATTATCAAAGTTTTATGGAAAGAAAATAAAAATGGAACCTTTTTTATAATATTTTTTTAGGAATTAACAGTTAGCCTAACCTTTATATAATTAGGAAGAACGTCAACTGTGACAACTGAATAGCTTAAACGGTTATTAGTTATGATTTTGAGTATACTATTGCAGTTAACGAAAGCGGACGATTTGTCAAATATATATCAATATCTAGGTTTAAAAATACACCATACTTATAGTACGAGTGTGTAGGGTAATCGGATAGGTTTTAGAGCCGACACAATTTTACCCTTGTCCGCTCAATAATGCTCGTTCGTAGTAACTAATGATGGGTTGACACGCAGGGCTTGGTCACGAGTTTAACATCCGTCTTTAGTTTAGACTTTTCGTAGAGTACACTTACCACCATGACAAAGACTTCGCTGTTATTCGAGAGGTAATTAGCCTCTCAGCGACTCGTGCCAACAAGAGTCTGTCAGTACCCTCTAAACCCCAGTATAGTTTGTGCAGAATGACTCAAAGGCTAATAAATATTCCACTAGAATACCTTTCTCAATAATCAAGATAGTTTAAGATTGGATTTTGGAGGTCGATTCGGTCTTTAAGCAGTATTAATTCCTTAAGACTCGGAAGCACAGCCTTTCGTCCAGATATAACGCTGTACTCCCTATCTCGGAAGATGCCCCTTATTGTAGAATTAATTGTTCCATGGGAATCTCGAAAAGATCACGAGAACAAAGGAAAAAAACCAAGATCTCGCAATTGCAGTTACCCGGAACGGCTTAACTGTTCAGCTTCAACGTTGGTGCTTGTAGCCTGCCAGCCAAATCTCTGATTCACCTCTTTAAAGACCTTGGTCTCACTAGGAAAGAAATCAATTCCTTCGTAAAACAAATATTTGAAACCGCGATTTCCGCATCTCAAATGCTATTGCTTTGAAGGGGACGTGAATAGGTGGTAAGGTGCAAGCTCATATGTGGCAAGAAAGCTTACTTAAACCTACCACAGCTGGTCGTTATTTCGAAGTCCACGCTCCCAGAATTGTATTATGATCGACCTGACTCCGGTCGTTGAATTCCGCAGCAGCTCGGTTTGTACTTATTTATTTAAAGGCAATGTGCGCTTGGTTCAATTCTAAAAATAATCAGAATCAGATTAAAGAAACGATTATAGTAAATAAAATATAAAAATAATCAGGTGCCATGAGTTCTTCAAAAATAATCAACATCAAAATTTAAACAGACAACAAAACAAAATTTATTTACAATAAAAATATACTTGAAAAGATATACATGTATAATAATCACATATAAGCATTAATAAAAAAATATTTATTCAATAATAAACAAATAGTTTTTATAAATACTATAATAATATTTTAAAACCTAAGACAGCATTATCAATTTTATGTAAATTAAGCATGCATGGCTCGGTTTATTTTTATTCATTTCTTAAACGGCAACAGCTTGAGCAATTTAAAGCCCAAATATAGCAATGAATTTTGATATAAACAAAGTAGCAATTTGAGAATTACAATATTATTTTTTTTATTGCGTGCGCGCTATGATCCTATTAAATCTAGATTCTTTTCCTGATTTTCCAAGTTTACTTTCGCTAAATTAAACACTGATGAAATAATTTATAGATTCAAATACAGATTCATTTTATTGGTATACTGGTGTATAAACACAGTTAAGCAAACAATTTTTTTCTATCGTAATAGAAACGTTAGAAAATATTAAAATACACTAGAAAATAAAAATAAAAGATAAAACGAAAGAAAACAAAAGAATAATGTAAAAGAAAAAATACAAGAGAAATGCAAAGAGATAATTTACACAATTAAAAGAACAAATCATTAACACTTGCCATGACACTTGCCACCAAGCATTTTATTTTTCACTCGAGTAATATTCCTTCAGTGAGTAAAACGCCTTATCTGTTAGGTACTTCTTAAGACGGCTCTTAAACACGTTAAGAGATTGCGCCTGCCTAATGTGCTCGCTGAGTTTGTTTGTAGACCGCTGGGCCAGCGATATAGGCTAGCCTCTCCGAATTGGATAATGCATGACTTACCGGACGTAGAATGCTTCAGGATCTCGTTGGATAGTGGTGATGCACACCATTCACTTTAAAATCGGCTAGATTTCTGCGAAGGTCATTTTTTTAAACTCAAAATTTCGGAGTATAAGGATTCTGTCTTTTTAATTGAAATATTGCCATAAGAGCATTCTTCTTTTATATAAAAATACAATGGACAACAGGTGCATAACCCCATATTAAAATACCATAAAATACCTTGGAATAAAAGCACGCATAGTATGTCATTCCTAGGTTTGTTCTCCAGCAATTTGTTTCGGATAGCATAAATAGCAAAGGGTATTTCCTTCGATATCGTTCCGGTATGTGGACTCCAGTTCAAGTTCTCTTCTATTGTAATGTCTAGAAATTTGGCGATGCTAACGACCTGAATTGTATAATAAGTCCATGCTAATATTAATTTGTTTTCATGTTCGAGTTTCGGTTTAGCTTTTTTAGGGCGAATTTCATGGTTTCAGTTTTGATGGGGTTCAATAATAGTTGATTAGATTTAAACCATTTACTAACTGCGGAGAGATTTTAGTTTGCATTATGTCGTTCTCCATCACTAATTATCAATTGGAAAATAAAACTAAAGGCGTCTGCGTATAGTAATACATTCTAATAGCATTGAATTACCCATATCATTTATAAAAATAATAAATAATAGCGGGCCCAGAATGGTACCTTTAGGTACACCACATGTAATTGTTATGGGAGTGATTTAAATTTCTTTATTCCCACAAATTGATATGTTTCTTTGAAGAAGGGTTTTAGTAAATCGTGAGCCTTTCCTTTAAAGACACAGGGTTCCATTTTATCTAGAAAAATAACATGATTGATAGAATTGAAAGCCGTGGACAAATCACAGAATATAATTTGGCCGAGGTTTCTTAGATGAGCTTCGCTAGTACCTACACATCGGGTGTGAACATATCCGATTTTTTAAATGGATTAAATTATGCGTGACACGTTATATTTGAAACGTATTAGCGACAATCTTCCGAATTTGAGTTCCGGCATAGTCACAATCAATTTTTTAACGCATTAAATATTTGTGAAATCGGTAGGTAGTTCGGTAACGTTTCCGGGCCAGGTTAGGACACATCTCTTTAAAAACATGCGGTCTGGATAGCCTTATCGTTTGCCTCTTGTAGGTTCTGGTGTGTGATAGGGGTTGACAGTTGCAGTCAGGATCGGAGACGTCTTCATCCTGCAACGTTCTACAATGAGAAATAAAAACACACTATACGGGATGCGGCGATGACGCGAGATTTGACTCAAATTTTCGCGCCGAATATGGTGACATCGTAGTCTAGACTCGTTTAGTTTAGTTACTGTTTAGCTAACATGGATAAAATTTTAAACACATAGTTTCATTCGTAGTTCTGAAATAAACTTACCACGAATTGACCTCTACCCTTTTTAGCTTGTGCGTGGGCGCAAAGGCGGTCGGTCAGTAACTGGTAAATATTTGCCAAAAGTAAGGGCGGGTAGCTGACATAGCGACCCAAATCCGCGTGGCAAACGATCTTACGCGAGCGACGAGAAGCGCCGTAATGACGGTCGGGAAAAAACATCCGACTCGCAACGAGTCAGCGAACCGCCTTACTTGTTTGGCGGGGTGCTCCGCGAAGGAAGATATGTCAAAAAGACGAAAGCTTCTTCCTTTGGCGTGGAGCGTCTTTGAAATATAACAATATCAAAAATTAAATATATTAAAAAGAATAAAAACCACAATTGACGTGACAGAAAGTGAACTATTATATTTTTTAATGAAATATATTTGGTTTATGTATTTATTGTTTTGGTTTATGTATTATTTCCGGAATGCAATCAATCAGACCTTCAATTTGAAACTAAACACAATATATTTATGTCAATTGATTGACATTTGGTCATTTAGAGTATTTAGACAACTAGTTACTTGATATTTGGACAGTGAAGATATCTTACGATAACATAATGATTCTAACAATATCACACACGTGTAAGTCGGTTAAAGCGTTTACAAATTATGGTCGAATAAAGAAACGGAAAACATACATATATGAACCCTGAACACAATACACTCCTTTTTTGTTGGGCAGTCGTGTCTCAAAGAGAGAGCAGGCTGTGTCGGGGCGCACGGCCATTTGTTTCACATGCAACTTATACCCGAGAGTCGCTAAAATCATTTTTAACATGCACATTTGCACATCATAACTATACCATTTTATTTGAACTTCTTAGATAAACTTGAAACTCGATCGTGTCAAAATAATATTAATTAAAAATATATATATAAGAAATAAAACGTATTAAGTATATTTCATTAAAATCTATTTGAGTTGCATTGCTAATAAAAGTTATTCTTTAGCAATATATAACATTTGTTATAAACGTACTGCTAATGTTTCCCTTTCTATTCAATTTATTTCAAAATGGTTCCTAACAAGAATTTTTTTCGAAAGGGAGGCAATACTTGGAACGCAAGTCAAAAAAAAAAACTACGATCCAAATTTGTCAATTGAAATATATATTTTGAACAAACAAACAAACAATAGACTTAATAAAGACTTAACCTCCTTTTCTCCATGACACTGGCAACTTTTACCAACTCGTCTCAGTTACGCGAATTCTTGATCCGAGCGGAGGAAATGGTTTTTCACCTTTCAGGTGTTTTTCATTATTCCGCTGAAGTAGAAGGGTACAGTTTACGGACCGAGTTGTTTTTTCCTGATCGTATACGATTTACATATCAAAAAAGTAAACGACTTACACAAGCCCCTCGGAGCGATACATAGGTGGACGATTGGGATCTTTTTAAGGATTGTGTGTATGCGTACGTGGGTGTTAGTCATGTATTTATATATTGTGCTTATGATGTTTACGTACTGTCAATTCTACATTCTCTGTGAGTTTAAGGAGCTAACGGACCCTGTTGCAGTTTGGCCATTAAGAACCATGTGTGCAGGGTCGGCCATACTCACGGGTCAACACCCATCCGGCTGCCTCCACGTAGAAGTGCGAGCTAAGGTAGGACTCTAGCCTTCGGTCCAGATTCCCCTATGAGTCAACTTTCGGGTGCACCTGGACGGTTTTCCCACCGTGCGTCGTCAGCCAATCGCTTGTGCATTCTGACTGACAGCCGGGGGAGTCTGGAAACAGTACTGTCTCCTATAGAACGGGGAAAGTTGTTTACCTTACGTCAACTGCTCTTGAAACGACCAATCGGCTACCCGATACCCGATGTCTACCGAATCATCGCCGTGGTCCGCGATGATTCGGTAGACATCGTTTCACCGCTACGTATGGGAGAAACTTGTAACCAGTCGGGAGACAGGAGTAATCTGGTTGCAACTGGAAGTAAGCGCGTGAGTGTCGGCCCGTTGTTGATTAACCTGGTTATCTCGCGGTAAGGCGTTGGCTTCTTACGGGCGTGTGGCGTAACTAGACGGTGCACTGTTTTTATCCTAATTCTTCTACGCTCATGTCACTGGAGACAAAACGATCTAATAATTTCAAAACTCGCCCGTTGCAAATCTAGTTGTCCAGTCTACAATGTATATTAGGAAACTTCAACGTGTTCAGAAAGGGCATGTGAAGTTAAAAAGACAAATAATTTGAGAAAAATAATAACAAAATAAAATATTTATTTCTCGCAATTAGGAATATTATTTGATAAAGACCATATTATTATTTCAGACATGGCAATAATATGTACAACAGTGCCATTACAATTAAATTATAACGCTCTGGTAAACATTAATTATTAACTTTCCATAGTTTCTATTGACAAATTTCTAATTTTACATACAATATTTACATCTAAATTCACAACACAATATTTATCGAAATCGGTTCGGCCTATAATAAATGTGATCAGTGTTTGAAATTTGAATTTATTTGAATAATGAAACAATTTTATTTGAATAATGATAACAATTCTGATGTGATTATGTCCGAGGACTACTCCTTAGGTGGTTAATATATAGATTTTTCTATGTGAAAATATAGCGGATGTATCACGGCCGCTCGTATAGGCAGAGCGGTTAAAATGCTGCCCAGGGCAGGTACTCCGGTATAACCCTACCCTAGATACGAGGCTGATGAAGTAATACAGTTAACAATTGTAACAGTTACAGTTTCGCCTCGTCGACTTGGACATTACAGATTTCAATTAACTCTGTAATTATGTACATATACCAACTTTAGAAACTATTGACACCCCTCCTAACATTGTACTGTCAGCGCCTGACATCTAATTACTATATGAATTATTATCGTACAGCGATTCGTCTTCTAACTGTCCACGATGCCGCGAATTCGCAAACTTTTAATTCCCGAATTTTTCTCCCTCATCTGTTATTAATTCACTCCTATCAAAGTACGCCGGATAACTCAATCGGTATTTCAACACAACTAGAGTTGTCAACTACAACGGGCGAGCCCGTCACCTCAGGAGGTTTTAACTATTAGTCGTTCTGTCTGCCTGAAGTGAGCGCAAAAGACTTGGACAAAAACAGTCCACCGTCAAGCTCCGCCACATGCCCGTAAAAGGCCAACGCCTTAACCGGGAGATAGCCAGGAGTGTTACCCAGCGGGCTTACACTCACGCCCTTACTTCGAATTGCGACCAGATTACTCCAGTCTCTCGATTGGTTCCGAGTTCGAGGTCGCTTGCTCGGTCCTCTCCCTTACGAAGCGGCGAAAACGGTGTGTACCGAATCTATCGCGGACCACGGCATCCTTTGCCCGGCTGTTCACCCAGGATCGGGTAGCCGATGGTCGTTTCAAGAGCAGTCGCCGTAAGGTCCGCAAACACCCCCACTGTATAGGAAACATTACAGCTTCCAGACTCCCCCGACTGTTAGTCAGAGTGCGCAATCGATTGGCTTATGCCGCACGGTGCGCAGACCGTCCAGGAGCGCCAGAAGGTTGATTCCTGGGGGAAACTAGCCCTAAGGCCAGAGTCCTACCCGGGCTCGCACTTCATGCGTGGAGGCCGCCAGATGGGTGTTTAACCGTGAGTGTGACCAACCCTGAACAGAATGGGTCTTCGTGGCCAACTCAGCAAGGGCTCGTTATCTCCCGGTATTTCAGCACAGCCTCAAAGGCTTTCAATTGGTGTTGCCTGCGAAATCGCAAATTAATTATTCATTTAATGTTTCCTAATGAAATATTGAAACCGCCCTCTCAATAATATAGAAGCTTCTCACAGCGGGACTAGAAATATGCAGGCATAAAACGCTCATCGATAATATTCTGAAATATACAGGTATATATACATTATTTTAACTCCTTCGCCGTTCGAATGAGCTATTTATGTCGTCGGCTTGTCATACTATAACCACGGTAATAAAATTGATTGGCGCGTGTGAGGCCATACAGTCCATATATTTTGCCATAATAATATGTGATCCATACTGAGTGGATAGAGTAGAGCATACAACTGGAGCTGTCAACTACAACGGGTGAAACTGTAACCTCAAGAAGTTTTAACTATATTCAGCGTTCTGTTTCCCGTGAGGTGAGCGCAGAAGACGTATGACGAAAAACAATCCACAGTCTAGCTACGCCGCCTGCCCGTCAGTGGCCAACGCCTTACGGCGAGGCACCGGTAAAGGTGCCCAGCGGGCAGTCTCGCCCCCTGACTGCCAGTTTGGAACGATATCTCCGTCTGGAATTAACCTTTAGGATACCACCTACCTCCTGACTGGTTACAGGATCGAGGTCGCATGCGCGGACCTCTCCCTTATGAAGCGGTGATGCGGTGTCTACGGAATCTATCGCGGACCACGGCATCCTTTGCCCGGCTTATTCTCACCCGGGATCGGGTGGCTGAATGGTCATTTCAAGAGCAGAATCATGATAAGGAGTTAACAACCATCATAAGGTTAACATAACGTTGCCATAAGGTTAACAACCATCCTCGGTCTATAGAAAACATTATTGTTTCCACAATCGATTGGCTGACGCCGCCGCGCCGCACGGTGCGCAAACCGTTCAGAAGCACCCCAAGGGTGACTTCTAGGGGAGACTGGCCAGTAGGCCAGCTTCCTTCCCTGGCTTTCCCTTCGGCGTGGAGTCCGCCGGATGGGTGTCGACCCGTGAGTGTGACCGACCCTGATCAAATGGGTCTTCGTGGCCAACACCAACAGGGCCCATTAGCTTCCTGAATAGAGAACACAGTTATGAAGAATAAATATATTTGTCCATAAAAAGAAGGCGATATGTGCCATCAAAGCGGAACAACTGGCTGAGTCCTAGTTCGTATAATTAAAACATTGCAGATACTTACTCTTTTTGACATCTATGTACTGGAGTCTGCCGGCGATTTCTATACAACGTAATAAGTAGCAGAAAAAAACATGTTGACTTTCACAGAAATGATATGCGAAATTTTGCAAGAGTCTTTTCACACTAATAAATATCGATGCAGTAGAATGTATCAGGGATTAAAGCTCTTTAATATACTACCGAACTAAAAAAAAGGCGGATAGACTCACATAGGGCTCGACTGCGTTTTTCGTTAACTAATATCGAAAAATAGTTCTTTGCTAAACAAAAGAAAGCAATGCGTTGAACTTAAACTAAAAAAAAAAAACATTTTTTTTTTAATTTGGAAAGTTTTGTTTATTAAAAATAAGTATAAAAATCGCCAATTGCACGCCGTAATCGTGTTAAATAATATTACCAATATTTTAACTATATCTAGATGGCGTAGCGCGCTTAAAGCTTGTCAAAAATTGACTTCATGGTAAAATTGTTCAAATTTACAAAAAAAAAATTTTTTTTTAGTTTTTTTCCAAAAAAAATATTAAAGTCCCTTCTTTTTCGTACCGATTTATGTGAGATGTGTTTGTATATGTTTATAGCTGTTACTTATATACCTGATGTTACACCCGGAAAGATAAATGTTTAAGATAAATGGAGTTCTAAAATGTGATATTTCATCCGAGCATTTACAGGTCGGGTTTACCACGTAAGTTTAGTTTTTTAGAAATATCATGGGAATAAGTAATATGATTACTAACTTTTATAGGTACTTAATTCGCGAAGATAAAATTAGAAATTCCAAAAAACCTTCTATATAATTTTAGCATTAAGTAGATATGATAACCAGCAATTAATTACTGGTATATCGAATATCCTTCTAGCCGCGTGTTCGGCCATAGCGACTGCATTGTAGATTCTAGTGACTTCTTTAGTCTTCTCAGAGTCCATTGTTCGGAAGCAGTCAAGTGCGCAGGCTATATTATAGTGCACAGGTGGGCGCGCGACCACGGGTGCACTCTCTCTTCCTCCCTCTTCTGAACCCGATGGAACGGAGACCGTTATATAAGTAGGTATATAAGTAGGTACTAACGCCGGTGGCATCACTCTATCTATAGCCACTAGTACTCAAAAATAATAAAGTGTATTTTATGTTGGAAATGTATATTTGATTGGTTTTAGGGTCTAAATGGAACTTTTCCGTTTGAATAGTCAAGGCTTTGGATAAAATGATGGATTAACGAGTACTCTTAGCGATCCGGAGTCGATCGACACAAGTACTGATGAAGATGAAAAAGCAATACCCGTGGAGAGAAATCCATCCCCTAAAGTAAAAATAATAACGAATATTCAAATAAGGCCTCCAGATATTCTTCCTTCATCAAATGCTGGCCTCTTCACCCCTACCTCTAATAATGACAACGACTATGATATTGGAATGAAAACTTCAATGCCTCAAAATGAAAATGGGACCATTTCTCTTTAAGTTTTAGGATTACGCTTGCCAGCGTAATCCTAAAACTTGAATTACGCTGGCAAGCGATCTGGATGAGACTTCGCTCGCCTCAAGGTTCTGTACTGAATTCGGTAATACCTCTGCGTCAAAGTCAGGATTTTTTGTCATCAATGCGGTAATACTATCGATTCTGGACTACAGGTATGTCGACTGTGTGTATAGCCCGTGGCTGTATATGAAGACAAAACGAAAACTATAAAGGTTGCAAAATGCATTTGCGAGGTTTGGCTCGACGATACCTCGGGACAGCACGTCTAGGCATCCCTCGTCAAGGCTTTTATGTAGATAAAGGAGAAAATAATGTCATGGCAAGAGTTGAAAAGGTTGTGGTTGAAATCGGTCCAAAAGGGGGTGCACTAGTCATATTTCAATCCCGAAATATTGGACTAAGTTACTTGAAATTCGGTACACAGACCCCTTCTTGGGAAGAAATGACATTGTGAAATTTTGGTTGGAATATCATTTATACCCCATAAATGATATTATATAATGATATGTAATATCATTATATAATACCCTTATATTATATCAGGGGTTCTTAACCTTTTGGTGGCCACGGACCCTTAGGATAACTTCAAAACTCTGATGGACCCATTCCAAAGAATGCGATGAGGGAAAGAAAACAAGTAATTTTTAATAAAGAACTTCTAATGAAAAATGAAAAAAATCGAGAAAAAAATCATTGTAATGTTTTAGTGAGACGGTTGTTGCTGTTTTTCTTCTATAAGTTTTTTGAAGTCAGGAACTGTCTTGGACAGTGCAAGGCGCATGTCATCCTTAACATCTAGTCGGCTACGGTTTTTTGTTTTAATAGATACTAGCGCAGAAAATCCAGACTCACAAAGGTACGTAGTGGCAAATGGTAACAACACGGACATTGCTCGTTCAACAAGGAGAGGGTATGCTTGTCCTATACCACACCAAAACTCGCTGACATCTTTTTTAGTAAATTCAGCTCGCAAGACCTGTTTAGTTCTTAGGTCAATCAAATCATCTTTGATAAGATCTCCGTCACTGATTTCGTTCAAATCGAACATAAAAGGACTTCGAACCCAGGTCTCCTGATTAAGGGATTCCGCACAAAAGTAACCTTCGAAAGATATCTGCAGAGTTTCGAGGTGTAATGAAATTTCTTCTTTTACTTGTTTTGACAATTGTCTTGTATTTTTGTCTTTGTTGTTTGACAATATATCTTCCAGCGTTGGAAAATTTGCAGTACACTCTGCATCCACTCTCCTCTTCTAAAGTGGTAGTTTCCCTAAAAATCCTTTGAGACGCTCAGATGCATCTACGATGGTGACTGCAGGACCTTGAAGAGACTGATTTATGTCGTTTAAATGACCAAAAATATCAGCTAAATAAGCCAGTCCTTGCAAAAAGTTTTCATTTTCCAAAAATGTGTACAAAGCGTTTTCTTTCTCTTTAAGAAAAATCAATGCTTCCAAACGTAGCTCAAATAAACGCTTCAATACTTGTCCTCTTGAAAGCCAGCGAACTTCTGTATAGTAGAGTAGAATGTCATGTTCAGCTCCCATTTCTTGACAGAGAATCTTAAATAGACGGTGGTTCAAGGCTCTGGATCTTATAAAGTTTATTATTTTGATACAGGTAGACATGACATCTTTCAGGAAACCAGGCAATGTTCGTGAAGCCAAAGCATGACGGTGTAAAAAACAATGAGTTACCATTACATTAGGAATCTCTTTCTTGACCAAAGTTGCAAAACCAGACGTGTTTCCGAGCATTGCTGGTGCTCCATCTGTGCATAAACTGCCTAGCTTGGTCTTCCAGTCAACATGGTGATTCTCAAAAAAAAATTTTATCACATTGAAAACATCTGCCGCTTTTGTTGTTTCGAGAAGTGAGTGACAAAAGAGAAATTCTTCTTTAAAACAGTTTGTTTCATTGTGTACGTAACGTACAAACACCAAGAGCTGGCTGCATTGTGACACATCTGTACTCTCATCGAGTTGCATGCTGAATGGAAATGCCGAGGAATTCAGCTCTTCAATGATTTGTTTCAAGATGTTAGCAGACATATCTGAAATTCGAGAACGAATGACATCATTTGACAAAGGAACCGCTTCAACTTTCTTTCTTTGATCTGCGCCGCACACAAGCTCAACAATATCTAGTGTACAAGGCTTCACAAGAGATTCCGCGATGGTATGTGGTTTTTTCTGCCGTGCAATGCGATATGCAACTTTGTACGATGCTTCTAAACAAGGTTTTTGTGTTGGCGTGAAACCTAGTTTAGGTAATGTACCAGCTTTCTCAAAGCGCGCTTTTTTAGCACGAAATATATCCAAGCTGTCCGATGTGTTTCCTGGGTGGACAGACGTAAGGTGTTCGGACAATTTGGCTGGCTTCATGCTGCCATTTGCAAGCACTTTGCCACATAAAAAACTGGCTTCTGTGTTCCATCGCGTTCAGTTACAAATGTGAAACCGTAGGAAACGTACGAATCGTTATATTTTCTTTTCTTCGACATGGCAAACTGAAACAAACAAGTAAAAAACAATACTATTATAAACTTGCTAGCGCTTCATTTTAACTTGTGAATCTTAGAAATTAGTATTGATGTTTTAACTTACGTTTATTTATAAGTCGAGCAATCACAGTTTTCACAGCCGCGATAAAAATAATAATATTTATTTAGGTACGTAAACTAATTACACTCCAAAAAAGACAACAGACAGAATAGAACAGCCAAGCCGCCGCGCCGCGTGTGCTCAGTCAGTGATGTGGTATTTGACTGTTGTGTGTGTGTCGGTCGGCGGGGGCTCGGCGGAAGCGAACGAGACGTGAATGCTGCCCACCCACACACACCACGCGCGCGCTTCCCGCACATGTATGTTTCTCTTTCGTGCGTGTGAGACAGACGCTAGCTGTAGAGCAGCTATAGCTACGCGGTATAATATAGCGCGCGCAAACCGTTCCAGCTTCGATTGGTTTGCACTTATTTTTTTATAAGCTGGACAGCCACTATTTTCTTATCTACCAACGCTATATTTATTGACTGATATCTGACACGGTCAACGGACCACCAGGAATCATGCTACGGACCCCTTGGGGGTCCATGGACCACAGGTTAAGAACCCCCGTATTATATTATATAATACCATTACATAATACCATTATATAATACCCTTATTTATACCCTTATATTATATTATATTGATATATATATATATATATATATATATATATATATATATATATATATATATATATATATATATATATATATATATATATATATATATATATATATATATATATATATATATATATATATATATATATATATATATATATATATATATATATATATATATATATATATATATATATATATATATATATATATATATATATATATATATATATATATATATATATATATATATATATATATATATATATATATATATATATATATATATATATATATATATATATATATATATATATATATATATATATATATATATATATATATATATATATATATATATATATATATATATATATATATATATATATATATATATATATATATATACCTATATATATATATATATATACCTATATATATATATATATATATACCTATATATATATATATATATATATATATATATATATATATATATATATATATATATATATATATATATATATATATATATATATATATATATATATATATATATATATATATATATATATATATATATATATATAGGGTAGACCGGGGTCGGTAGTAACAATTTGGCATTGTTCCTACGGTACGGCGGCAGTATAATAGTTAGGAAATAGTTACTTATAGATAACCGTCGGAAATTTAAGTAACTAAATATTAAAATTATTCACGTTTCACCTGCCATTAAAAGTTCTAGGATTAAGACCATAAAGTAAAACTAGGGAAATTGTTACAAGTGGACCCGATCCGGCTTCAATTGTAACAGTAGTCGGGGCAGTAGTAACACAAAGGTTTTTGGGTGAAATGTTTTATTTATCTTTAACTCTCTCTTTACCATTTGGACCACTATTAACATAGCTATGTTTTAGTATATTATTGCTAAACAAAAAATACAGAAAAGTGAAGGTTATCAATGTTTTATTTCAACCACAAGCAAAATATTTGTGAGATAGTTTCACAGTGAACTGAAGGTGTTTTTTAACGTTTTAAAATACTTATATAAAAGCATATTAGCATATTATCACTATTTTATAACATATTATTAGCCTCAACTAACCAAATACAAAGTCAAATATAATACTATTCTCAGTACTAAACAAGGTGTTACAATTGTCCCGGGTGTTACAACTGACCCATAGAAAGTAGTTTTTAACAACAATAAAACTAAACAAATCTTCTAATGAATACAAAAAAAAGTATTTTTTATCTATTACATCGTGTTACGGTAGGGCTGTTACGCAAAATTTATAAAAAAGTAAACCGTTTCATATGTATCTAATGTTTAAAAACAAAAATAATGTCACATTGTGTTACTTAGCTTAGTTAAACAAAAGAAATGTACGGGGTCGGTTGTAACACCGGGGTCAGTTGTAACGTTACAACTGCCCCCAATCATAGCGTTTCAACTGACCCCTAGTAGACATTTTAGCATTTCAGTCAAATAATCAGTAGTTTGGCGACTATGATCGCGTGTTGTCCAGCTAAAATGTATAATATAAAGACCACAGATTAATATTATGCAATAATATTGTCCAAAATTAACAAGAAAAACGAAATATTAACGTAATAATATGATCAAAGAAACTTACTTTTGACGAATAAAAAATTCTGACCGTCATTGCACGCGGCCGGCAGTAGCGACCCCCGGGGGGAGACTAACAGCAGTTCGCGGCTCGCAGACGCATCGGCAGTCGGCGCCACTAGACTGTACCTACTACAGCTTGGGAGATATTCACAATGTTACTACCGACCCCTGTTACTATTGACCCCGGTCTACCCTATATATATATATAAGGAGGAATACAAGAATATTCTTCGATCAGTTTGCATTCATTTCTACCCAGATTTTGTAGAGATCGATTTCTAAGCAAAATTGTTACCGAACATGAAAAATAGATTCTTGCGTTACCATAAATCGTTCGAAGCAATGACTCTCTGAAAATCAAACTCCAGTACCAACCCCTAAACCAAGTGTATCACTAAGAAAGGTGTTACTGTGTATTTGGTGTGACTGCAGTGGCTTACTTAACTCCTAGTTATTGAAACCTATAGAAACAGATGCTGCTGGGTAGTATTGTCAACAACTACGACAGCCATATTTGGAACTGTTATAAAGAGGGCATCTGTAGTCCGGCAACATGACAATGTCCGGCCACAGAAAGCGGAAGTCTCACGCGAAAAAAATTAATAATTGCAAAGGGAAATTCTACTAATTTAAAAAAAAAATAATTGTTTTAAGTGAATGTGACTAAATATTATTATTATTGTGATTTGATATTTTTAAATGATATTGTCATTAAAATTTTAATCGTTTAAATTACACTAATTTTATTTCTTATTCTTTTAATTTAAGTTATTTCTCATGCTTTCAATTATTATTACATGTTATTTTAGTATATATGTTTCTACAAACTGTAAAGATTTTTGAAAATAAACTGAACTTGAACTTGAACTTGAACTACCACACCTGCCGTACACACCAGGTATTGCTCCGTCTGAATATAATTTATTCAGATTTCTAAAATATTCATAACAATATAAAGAATTTATTTCTTTAGAAGATGTAAGGCGGCACTTGTCACATTTTGCTTCCCGGACCCTGTATTTTTATAAGTAGGGGATTGAAATTTTGCAGAATAGATGGCGAACTGTCCTTGATAATGATGGAGATTATATATTAGATTAGGAAATAAACACATAATTTTATTACAAAGTTTTGAAAGATTACTTAGGGGAACTCCTAATATTCAAATTTCGCCATACATTTTAATCAAATATTGACAGAATAGCGCCAACATATGGTATGTTGACGCTTGGCCCGACCCTGCCCTTAGACGAGAAATGAACCGGGTTACCATAGGTAGTTGCAAAGGAACCCAACTGGGTTCGTACGCCGGCCGAGAGAGGCGCTCATCGATTTTATTTATGAAATTAATATTCAGAGGGAATCAGTCCTTGCCTACGTGCCGGAAAGTCATTGGGTGACAGCCGTTTTTGTTTTAATTGTAAATAATATAATTTACTGATGAGGATTAACCATGCAAGCCTAGGCGACTAGAAAGAAATGGGTAAAGAATCTGCAATAATATTTGGAGATATATTAATTGAGCTATATTTATGAGCCATCTATTAGCATACGTCAACGCTTAACGAAGGTTCAGACTCTCAATTCCAAAGTGGGTATTTTCCGCAAGCCAGTTACGAAGTAACCCCTGTCAGGACGTAATGCAGACTCACCGTTGCCCGTGTAACATAATAGACCGGCCGATCATCCGTGTAAGTGCTACGTGACGTGCCGCACCTGTTGGATGCTTTCAACGGGGCACTCATATGAATGAGGAGTCCTTTGAAGGCGGCGTCATCGCTTTACGCGCCAATTGTTTCTCAGTCATGGCCACCTCTTTCTCATCCCGCTTTCTTTCAATTCTAGTTGTCGGTCCGAGATTGAAAAGGATCCTCTCCAATGCCGACAAAATATTAAGCATCCGAAAGGAACGGAGAAATTGTTGTGTAACTGACATGTATCAAAGTTTCTGTCTGAATTTTAGATATAACGTTATAGTTAACCTATCACGGTGTTTACCGCCGACAATATCTATCTAATGTCGTTTATTGAGAAAACTAACGATGCTATGAGATTTAATTTATTTATTTTTATTTATTTATTTATTAATTTACAATAACTTTATAATTATGTCATATACACACCATTAACATACTATGGTTGATTTGGGAGAGATTGAGCACATCCTATGGTGAAAATGTCTATCCGCATTCCTAACTAGGTCAGAGACCCGTATCTAGGGATGCTGCTTTTTGTTTAAAGGTATGGATATTGATTTTATAAAATCAATGGAATCGATGAGCTGACTCTTTTGATGTTATGAACTTACGTTGCATTGCATAATACATAAGAATATATACATATATACATACATATACATACACACATACATATATATATATATATATATATATATATATATATATATATATATATATATATATATATATATATATATATATATATATATATATATATATATATATATATATATATATATATATATATATATATATATATATATATATATATATATATATATAAATTATTTTCAATAATATATAAAATTAGATTCATGAAAAGTTACTTATCTGGGGTCCTGGTGGACCAGAAACATTTTACCGATAGTTAATGTCCTCTTTAAATACTTAGGGCAGCAGCACCTGTTTCCGCAATTGATAATTTATGATGTTCTTAGTTATTGCAGCCGAATTACTGTATGCCCTTGGATGTAATAAGTATAGGAGGATGGTTTCTGTAACAGAAATGGATGTTAGTAACTTATTTTAGAAGAAATTATATGATTGAGAATATTTCGACACAAGTCGTATTCATCTCCATGACATTTCTGATAGAACAATTTTTTCAAAATTTAAATTTAAAAAAACTGAACATAGAGAAATGGGTTAATAATATTTTGCAATATCGTTATAATACACTATAACCGACCTTGAAAAACATTATTGATAATGATTTTTAAATGAAAAATATTAATAAGCTTTTAATGAATATGTCTGAACAAATATAATTACTGTATTAATTTTGCCTATTCAGACCGGGACCCTTGCAAGCGCCTAAAATATTTATAAAAGCCAACTCCCAAGATTTAACGTCTCTTTCTTTAGCGTTATCGCCAAGGCACTTAATAATTTTTACTTTAAAACAATTATCAAAAGTTAAATTGTGTGCCTTAGCATGCAATGCTATTGGAAGTTGACTATCATTGCCTACGCTGGCCCTGTGATTATTTAACCTAATGCTAAGAGGTGTAGTTGTTTCCCCAATATAAAATGCATTGCAGGTCTGGCAAAGTAATTGATATACAATATTTTTTGAAATGCAACTACTATTAAAAGGAACTCTGTAACTATTAGGAGTGTTAGGACTAGTAAAATAAATGCTTCGATCTAATAAAGGACATGTTTTACAACGTGATCGACCACAAGGCTGTAGGCCAAAATTTTTGTTATTACTAAGATAATTTCGATTATTTTTATTAAGTATTGATTTTAAATTAGGAGGTTTTAATTAACACTCCTAATAGTTACAGAGTTCCTTTTAATAGTAGTTGCATTTCAAAAAATATTGTATATCAATTACTTTGCCAGACCTGCAATGCATTTTATATTGGGGAAACAACTACACCTCTTAGCATTAGGTTAAATAATCACAGGGCCAGCGTAGGCAATGATAGTCAACTTCCAATAGCATTGCATGCTAAGGCACACAATTTAACTTTTGATAATTGTTTTAAAGTAAAAATTATTAAGTGCCTTGGCGATAACGCTAAAGAAAGAGACGTTAAATCTTGGGAGTTGGCTTTTATAAATATTTTAGGCGCTTGCAAGGGTCCCGGTCTGAATAGGCAAAATTAATACAGTAATTATATTTGTTCAGACATATTCATTAAAAGCTTATTAATATTTTTCATTTAAAAATCATTATCAATAATGTTTTTCAAGGTCGGTTATAGTGTATTATAACGATATTGCAAAATATTATTAACCCATTTCTCTATGTTCAGTTTTTTTAAATTTAAATTTTGAAAAAATTGTTCTATCAGAAATGTCATGGAGATGAATACGACTTGTGTCGAAATATTCTCAATCATATAATTTCTTCTAAAATAAGTTACTAACATCCATTTCTGTTACAGAAACCATCCTCCTATACTTATTACATCCAAGGGCATACAGTAATTCGGCTGCAATAACTAAGAACATCATAAATTATCAATTGCGGAAACAGGTGCTGCTGCCCTAAGTATTTAAAGAGGACATTAACTATCGGTAAAATGTTTCTGGTCCACCAGGACCCCAGATAAGTAACTTTTCATGAATCTAATTTTATATATTATTGAAAATAATTTAAAAAAATTTACACCCTTAAAATATCTATATATATATATATATATATATATATATATATATATATATATATATATATATATATATATATATATATATATATATATATATATATATATATATATATATATATATATATATATATATACATACCTACACCTATATATATACATAAGCAAATAATACACGAGATTTGATATTAGTTAGTAATACATAATTTAATAAAACAACTTAAATTATTAGCGAGAGCAATTGAGACTCAGCATACATTGGACCCCTTTCAAGCAGGTACTTCTTTATAAGTGTTTTGAATGAATTTAAGTTGTTTGCATTCTTATAACTCTCATTTAAATTATTATAAAATCTCGGCGCAAGGTAGTAAAAATGCCTTTGGGCAAATGAAGACTTTACAATCGGAATATTATAATTTGACCCGGTAGCTTGCCTTGTGTTTTTAATTTGTTGGCTTCTTGTCTGTTGCTTATTACTAAAATACAGTATCGTATTTGCCTTTATTATCAAAGGATTACATTTTCAAGGTTTGATACATATCTTCTCGCAAAACAAATTTTATAGATCCGTCTCTCGCAAAAAAAATCGAAATCGTTAAGTTTGTGGCTGAATTTTATAACAACCACTAAATATTTTGTGATTAAACCAACAAAAACCTTACATAATTAGTCATACCTTATTAACCGCAGTGTTTTATTAATTTAGCTTCTAATTTTGTCAAAAAACCATCAAGACAACTTAAAATTTTGCGCCATTTCTCTCAGTATACGGCTAAATATCTGTAAAAATATCTATAAAAATATCTATAATATATAGGCAAAATATCTATAATATTATATAAAAGAAACCAAACCAGCTAATTAAGTTGTCTTTAGTTTACGACAGCTATAACTTTATTATGGCTCCTCATTTAGATGTAACAAAATTAGGAAAACATTTACAATTTTCGGGTGTTATGCAGCTTGGCAGACCTTGCTGTCGCGGCCGATCGCTCCTTCAAATTGTACGCTATACTAAAATTACTCTTGACAACTTGGTATGTTATAACCTTATGCATCCAGAGTATGGTGGTGAATGGTTTCGTGCAGCTTGGGCCACAAGATCCATTTTGTTGTTGGATCGGCTCAACTCCTGCTCAGAAGCCTCCTCGGGTGGAAGGCTACCCCGGGTGAGACTCCTATGTCTCAGGCCTCAGAGCTGGCGGACCAGTTTCTCCCGGCGGGAATGCATCCCGGCGCCACTGGACGGTTTGCGCACAGGTCGGCGAAGCCAATCGGCTGTGCATTCTGACTAATTGCTGAAGGGATCTGGAGACTATGGAAATACACTGTTTCCTAAGCGGCGGGGTTGGATTTTGACCTGTTGTCATGCCACTCTTGAAATGACCTTGGGCCACTCGATCCGATGTGGCACTACGGGCAAAGAACGCCCAGGTCCGCGATAAATTCTAACTGAATTATCGCTGTAATACAACAGTGAGAGGTCGCGTAAGCGACTTCGGACTCGTAACAAGTCGGGAGGACGGAGGTATCCTGAAGGTTAATTCCAGACGGAGATATCCTGTTAAAACTGGTAGTCAGGGGGCGAGGCTGCCCGCTGGATACCTTTCCCGGTGCCTCGCCGTAAGGTGTTGGCCTCTAACGGGCAAGTGGCGGAGCTTGACGGTGGACTGTTTTGTCCTAAGTTTTCTGCGCTCACCTCACGGTAGACAGAACGATACATTTCGTTAAAACTTCCTGAGGTTACGGGTTCGCCCGTTGTAGTTGACAACTCTAGTTGTATCCAGAGTATAGAAAATATGTGCGAATTTTTGCGTTTGGTACCTAAAATCTGGATACTTTACCCAAATTTCACACTACTGTATTTAACTAATTGCTTCATGAGGAAGTATTATTCAGATTTCATTTTGATTTCTGATCATGATTCATTCACATTTCATCATATGATGTAATATACCAGCTATCACCGAAAGTTGCTTATTCATTTTGTGCCATGTGAAAAAAACATTAATAAACCGTAAAGTTGATAGTAAATTGTAATCTGGCTTTTCTCTTTATACGTCTTGTCGGCGCTACTATTTTACAGTATTAAAATAAACTGAAAAGCAGGCATGCTTAATTTATTCCTCAAATACGACCCAAACGCCGACGCCACACTGCGGCTAGACCCCGCCTGAATACAAAGAGGCTGTCGTAAAACCAAAAATCCATTTCGGTAATATTCTGAAGCGCCTTTATCGACCATTCATGGCATACGTTCAGTCGCCGAAACTGTTAAACCACTCTTTGTTTGTTCATCAATATTCACGCTGGTGGCGGCCGTGACGTACTAACTTATTCGGATCGCGCTGTCTGATTTTGATCTAAAGGTGACCTCTTACCCAACCTTTATTCAAATATTTTTATTAGATACGTCTGGATTAAGGCTTTGAATGAATTTCGTCGCTCTATATGTGAGAGATTTGCAGGGCATGTAAGAAACAGAATAACTTCGTTCACGAGATGTTTTATTGTTGTGTAAATGGGAATTTAAAAAAAATGCTAGTCTACTGTGCTAACAATTAAAACTGCCAAAGAGCTGTTTGCAATCAATTACTACTAAGCACGTGAGGTATCGCCGGATATAAAATCACCAACTCACACGTACGAGATGCCACTGCAATGGAAATTATAAGAAAACTGAGCAATTTGCACATGGCAACCTTGGACAGGGACAACACGATCCGGAGCGTGATTTTACACCAATAACAATAAAAGACGCAAAATCGATTTTTTTTGCGCATTTTAAAATATAAACTTAGGATTTTCTAAATATTGTTAATGCTTTTGCAATTGCTATGCTTTTAGTTTGCTTTAGTTCATTTGTTACATTCGCGTCAAATTTGTCGCTTCATATTAAAGACATTGTTGGCGACATGAGTTGGCGACCCTATTACGCAGGGTGGAGAAGGAAAGTAAGGAGTATGGACTGCACATGAACCGCAGCAAGACTAAACTCATGTTTGTGGACCGGACTGGAACCATGCAACGCACCAACAAGCTGAGTGATCTTCAAGCTGTGAAAGACTTTGTCTATCTGGGCTCCATGATATGCAACGACGGAAACTGTGAAAAGGAAGTGTCACGCAGAAGCCAGATGGCAAGATCGGCCATGAGCAAGCTAGAAAAGCTGTGGAAGAATCAGGGTATTAGCAAGCGGACTAAGGTCAGGCTGGTTCGAGCTCTGGTTTTCTCGATCTTTCTTTATGCATCGGAGACATGGACCCTGAAGGCTCGGATACGCACCAAAATCGATGCACTGGAGATGTGGTGTTGGCGTAAAATTCTAGGAATCCCATGGACAGCACCCCGCACCAACAAATCTGTCCTGGAAGAACTCGGCATCCAAGTGAGACTCTCCACCGTATGCATGAGAAGGGTCCTGCAGTTCTTCGGTCATGTTGCCAGGAGAAACCCAGAGAATCTGGAGAAAATGCTTTCCAGGGGTCAAGTGGAGGGAAGAAGAAGCAGAGGCAGATCACCGACCAGATGGAACGACCTCATCAAAGAAGTTACAAAAGGGTCAATACAATCTGCGACCCGCCATGCAGAAGACAGGTCGAAGTGGAGGAGCCTCGTAGGCAAAATGTTGTCTAGTGGCCACGGTCCTCAGTAATGAGGGAACGACGGAGAAGAAGAAGATTAAAGACATTTAAGGCTAGAATACACTATTTTGAATAATTTAATAAAAAGTAATCTCATATAAAAATATCTATGGAAAAGCCCTTATTAAGCTATTTTATAGAATAAACGACTTGTACCAAATTTTATATTAATAAATAGTGTTTTTATATTCTCGAATCCTCAGTTCAATAAAAGAAATAAGGTTGTTTTAAGGAGGTGGCTCAGTAAAATTTAGACGTGTATCGTCGTCCTTGGGAGTCAATTTAGGGTAATGGAGAAAGCACATAAAAAAGTCCATAAAATCTACGGCGTTGTAACTCACTATGCGGGCGGCTTAAGGACTCGCACACTCTGAATTCGCGACCAACGCTCTTTGTATTATTCATAACTCTCCAACAAATGAACTGAATATTTCACACTGCTTCGTTCCGTTATATACATTTTTATTAGTCTCCTCCAGGTCAGATAAATTATAAATATGTCGAAGAGGCCGCTGGCTGGCATAGGGTTTATTCTTGGGTCAAAACTTGTTCTGTCCTTACGGAAAATGAGCAAAATCGCATGGGGGATAACATGCCATGCAGTTATGGAGATATATAGAGCCACGTTTGTCTCGCAGATATAATACGGATGGCGTGCACGGGCCCAGAACCATTTCAGAGCTCTCAAAAATGTTGCAGGTTGTATACCCACGGTCCTCTTGGGTATTAGACCCGCATACCTAAACTCCGTCGAGAACCCGCATACCTAAACTCCCCGCATACACAAATGCATACCCAAAGTCCGGGGAATTCATACACTACAACGGGCGAACCCGTCACCCCATGCTGGTATAGCGATATGTGTGTTCTTTCAGCTGTGGGATGAGCGTAGAAGACTTAGAGACAAAACAAATCTACTGTCTAGCTATGCCAACATGCTCGTCAGAGGCCAACGCCTTACGGCGAGGCACCGGGAAAGCCACCCCCCCCCCCCGTATATCTCCATATTTCTTGTAGCGTCCGTAGCCCCGTTGACACCGGTTCTCCTCGTTGTAATACTGGGATGGGTGACCGAGTGTTTGACTGCGTGATACTACAAATGCCCACCTAGAAGATGGTGCCAATAGGCATCAAGGCGGGTTCCGCGAAAAGGCATATGCCTTGTGGGTAAAAAATAAATTTAAAAAAATCTGGAATTAACCATCACGATAACTCTTCCTTCCAACTGGTTACGGGACTGAAGTCTCTTTCGCGGCCTCTACCTGTTGCAATTCAGCGGTAATTCAATAAGAATATATCGCGGACCTGGGCGTCTTTTACCCGCCATACCACTCGGGATCGGTTGGCCGATAGGTCATTTCAAGAATGTCATGACAACAGGTTAACATCCAATCCCTCTGCTTAAGAGACAGTATATTTACATGGTCTCCAGATTTCTTTAGCAATTAGATTGCACAACCGATTGGCGTCACTGAATGGTGCGCAAACCGTCCAGTAGCGCTGGGAGGCAATCCGCCTGGAGATCCGGTCCACCAGTCTTTCACAAGATTAGGCTTCAGAATAGAAGTGCAATCGTGAGTTGGACCGATTCGAAAACACAATGGTCCAAGCTGCACGAAACCGTTCACTAGCAACGAGGGGCACGTCGCTTACTTCACACCTGTTTGGGCCTTTGCAATGTTCTCTAGCGGGAGAAAATAGAAGTGATGAGCCCCATTGAAGACCGATATTCACGTACAAGTACTAACTTCTTCCGGAATATTAAATTCCCGATCATTTCCGTATTCCCTAACGTATTATATAGAATTGAGTTATAAACGCGACTGTATTATCCCGGCAGTAGTGTTACTGTAGTGTCTCGGTTGGTGTGAACAAGGCATCTCTGTGTTATTTCCGAATATCAGATGGGGTGCTATAAAACTTAGGCGTTCGCAAAATCGGCCGAGAGAGAATATTGCATTTACGATCGTTCAGGAATTTCTTTGCCCTTTGCCCTCACATAAAACTCGCACCCGGGGAATACAGCCCAAGCCTCCTGCGCTCAGCCTTTTATGCCTTTATAAGGCGGCACATAAACAGGCCGTAAGGAAATGTAACTAGTTTCTTTGAGTATTTGCTCACACAACTCGTACTTAAAGTGGGTAAGCAAGATGTTGACAAATAACTTCACAAATTTAAGGAGAGTTATATAAGATGTGTTTATAGACATCAAGATGTATATCTATATTTCGAATCTCTTTATAGAACTGACAACTTAGCCGCATTCATAATATTTAAAAAGTACTGATGGTCAATCGTTTTTCATTTAGTCTTCATTTTCGCTCTAGGGTTGTTGCGAGTTTTCTTGTCGACTCAGTCACCCATACTTCAAGGTCTTAGAAACTTAAATAAGCATCTGGCGATGAAGCCTTATCTCGTAGCTTTGTGTAATTCGGGTACAATGAACTCGAAAGATATATAATTCAAAAAAATAAAAAGCCCGACCGCCGGTACAAAAAGTGAACGTATTAAGTATACGTAACAATACAATTAACTGATTTTTTAAATTCCCAAAATGTCAGAATGGAATAAATTTGTAAGAACCAAGTACGGTCACTAAAACATTGATAAAATTTTATGGAGTGTAATAATGAAACATTTTATATAATTTATTTTTCTATATTATTATTCCATAAACTTACTGGCCCTACGGGGTTTATTCCTAGAGGCCGCAAATGGTTGTCATAACTCAATTAATAAGTAATATGGCGATTTATATCAAACACGCTGCTTTCTCCTTATATGGGAGCAAGGGGTCGTTGCACATACTCTTTGACACTTGGGATGACATAGCGATTCTAACATTATTGCA
This sequence comes from Micropterix aruncella, assembly GCA_944548615.1. NCBI lineage: Eukaryota > Metazoa > Arthropoda > Insecta > Lepidoptera > Micropterigidae > Micropterix > Micropterix aruncella. The sequence goes on from OX155965.1 coordinate 14,571,512, forward strand.
CACTTCTAAATCGATTCAAGCGTTTAGAAGTTATGGGCGAAATAAAGAAACGGAAAAAACATACGTAAATGAACCCCAAAACTTATTATACTGATATTTTGTGGTCAGTCGTATAAACAGTGTACGTATTCATAGCTTGTTCTAAGATCCGAGACACTACCTACTGCCTAAACATCCTATTGCCTGTTTGTACGCACATACATTTCAATACTTTCAGTATCACACTTTATTTTATCTTTGGAGAGATGTAGTCGTGCAAACGACACAATTCAGAAACACCCACGTATTCGTTCCAGACATGACGATGTCGTCAGTACAAGAACGAAGCAAGCATCTCCATGTTTTGCCCCCCTCCCCTTTCTTTCCCTGCCGGTAAGATTACAACACCTCGCCCCGCGGCGACACACAATAAAAGTCGCGTGGAGAATTCTCAAGTTATGAAAATGCTGCCACTGAGGCAACTATGCGGCCTGGTACCCAACTCTGTTGCTGTATGGATCTTATTCGCTGTGTCGATATCACAAATAATCTTTGTATATGTAAATGATCATAAGAATTTATTATTCCAATTGGCCGATGTATCTTTTTTCTCCGTAATCTATATTCAACTCGTTCTCAATTGTTATAGTTCCTCAACTATGTATGTAGGTGTGTATGTATGTATATTGACAAAAGAACTTTATGCCAGTCTTCAGTTGTCCAGTGCTGGTATTTCTTGGCCCAAGCTAGGCGCTTTTTTATCATGACCTTGGTTAGAAGTTGCTTCTTAATTGGCTTCCTTGCAATTTTACCTGATTCAAGAAACCGTCGTTGAAATGTAGTGACGTCAGGGAGCTAATGGGCCCTTGCTGACTTGGCCACGAAGACCCATTTTGTTCAGGGTTGGTCACACTCACGGGTCAACACCCATCCGGCGGCCTCCACGCATGAAGTGCGAGCCCGGGCAGGACTTTGGCCTTAGGGCTAGTTTGCCCTAGGAATCAACCTTCTGGCGCTCCTGGACGGTCTGCGCACCGCGCGGCGTAAGCCAATCGATTGTGCACTCTGAGTAACAGTCGGGGGAGTCTGGAAGCAGTACAGTTTCCTATAGAGCGGGAGTGGTTGCGACTGTTCTTGAAACGATCATCGGCTACCCGATCCTGGGTGAACAGCCGGGCAAAGGATGCCGTGGTCCGCGATAGATTCGGTTTACACAGTTTCACCGCTTCGTAAGGGAGAGGACCGCCCAAGCGACCTCGAACTCGTAACCAGTCGAGAGACCGGAGTAATCTGGTCGCAATTGGAAGTAAGAGCGTGAGTGTAAGCCCGCTGGGTAAGATACCTGGTTATCTCGCGGTTAAGGCGTTGGCATCTTACGGGCATGTGGCGGAGCTTGACGGGGGATGGTTTTGTCCAAGTCTTCTGCGCTCTTTTCACGGGAGATAGAACGACCAATCGTTTAAACTTCCTGAGGTGATGGGTTCGCCCGTTATAGTTGATAACTCTATTTGTAGTGACGTCAATATTTATTCCAGATTGATGAAGTTCTCTGTTTAGGTCGACTGCACTCATGCGTGGATTTATTTTGCTCTTACGCATCAGATGTTGATCATCTTTAAATGTGGTTTACCTCTTCCGACCACATTTTCCCTTTCGTTTGATATTCACCGCTGCCTTCGCTTTTTTTTTATTTGACAATCCTGCTGATGGATGCGAGGCCAACTCCAACGTTCTCCGCTAACAACCGGTACGTCATAGAAGAGTACTCAGCAAGCATAATTACCCGTTCCCGCTGTGATATCAAATCTGCTCTTTACGAAAAACAACAAATTTCCTACTGAAAACAGACCAACATAACCTAGAATACATTTTTATGACATTTCGCATACTCTCGAATCACTGACAGGTTAAAAAACATTGCCAGAATTAAAAAATCTCAGATAGTTGCCAGAAACAAAAAAAAAAATATTACTTGTTCCAATTAATTCGCACGGTACTGTAAGGTGGGTCTGAGGAACTCCCGGATTATTCACGTGGCTTTAATCCGTGCAAAACCTCATCCAACACCTTAGCTGATACTATTGCTGGATCTACACAGACACAGAAAACCTTTTTAAAAATTTGACTAAATCTGATCTGGGGATAAAAATCTGATCAGCGTAACAAACCATATGAATACTTAAATCTTGTGCATGCCTTTTTCAGCCATTACATATTTTGGAAAATAAAATCCTTGATAGAAATATTACACTTGACGCACTTTGACTTTATTCCTATTTCCGAATGTTTTTAAGATAATAAACAAAGGTGAAGAAGCATTTGTCACACATTAGGTACCTACTTGACCGTGATAATTATTATTCAAAATCTCCGTTTAATTAGATACCCGTTTTTACCTTGGCCAGATAACAAAGCGACCAGAGGCTATAGTATAAAAAAAGATTATCGCGGTTACCTAACATTAAAAATAAGATAAACAATGAATTTACCGCGTAAATTTTTAGCACCTGAAGTTTCGGCGACGTTGCAGCCGCCGTTGTCCAGTCTACCCTGGACAATGGCGGCTGCATCGTCGCCGAAACGTCGGGTGCTACAAAATTCAAGCAGTAAATTAGTTTTTTATCTTATTTAAAATAAAAAAGTAGGTTTTTGATTTAGGGTGCTCTATGTTAGTTTATAATAAACTTTTAGTTTAGAGAAGAATAGAAGTTGTCAATTTTAGGATGATTATTTATTGAAAAATATCGAATAATTTGGTCGAAATAAGGCTGAAAAAATAAAAAATACAAAAATGCTATGCATTGCTCCTAGGTTTGTTTTTCTTTGTATTTTTTTTAATGACCTACGTGAGTGGAATACACGGCTGCTTTGCATAGTGGTTACGTCCCCTGATCTTACATTGTAAGGCCCTGGGTTTGATTTCCGGCTGGGTAAGTATTTTTCGACGGAATAAAATTTCATTTGAATTTTGTCGATCGAATGCAATAACAAGACATACACTTAAATAAAATGTTACAGGTATACGTATTTACACATACACATAATAGGGTTAGTTGTAAGCAATTGTCGTATGGTAATATGCCCGCCCATTGTGAAATTTCACAATAAAGAATTGAAACAAATCAAACAAACAACGTCTGATATATGTATAACAAATCTCTTATTTTACTGAGTTCAATTTAAAATTTTGGAAATATGATAGAGAAATTGTAATCTAGAGTTAGACGATTGGCACATTTTTTTTCATGTAAAATTGTGAGATAGCGGATTATACTTAGGATCTGTCGTAATAGGTATGGTTTCCTGTAGCTAAACGAATCTCAGGTATGCTAAGTCGTTCAACGGTACGACTAGACAGTGACAACATAATTGAAACCATACCCACGAACTTCGGGTCAAATCTAAGCGAACCTTTATCACTCAACGCTCTTGACGCGACGTCAAATACGCGCGCGCCGGAAGTGAACGTGGAAAAAATCGCCAACGACGTTCCTTAAACACCCCCTCCCCCGGCCTTCTCACCCCCCCCCCACTGGATCGTCTGCCTCCTCTTAGTTTTGTTCACCCTATGGCTATCCGTAGTCTTAATATCCCATGGGAAATTTTGTGTGGCTTCTGCGCTGGCCTCTGCTCCAGGCGGATTACAGGGTTGCCAATCAACAAAGCATTACGCTTGAGAAATAATACCGCTCTATACTACTAGTAATTGATTATTACTTAAAAAACAATAAAAACAACGTAAATTATCTTGTTATTTCGAGTCCCTCGATAATCGGACGATGGTAACTGCTGTGTTATTTTGACTTCAATAGATATTCAATTTCGTTATGAATAGAGGTTGCTATCCCAGTATTCCGAACGCCACCAAAATGGCCTAGTTTGATACAAATTAATACTCCTATTCGAAAAATACACATTGATTGAGATTGATAATGCTGCAGGCGAATCCGCTACTTCTAGTTAGGGATCTAAAGATAAAAAAGTGCAAAAGTTTTGTAAAAGCTGATACTTTCAGATCAGACAGTATTTTGAGCATAGAATGCCAAGGTAGTCAGCAGGCCAGATTCCAGGACACCACACCTGGCGCTGGCGTACTATGAAAGGTGTAATTTTAATTAGTAACCCCAAAGTATTTTGGAAAAGCAAAAAATTCATGAGTAGACAGTGGATGCAATAAGAAACTCGAAACTCGGAGTTCACGGAAACAAAATTTCCTTATTCCTCGAGTGCAAACAACATTTGCACAAAGACAAGCTTTTTTCCTTGGGCCCAGGTTATAAAATGACATAGAAGAGAAATGGAAACACCTAAAGAACATTAAACGTTTGAATATATAAATAAATGTTTATTTGAATTAGGGAGGTCTAAATCCGAAAACTTGTCTTGTATAGCGTATATTATATAATGGTTGATTTTAAAGCTATTATCATAATATACATATACATAAAGTATTATGCATATAATATTAATATATCGTATGGTATTTCTTATTTTTCTCAATATTTTTATAATCGTATTTATATAATTATATTCTAATATAAATATGTTTATACCATAATATACTTATTATTTATTATAATCGAATTTAGGTATCTATGTACTTACCATATTATTACATACATATGATTAGGTATATACATTGTAATATTTATACAGATTATTATATTACATTATATATTCAATTTTAATTAGGTACATTTACTATTTCTAAAAATAAAACGTAAGTCAATTTAGTTCTTTATAAATGAAATCGCTAATTTTATTTGTTTACTCTGACCCGCCTAGATACAGGACATTACAGTCCTAGTTAGGTAGGCACTGACCATTTGCTACATTTGCGTCTTAAATTTTTCCGAGTTACTTTATAACACTGGTAATAATGTGGCTATATGTATAAAAAATGAATAAAGTACTAAATAAATTAAAAAAAAAAAAATACGCAGGTACGTGTTTGTCTGTGACTATTACGTATCGGTATAATGTGCCACGCAATATAATGAGCTTCATTTTTGTGACACGTATGGAGTAAGGCTCACGCTACGCATTATATTGTTAAAGCAGTCTGGCCATTTGTTTCGAGTTCTGTATTGCATCCACTGTCTACTGATGAATATTCAGTTTTTCCAAAACACTTTGCGCCTACTAATTAAAATTAAGCCTTTCCTAGTACGCCAGCGCAAGGTGTCCCGAAGTCTAGCCTGTTGACTTTACCCCAGCATTCTATGGGCGAAATATCGTCTGATATGAAAGTATCAGCTTTTACAAAACTCTTGCACTTTTTTGTCGCTGCCTCTTGAACTATTCTGGTTGTTGTAACGATTGTTGTCGTTTTTTCACCCCGCGAAGAGTCGACGCAAATAACATTCATATACACAAATAACTCGTATACACAGAGAGTTTCTTGAATGAATAAGAAAAAATACAATGAATGGCCAAAAAACAATTTATTGTGTCTCAAAATATTCTCCGTGAGCGTTAATATATTTTTTCACACGTATAACCGAATGTTCATAACATTTACTCCACTTCTCTATGGTGACTTGGGAAACATGTTTATCATATTCTTTGACAGCCTCTTCTGCCGATGAAAATCGTTGATCGCGTAATTGGTTTTTATTTTTTGAGAACAAGAATAGGTCACAAGATGCTTAGTCGAGGTATGGAGTTCGTTTTCCTACGTTTCTAAATATTACTATTAGGCACTTTACAGCTATCATCTGTAGCAGACGAACCTGACACCTCAGGCTGTTATAACTATATAGATCGTTCTTTTAGCCTTGAGGTGATTACACAGTGACTCGGGGACAACACAGTCCATAGTCTAGCTCCGCCAACATGATTGTAAGAAGCCGACGCTTTACCGCGAGGCACTGGAATGTAAAATCAGCGGGTCAAACTCACGCCCTTACTACCGGATTTAGTCGGATTTCCCCGTCCTCTGGTCTGGTTACGGGTGCGAGATCGCTTGCGCCCGTTATTCACTTTAAATATTTTTGGCGGACAGCGACGCACTTTGCCCGCCATGGTCACTCGAGATCGGATGGCCGACGGATCGATTCAAGGGTTGAAGACGTCAGGTCGACAATTACCCTTAGCTATCATAACAAACGTACGTCTCCAGACTCTTGTTATTTGCCAGCTGGGCATTCAACACCTAGCAAACCGAATGGTGCACCAACTGCTCAGTTCCGCCCGAGGTATACCCTCTCGCATTCGCGATTTTCTGATCTCAACCGCATCCGACTGCAGGATTACAGCCGTGGCAGAAGCTCAATGCGACCCTGGCAGGGTAAGCCCATCTTTGAAGAGGCCACCAGACAGCAGTTGAACCATGAGTTGGGCAGGCCAGATGACATAGATTGTTGGCCAACACCACCCAAGCTGCACGATACCACTAGGAACCATTACTATTGGGCAATTTGCTATGTGGCACGGCAGGCGATTCGTTTTATGTCACTAACGGTTTACGGTATCCGCCGAAATCACGTCATGCTCTCATATCGTAAATGGCTGACATTTTATTGATGTTGTTGTTCCTAATGGTTCCGTGCAGCTTGGGTGGTGATGGCCTTCTTTGTGCTACCTTGACCTGCCATACTCACGGTTTAACTCCCATCCGGTAGTCTCCTCGAAGAGGGACTTAACCTTATAGGGCCGCTGTGAAGTGTGCCTGCGGCTGTAACCTGCAGTCGGAGGCGGTTGGGATCAGAAGTTCAGATTAGGGGGAATACCTCGGTCGGAACTAGGCGGTTTGCGTACCAGGTCATGCCGCGACGCTTACGCAATCCGGCGAATAGCCGGGGGTCTGAAGACGTAAGTTTTCGTGGGGTTAGATGATATCCTGGTGACACCTATCATTAGAAACGATCCGATGGCCACCCGATCCCAAGTGACCTTGGCGAGCATAGGGCGCTCGGATTCACGATAAATTCATTATGAATCACCACTAACGTTAGGTAGAGGCCACGTAAGCGACCTCGAATCCGTGACTAGACTGGAAGACGGAAAAATCCGTCCAAATCTGACAGTAATGACGCGAGGTCGGCCCGCCGGGTTCACTTACCAATGCCGGCTTGTTGACGAATTTAGATGATGGACTGTGCTGTCCCTAAATCTCTGTTTACTCCATGGGAGAAAGAATGATCTGATGTCGTTATAACTCCCTGGGGTGGAATTTCGCCCCGTAGTAGTTCTACTCTCAAGTGATGTTGTTTATAACATTGATTAGCGCCAATTAACAAGATGTATGGTAGGCCCACTTTGTAGCTCAACTCATAGACTCCTTCTTACGTTTTATGAAGATGACAAAAGCAACCTTTCTCTAGTTGCTCCATATTCACAGTGTAAAGACGCTAGAGCTAACCAACTTTGATAATGATGTCACCCTTTTTATCTTAATATTTCACACTTACAAAATTATTTGTAGTCGCCACCCCTGCTATTTCCGCCAACCCTGCAAACGCTATAACGTTCATTTATGACATGTTTCTTACTCGTAGTAATGGACATTATCTTCTGTCTCGCCACCCTCTACTGCTGCTGGACAATCGTTCTCCACATGTACCAGTTGATTCCAACGCTTGTCCTTCAGATTTTAATGAAAATAATGTTACATGTCAACATAATTTATATTGATATCGGTCCAAATTTAATGACATAATTTTAAATAAAATAGACAAACTTGAAATATACAATATAATGAAATACGTAACAAGAAAAAAACACCACTTGATGGATTTTAAAGAAATTTACAATAGTATAAGATCAGATTCGATGACGGCTTTGCTTAGTTTAAATTTTGTTAATTTCACCCCTCATTTTCTTTCTCTCTACTACCCTTTCTCTGTCTTTACCTCTTGGTTTCAATGTGTAGTCCTTAGGTATTAGACTCTTGAGATTACACTACAGGTATGATTTCTATTTGGGATCGATGTGTGAAAATTAGTCCAAGAAGTGAATCATCTCACACTTCAGTAAGAAAGAAAGAAATAAAAATACCTTTATTATACTATAATACTTAAATTGATGAAGAAAACTTAATATCGATTTTAACTTAGTACCTACAAATGGCGGGCTATCGTGTTGCGATTTCTTACAGCTAACCGTTGAAATATTAAATAAAAGAATTAATAAGACAGCTCACATTCATAAACATATCCACATATATACATACATACATACATAACAATATACATTCATACATAACTTCAGTCAAGAATTCAATTGTTTTATATTACTATCCTGGATCAAACTTTAGCTTTCCTTAATTTTATGTTAATAATGTTATTACTAAACTGTCTTCCGCAGAGGAAAAACTCAGTAAATATTTGAAATTTAATTTCGCACTTGCAACTACATAGAGCTTCTTTATTTAATAGTTTGAGTGAAATTGTGCGAATTACGAAAACGTTTTTTTATCGTTATTTTTAGTGGAACAACAATTGAAACAAACATAAAATAATTTTATTGAAATAAATTATATAAAAAAAACATATGTGAACGTTACAAAAATGGCCAGCCTGAAACGATGCCATCAAAATGTCGACACATAAAAGCGCATTAATTTTAAAACTCCGCCGTCGTATTCGTTCATATTAATAGCGTGTCATGGATGGTATATAGTAGATGGGGTTAAATATTTTACTGGCGCAATAGGTCATTCAAATTAGCAGGAAAAGTTCTGTTTTTAGCAGGGTTATAATAGTTGGGCTCCTGAATAATATACACTGAGTCTCTACCTCCTCCCTGCGATTCAGCCCGCATTGCCGACTTGAATAAATTACGACCAAAACAGTTTTTGCACAATTTGGTTATGTATTATTTAATACATTTAAATGATTTTTTGTTGATTCTTCAATTCTTGTTTACTGATAGTTTATTTGATGTTTGCTGGTAGGTTTTTTTCTGTTATATCAAATTATTAGACTGTTAGAAGTTTCGATTTTCGAGTTTTTACGATTTTAGAAATTTAGGATTATACTTATTTGTCTCTATAATATAAATTTTGATTTATTTGTTACTTATTCACCAAATCAACCTCCATGAGAACTACGCCAACCACCGTATCTATATCCACTCGGATATCAAGGCAGCTCTTATGGCACCATCCTCGAATACCATTAATTCAAAGCTAGTGCAAAACTGCATATCACTACTAATTTCCCTGGGCGAAAAGAATAGGGTAATTCTAAGATGGGTTCCCGGCCACGCACGAATCAAGGAAAATGAAAAAGCCGATGAACTTGCTAAGACAGAGCAAAGGGAACGTTATACGGCCCGGAACCTTGCTGTAGCGTACCAAAAAGCCTTGCAAACCTAATGCTCAAACAAATATATTTAGAACAGTCCGTTAACCACTGGAACAACACGCCAGGGTTGAAATATTCCAAAACGCTAATAAGGCTTACGTAAGACGGCCCGTGAGGCCTTATCGCTAAATAGTAACAATCTACGCATACTGGTGAGGTCGCTCACGGGGCATTGTGGCCTGAACAAAAACAAACTCGTGTTCAACCTCAAGCTCCGGGATACAAAAATGTGCAGGTTCTGCCAAGGGGCAGAGGAAACTCCCCAGCACCTCATGTGCGAGTGTGGCCCGCTGATGCTTAAAAGATACAACCACTTGGGTGGTCATTACCTCCAACCTGAGGAGGTAAAACAATCTGGCGCCAAAAGCCTGCTGCGGTTCTTAAATGACACGAGGCTTAACGCAGAATTATAGTAGGTGGCGAACACAATATATCAGCAATGGTCGCAGTGTTACAAGGCTAATAAAGACCTTAGAAAAGCCCCACTCAAAAAAATAAAAATAATAAACACATACTGACCATTAATATTATTGAAATATTTATAAAATTAGTTAGGTACCTAGTTGAAATTCCTAAACTGAGACTCATATCTTAACTTATTCTAACGATATTCTTAACGTACTATATGTTTTTAGAAAACATGTTTCAATCTGAGATGAATAAAATAATCATCACTATCAATCATCACACCCAAAAACGTAATACTATTTGTATTCAAACTAAAGCCTAGTAGATGTAATACATCGCTACAACTAGAAAAGTTGATCAAATTTGTCTTATATATATTCAGGCTGAGTTTGTTTGATGTAAACTAATCGTCCAATTATTATGTATGATTTTCTCCACCTTATTTGTAATATTCGTACAAATAATTCCCCAACAATTCATTGTCGTCTGCTAATATCACGATTGATCAGTCACATATGATGGAAAGTCGTTGATGTATATAAGGAATAGCAGCGGACCTAAGACAGACCCTTGCGGTAGTCCTATAGCAAAGTTGATGTCATCTAACGTGTATGTACTATTGATTTTTTTGGAATACTTTTGATTTTATTTTACTAGGAGTCTAAGCACTTGACGAAAAAATCATGAAACGGTGATATGGAAAGGTCTCTCTGTTTCGATATTGCTATTTTAGGAAATGTTTCATTGAATTGAAGATTGAATCTTTTCTTTATTTTATCAGAAGCAGCTCCCGGGTGGCGTCAGCTGCGCCTGCGTATCGATTGGATGGATATACTTACGGGTCATTATTGATATCTATGAAATCCTAAGTTCGGTGTAAAAGTTAAACTAGTGACGATTTAAATGAAGATATACTATAAATATGATTAAAACGAATTTATCGCGTGTATTTTGTAGTAGCACCCGACGTTTTGGGGACGTTGCAGCCGCCGTTGTCTAGGGTAGACTGATACATCGAAACGTCGGCTGCAACGTCGCCGAATCGTCGGGTGCTACAAAATTCACGCGGTAAATTCTTTTATATCTTATTTTATAATGTCAAACAACCGCAATAGTCACCGATTTCATAAGATATACTGTGTTTAAAAATTTTACGATTTTTTATAACACATAAAAATGGTGTGCATTCGTTGGTTTTTATATTATCAAAAAATTATATTCTAGGGTTAAGATACTCACGGCTAATACTTTCTGCAAAATGAAATAACTAATTTCATGTAAACGTTTATTTTACACACGGTGGCGTAGTGGCTAGGTCGCCTGATCTTACATTTTCCGCTAGGATCAAATTAACGGAATTGCATTTTCAACTCTGTCGATGAAATGCAATAACAAGACACGCACTTACACACAGGTTACACGCACACATACATATAAACACTTCATAGTAGGGTTGGTTGTAAAATATTGTCATATGACAATAAACCCGCCCATTGTGACATTTCCCAATAAAGAGTAGAAACAAACATATTTTCTCTTTATTCACGAATCATATTGAATACATGTACATTTCCTGGCCAAACACGAGAAATAAAGTGAAATGAGTATGGAGGCCAATGTTTGCGTCGACTGTAATCTGTAAGCCCGAAATACCTAGCCGCTGGCTTGTAATTAGCCTGAAAAAGTTTTGTTTAGGCCGTGTCCGAAATGGGTCGACACGAACAGTCCGAATTAATTCGTACGAAAGGAAAACACGAGAACTCCACTAAGCCCGGGCTCTATTTTTGTTTTTTTTTTCGTTTTTGTGCCACTCTCCATTTGCGCTGCGCCGGTAAACTCGTGTGGTTATTCGTGGCATTGGCAACTTATTTTCCATAATAATATCATACGTATAACTTACATCGCTTTGCTAAGTCTCTCCTATATTACGATTTGCAGTAACTTAACCTAGTATTTCACTGTTCGTAAATCATCACGCGGGTAGAAACAGAGTTCGCTTAAGGCTCCCTTTCGAGTTGACGCGACTAAAAGTTTAGATATTTTCGCAATGCCACGCGCCCGCGCGCTTTCGATATATACATAAAGATGTATAGATATATTTCAGCGACAAGGGAATACGTCCCACCGTTGGCAGTGGCCAATTACGAATGACGATTTCGGCTTCGCGCGTCGTCTAATATAGTCGATTTGGCTTTTCAATTATAATATAATAAATTATCAAATTAATAGTTTTTTATAAAGTAAAAATTAGATTACAATAATACAATAAAATTACTGTGTTATTTTTTATATCACTCAAAAGTATCTTAAATAATTAGAAAAAAAATAATGTTTGGCCATAACATTTCTGGAAATTACGTAATTTCAGACATTTTTTTCATATATTTTTTGTATGGAAGTTTCAAAAACTGTCTTAGTACTATGCAAATAGACTATACGCTGGTGTAAATAGTATTTTTTAATATTGAGAATCATCTCTAGGTTTTTCAAAAACTGAAGACAAATCACGCTCGTTTTTTTTTTTTTGGAAAACATTAACAGAATAAAAATAATTTACAATTAATATGGAAATAATTTACCAATTTCGATTTGGCAAAATGATAGCGGACAGGGTTCTAAAAATCCGGAATAATTGTATTAAAATTCATTTTCGTGTTCTCACAACCAGACCACGAAAATATGCTTCGTAGCGCTTTTGGTCGCTACGGCCGGCACGGCCACTTAAAACGTTTTAGAGATGCAAATCATCGTTTGTTTTAATTCAATTTAGTTTTAGCTTTCAAACGAGACACTACAACGACATTCTGCAATACTACAACGAGACGACGATCAATGACATTTGGAATATGGCATTTACCGGAGAAGAAGTTTCCCAGAATGTGACTTTATTGTATTAGGGCAAAGTCAAAGTTTAGTGGTAAGAACTCTGGCTGTGAGCCATTCTACTATTCAGAGAGTATACTGTCGCTATCTACAGACTAGTGGCTTTGTAAAAAGACGAGGCTCTGGTTGGCAAGGAGCGATTTAGCAGAGAGTCTATTTAAGTGGAGTTGTCAGCGGAAAAGTCTGTCAACTTTTAAAAGAAAGTCGAGTAGTGCATGTCAGTAAGGGGACTAAACGACGACAAGAAGAAGGATTCCTGATGACACATATGCCAGCAACTGGGCCTAAAATCACCCGGGCTTATCGGGTTGCCAAGGGGTTGCCCGTTTGCGGTTTGCTAGGGAACACGTTAATTGAAGATTGTAGCAGTGGAATATGGTACTGATCACCTACAAAAGCAGAATAACTCTCCATAGTTTTGACGGTCGTAAGCTTGTGTACAGACAACCGAGAGCGAGATACTCGTAATATGTCACATGGGAGAGAGTCTCATGGAGGAGGCTCCGTTATGTTCTGGGCGGGTTTTTCTTTCGACTCAAAATCCGAGTTGGTTTTTTATTGAAAACCGCACTTTAGCTTCTGATACATTAGAGATATTCTTGAAGAACATATCGTCGATTTCGTGGGTATCATTTGAGAAATTTCCTCCTCTTGCAAGATAATTCTCGTGCTTACGCTGATGCTTCTCTCACTCAAAAACTTCGGGAGGTCGTTGTGAAATTATCGTCAAAGAACATACTTTTATGGATTTCTCCCTACAGGCCGAAGTTTCCTTTGAGGGGTATCTATGTACGTAAGTAAGCAAGAAAATAGTGTATTTTTTAATTTGACTATTTTCTGACTTGTAACCTAGTCTTGCTCTATCTTTTTAAAATATCTTGAAAAACCATTAGTGTTTTGTTCCAACAGCGCACTTTTGTGAGTAGGAGAAATGAAACAGTACTACAGTTTATAAATCTCATTTTATTGTCGAATGTTAAATATGTATATCCTATTTCCGTACGCCGCTAGACAGTACTCCTTAATTGGCGCGTGGCGCGCTCTATCGGGCGAGTTACGCATCTCTACATACGGCGATCATTCGAGTAATTAAATCGCTGCTCGTGAGTGCGATAAATTGAAGCTACTGATTTGCCAACGATCATACCACAATTACAATAACATGAATATTTCGAATAGCAAATATAACATATCGAATAGCAAGTATAAATTCACAAACAATTAGGTTTATACGAAAATAATAATTATAAATGATATGTTATTGACCAATCGTTTGCAATCTTGCTAACCGTTTGGCATTTCTTCTGTTTGTTTGCTACACAATTGCGAAAAAACGCATCGTTCGATTTTCCTGAAATTTTGGCATGAATGTTTCTTGAAGTCTTTGAAAACGACTCATGTTTAAGGTTTTTTATTTTTAGGTTTTGTTCCATTTAAAGGCGGAGGCCGCCTTAAAGAGGTACACTATCGAGCAACCAAAAAACCCATATATGTCTTTCATCAGACTGTATTGCAGTCATGACACCAGAAGAAGATACAGTTCTTTGTCTGTTCGTCTTCTCCTCATGACCAATGATCCCGTGGAATATTTCGCATATTTCCGAAATGTAAATTAAGACTGGTCTGGTGAGTGTCTTGTAAAGGGTACTTGGGAATATTTTGCTATTATTATTATTAGGTATTACTGTAAACTACATATTGCTCACTGACCTTCGTATGTCATATATCCTTAATAATTGTGTTATTGATGCTTCTCTGTTTATTTTTATAGTTCTGTAATAATTTTATATTTTTTATTGTTATTAGGTACTTTTATTATTATTATAACTTTATATTATTTAGACTTGAATATTTTTGTTATGATTATCTACCTAATTATTATTTTAAAGCGTGTTTTTACTATTGTTATTAGATTATTAATACTATTTAAATCGCGATTTAATTCTTTTTTGTGCAAACTTTTATGTCCTTATTTAATAGATAGCATTGTATTAAAACACTAAAGAAATTCTTATAGGCCATCCTTTCTATGATCTGACCGAATTCAAGCGCCATAACTTTTGAAACATTCTACTCATTTAAATGATAGTTTTATATAAATATACATGGATACATTGTTTGACAGTATAACTATCATATTATATAAAGCAACAGTAATTGAACAACAGCATCTATAAAGTAGATAACTATGGATTGTATTGAAATTATTGATATTTTTGTGATTTTTAAATACTGTTTTTTGTAGTTTATTCTTGGTATCCTAATTATTATTTTGAGTTTTTATTCTATGTTCACGATGATTTTTAAAAATTGATTCAAGTTTTGTTTATTTGTCTTTAAAAGAGGTAAGAAATACTAGATAACTAGTATCATGCAGAAAGCTTGTAATAACTACCTGTTACTTACAGTAGGTTCTATATATTATACTACCTATAGTATATTGTGACACGTCCAGGAGCTGTAAATTAGCCAACTGGATACCAATGTGATGTAATGTTATTTCGCTGTTTTTTTGACGAAATTCTTGTAATGATCATTTATTAAACTATCAATATTATCACGCATAATATTTATTTTAAAAATTTAAAAAAAAAGGTAAATATTTATTTGCAACTGATGGTTTAAAAAACATGTATATTGGTACATATATGTTTTAAAAATAAAATAACCAAATCAAATAAATCTTGAAACAAAAAATCTAAATAATCATAATCAAATAAATCCACAAATCAAAATAATCAAAATTAAAATATTTCACATCAAATGATATTAAAATAAAATGATCAAATCAAATAAATTTAAAAATCTACAAATATAAAATCAAAATAATCAACATCAAAATATACAACATCAAATAATCATGTTACAAATTTATAAATAAACGAAAAGACAAATAATAATCAAATTAGGAAATATTTTTTTCAAATAAAATCAAATTATGACATCTAAATATCTTCCTTTAATAATAAATTCTTATAGTGGTCCTTAAACAATGCAATTGATTTCGATATCAATGCCATGGGAGATCGCAATGCCATTTCTATCGCTTGACATGGGAGAAGGGGGCAGCGTTCCTTTTTGACACGCTTTGTATTGTCTATGCGTGCGCTATTTCCCCCTAATTATAGGGACACTATATTATACCGAAAAACTTCCATAGACCAGACAGCATATCGCAGGGAGCGAAATACTCGTAAGTAGCGACCAGCGTAGGGATATGCAACAAAACGACGTAGATAGGCTTGATATGCATTTGCTCGTACAGCCTCATATCGTAGCCAGCCCGCCCGAGCCAGCATGGCGTCCCACGTAGTCCCACTTAAAGTGTCGAAGCTATAGTTGCGAGTGCGAAATTAAATGTGGAATTTTACGACGATAAATTGTGCGGGCGCATGACATTCCGTTATTACGCCCGGCTACGTGACACTCGCGCTACGCCACCGTGTCGTAGACTACGATATAGAAGCGTATAGACCATGTACAACGGCGTAGATATTAAATATTGTAGGCGTGGATTTTTTTTATTTGAGATGGACATTTTAACACATTTTTATGCGTTATAATATTTTACAAATAAAATGACATTCTGAAAAACAACTAAATCGAAATAAAAAAACTTTTATTCAACGAACTACGTAACCTACTTATATTTAGTAGTTTTTTCGGACGTATTCTATGAGATCTAAGAACCGTCAGAGAAACCAGATTGCAACTTTTTGGTACTGTTATTGTCAAGATAAATTCGTCTAAATAATGCAGTCCTAAACTGGGTGTTCCCTCCTAGGTGTGTGTTATATACTGCTGCCTTTCATCTCACTTTATACTGTTCATTTATTTGTCTTTATGTCGTATGTTATTGCTCTGATATTTTCGTTCGTGGATAGAATGTGGAAATTTTCCGTTAGTTTTTATATTACACATAAAAAGAAGAGTTTTAATTAACTGGCATCCTTGAAAGGGTGTATCAGTACGAGCAAGTAAGCAACTTTATTAAAAAACAGTAAAAAAACAAATTTTGAAATATTATTTTTTTGAAACTAGTATAAAAAGCGTTAAACACGATGCGTCATATGGAGATAAATAAAATATTTTTTAGCGATATTTTAATTACCGCTATATGGCGGAGCGCGCTCAAACGCTTGTCAAACTTTTGTTAAACAGTCAATTTCTTCAAATTTTCAAATATTAAATAAATGAAAAATAAAGTCGTTTACAAGCTCGTACTGATTCACTCCCTTGAATAATGCCGGTTAATTAAAAATCAACCTGTATATTTTATAGTTGTTTATTTATATCGACGAATATCGATTTTTTTTCTGGCATCGCAACTGCAATTAAATCGAAATTCTTTCCGATATACTTTCAACAAAACGATAAAGCTAAGATTTCTGTTCGGTAAGCCTCCAGCTAAGCGTTCAACTCGGTCGAAGTTTCGATATGAAGTTGAGTCTGCGGCGGCGACGTGCTCGGGCGGAAGGCGTTTTCTGTCACTCTGTTTGGCAATTACGCGAACGTGTGCAGTCGCCCTGATTCCCCGCAAACAATAAACTAAATTAGAGTCGGGCTGCGCGCGGCAAAATGGGATTTACTTTTGCAATTACGCGGGGCGCGGTGACCGTCCGCGCGGCCGCTTGCGCTGATGGCAGCGACGTGTCTTTTATTGGCTGACAACACACAATTTTACCTCACAGCGCGGTGACAGAATACCGAATACAGCACCACAATTCGCTCTCTTGCGATTCCTTCCATCTTGTTTTGTTATAAGCCGGAATATTGTTTCGGAAATCCGGAATACTGTTCCATCCAATCAATATTATACTATCATATGGGATCATTGGATGGGGTGGCGCGTCACTTTCAGTTCTAGATCCCTTGATTAAGGCTCAAAAGTCAATAATTAGGGTAATCAATAAAAAGCCTTTTAGGTTCTCCAGCGACCACTTATTCAAAGAGTTCCAAGTACTAGACATACGCCAATTATATGTGAAAGTATCAAAAATATTTTATTACACCCACACAGAGCGGCATATTATTAAATCTCACACTACCAGAACACGCGCAGTTACAGCCATGCAACATGATGTCCCCCTTAAGAAAACTAAATTCGCCTAGCGACATTTTTCTTTTCTAGCTGTCCGACTACACAATAGAATAAATTCGGAATTAAAAGTGAAGTTAGATACCATACAAGGAAGAAAAATTATGACGGAATGGTTGATAGAGCTAGGAAGGAACGAAACGGAGAAATTGGTTAATTATAGTGCCGTATAAGAATACCTAACTACATGAAATTACTACTTTTATGTATATATATATAGATGTAAAACATATGTATATGTATAGATAATATGTATAAATGTATATATGTATATATGTATGTGTATGTATATGTGTAGATGTATATGTATATATGTGTATGTGTATATATGATTATTTATTATTATTATGTATATTATATTAGTAAAAAAGACTAAGTATATGTAATAGTTGTGTAAATATAGAGCTATCACATAAAACAATGCGACATTAAGTTACACTTAGCAAATAAAAAAAAAAAGGAAAAAAGAATTCATAAAAGTCTACCTTAGTACGGGCATCACTCCAGCAAGGTAGATTTTAATATTATTAACCTAGTGTTTTAAATGTGTGAAATATTAATAAATAAATAAATCCATTGCTAAACATCTGCAATGATTTTTTTAATTTTATTTATTCGGTCCTAAAAGATCATAATAACTTCAATACGTCTAGGGAGATCGGGGCAGATTCACTATATACTAGGTAACTAATGATATTACGATATATGACGAAACAAAACTATCGAATAACTCAGCAAGTGAATGTCCTATGAGGATGGTTTCAGCATTTTAATTGGCGCACAGTTCCGTTTGACTTAAGCATTGAGCCAATTATGGCAGAAAGTGATGATAGGCAGAGCGGTGCTCACCTCAAAGCGACCATTTTCGGGTCAGTGAGAATGTATAATTCGGTATAGCTCGACACTCAGAGCTACAATCTCGTTTGCTATAGCTTTAAAATAACGAGGTAAAATAGACAAATCATAGCATTCAATCAATTTTAGACACTGAACAGATATTTATAGTGAAATACATTAAATAAATTTGAGAATGTCAGCTAAAGCTAATGTTCAAAAGCTAACCTGAATGGGATAAGAGTAGAATTTAAAAATAGCGGCTCAGCGGGTATCAAGAAGTATGAAATTGTGAGGGACCACCCCTCACTAGACTCCAAGTTATTCGGTGTAAGGTGGTGGTGTCAACTTGCGGGTTATCTCCGTATTAAAAGTGTATCAGAAGGTATTTATTGAGAGCTCAATATTGCCAGTTTGTAACGCTTCCCGAATAGAATATACATTGACGCGAATGTAGTGGCTATCTGCCTGAAGTTACGAGGGTGTGTGGATAAGGATCGTTCTTGTTCTCCTAGTATCTCGTACGGGGCACGGCTCGAGTCTGTGGGAGTGCAGACTGATGCGTCTCGCCTCGATAGGGAAAGGAAGGAAAAGGTAACCAAGAAGCCGGACCCGTTGACTCGCCTTGTGAGAGTGGTACCGGGTATGCCGTCGCTGTCTTGGGGGACGTGATCACTCGAGGAATGATACTTTGGTTGTATTTTCGCCGGTTTATATAGGCCGAAAAATGATGCAATCCAAAATATTTCGAGTAAACGTATTGTTTCATCGTGCTGATTCATCGCTGACGAGGTAGAATAATAGCTGAATTTGTGTCAGTGCATTTCACTGGAAATCAATGCATTTTTTGATTGCATGTAACGATACTTAAGGGTCGTTATAACATTATCAGTAGCTGAGGGTATCAGGAGGTATAGAGCACGCCAATAATATGAAGTTTGTGGTTCGGTCAATGACGGCGCAAGCGCATTGTACGCAAATGTGGTACCCGTGGGCCTTGCTCGGAGTCACACCCAATTTATTCAGTGATTTAAATTATTTTTAGAACATTTGATTCGGGACGTATTCAAGCCAATCCATCATCGGCCAGTTCTTTCCGAAACAATCACACCAGATTATTTTTATTTTTTTAGTGTATTGTAAACAAACAGCGTTTTAACCCCTCAAATGAATAGCGATTAGCTCGGGTTGCCTACGGCAAAATGTATATAAATTTATATTTACATTTACATTTACATTTACATAGAGCGGGGTTTACTATAGAGCTATAGCATTACTATAGAGCGGATTACTATAAAGCGGCGCACATTTACATTTATATTTACATTTATATAAATTTATATACATTTTGTATACATTTTGCCAAGGCATCCCTTAAGGGACGCCTCACATTTGAGGGGTTAAATCTTACATATTTTACATTTAGTTTTGCATACGATCATACATATATACAATAAAATTATAGTTTATTTTTATAGTTTGAGAATGACTGAATTTATATTTTGAAATATGCACCAATCTATAGAATTGCTTAAATACTACTTTTACCTATAAATATTTTCTATATCTAAGGGATAAATTAGCAATAGGTGTTTTATTACATTTGTTAAAATCTTTTATTTAAGTAATATTTTCTTCTGTAACTAGAGAACCAACGAAAACTGTATTGGAAAATATTCAATCTATTTTGATTACGTATCCAATGGAACCTATTTTGATCTCATCATCAATGGAAATATGAAAGCTGTATATAGGAAACTCGCTCGAAATCACACTACTGATTTTCGAGGTATTAACACAAACAGACAGATGCTGCATTTTATTATATATATAATGACATTTTAAAATCATTAATGTATCAGTCAGTAACAAAAAACCTTCCAGATGTAGTTCAGAGCAGCTGTTCAACAAATTGCATATGCTTGGCATAAGGCAAATATTCGTTATTAAACAGCTGCTCGTTCATTTTCATAAATTTAGAAAAGGCCATGTACGCAGCCAGCAAATAAAACTACGAGGGCTGGGGAAGGTTTCAATTTTGAGATACCTCGGGTAAAAATAGCATTGCACCCCGAATGTACAATAAATTAGAAAAACGCATTAAAATGTTACATAACATCGAGAGTTTTAAAACTGCAATTAATAAATGGCTACTAGAGTTGGGGCGCTCTGGAACAGAGAGGTAACTATCAATTGTGGTTTAATTTAGTTAATATATTTTATCGATGAATGAGTTTATCTATTATTTTATTATTAATCCTTTATTATTATTATATTTTATTATATTGTGTATACCTATATATGTACTTAAACTCTACTTAATATATAATCTCTAGTAATACACTTCAAATGTCAGCTCGCAACTTTAAATACGTATGTCTTAAATTGAACATCTAGGCACAGGCGTAAGCCTATTTAGATGTGTGACGTGCCTCGGGTTGCATGGGATGGGGCGATTCAATTGTCGCTTTTTTAAACTAGAAAGTAATTCCATTTCTATGTAACTTTTGATAAGATAAGTAAAATGAATGAAATAAATAAATAAATAAAATAAATCGTACTATGGCATCTGAATTTATTTTATTTATTTTAATTAACCGCCCCACTAGTCCGCTATATTATCATATAAAAAATTGTAAATATATATAACAAATTATCTTTATACAAATTATATAAAACTACTATATAAAAACAGCTTATATAAACCGCTATATATTTTGTCTGGTATATTTTAAACAAGTGCTGTTATTGAGAAATCTAATTAAAAAAAAACAAGGATTTACCTACATTTTGAAAATTAAACCCATAGGTAGGGCAGGGCGGTCGAAACAATAACTGTAATATTTGAATGTATTTAAAAGAAATGCAGCTTGGAAACTAAAAAAAATACTACATTTAAAAATGACTGCTGCTGTAGAGCGCTAGTGGCGGCTGCTAATTCAATGGGCGGCGCTGCGCATTTTAGTAGCACTTTCGGATTTATGTAGCAGCAGTTGCTGAACATTAAACAAGTTCTTAAAATAGTCTCGACGATAGGGCTCAATAAGAATTTTAATTTATTTTCAGCAAAAAACTGAAATTTTGTACTTTGTGTTACGTAAAAAAATATTATGCTTATTGCTTATTATTGCTAGAATGGTGCCTAGATAACAAATGGTTATCTAATGATGCTTTGAACAAGGAAGTAGAAGATAAACTTCTTATTGCAAAAGGAAGCTGGTTCCATTGCTTATGCCAAATTTCTTTGAAATATTTTTTTGAAAGTTGGCTTATACCAACTTTCTTTGAAGTGTTATTAATAAAATTTGTTTTTTACTTTTTACAGGTAAGAATCATCATCATGATCAATCAAAAAAAAATGTCCAAGAAAATGGCAGAAACGAAACAAATTAATAAAGGTATTTTTAAGTTAAATTTTAAATTACCAATTCATGAAAACACACAATATATCATACATTTTTATTCACTCATTGTATTATTGCCCGCTTTTTCACAGTATCTCATCATTGAATCCTTTAAATATTTTAAGCTGCGATTCCTTCTTTTGTTGTGGAGTCATAGAATGCATGGAAGAATTTCTTCCATATTACATCTTGCCAATCATGCACAGAGGCAGCATAATAAGAACCGCATGCATTCAAAGAATAAAAGCCTTCGTCTATTCACTTTATAATTCCGGTGCTAAGAGCTTGCGTCGCTAGGTACTAGACCACAGATGAATAAGAGAACGAGCGTATTTATTACAGGATTGTTCTCGGGCGCTGAAGTGAACATAGCAGTTCATGTTTAACCTCACTGAGATCACTGAGCGTTCAGCTCTTTCCATACGATTATGTGCGCTATTATCGCGTCGCATATAATTTCTGTAATTCCGCTATTTCCCCGTTGAATCTTTTTCTGTTGCTCTGTAACATTGAGAGTTGCATTTTCTACGTTCTCGAGTCGCAGGGCTTACGGGAACGGACAAGTTATGACCTGTATCGTAGACTATAGACTAGTATAGACCAAATCGATCGAATAATCGCCCGCGGTTGAAGCGTTAAATAAATGTAATGATACATATCTTTAATTATTATACACAAAATTTTCATTGTACGTTTCTGTTTGATCTAAATCAACAAGTTATGCTGAAAGATAAAAAAAATAGATTTTTAGATTTTGGCTGATGGCTTCATCTGTACAGTGGCCTGAGCGCATCGATGCGCGCAGGCGTTTGCCAGACTTATGGCAATCCTGTCTTATTTAAAAACTACACTATTTTTCGATACAATGTTTAAGTTAAACACGAATAGAGGAAGTATATCTAAGCTAAGGCGGAGAATAGCAACTCGTGGGGGATAATACTCTATAGCAATCTTTTTAAAACGGGCAAATATGAAGATTTCCTCACTCAATATTCTTCCAATAAATCCTGATAAAAATAAGCACAGGCAAAGGTGCTAGTTTTTTACTAACTGGTATCGCTGTAGTAGTAGCGCTGTTCGTTCGCAGAAATCTAGCCGATTTTGAAGTGAATGGTGTGCATCATCAGTATCCAACAAGATCCCGTAGCATGCTACGTTCGGTAAGTCATGCATTATTCAATTTGGAGAGGCTAGCCTATATCGCCGGCCCAGCGGTTTACAACAAACTCAGCGAGCACATTAGGCAGGCGCAATCTCTTGACGTGTTTAAGAGACGCCTTAAGAGATACCTTACATATGAGGCGTTTTACTCACTGGAGGAATATTACTCGAGTGAAGTCTAAAATGCTTTGGTGGCAAAAATATTTAATGATCTCTTTGCAGTTTGTCTTGTATTTCTTCTTTTTACATTATTCTTGTGTTTTTTCCGTCGTTTTGTTTTGTTTATTTTATCTTTTCTTACGATAAAAAAAAATGTTTGTTTGCTAATATGTATGAATGTTTGCTAATCTGTATCTGACTTGTATACCAGTATACTAATAAAATGAATATGAATATGAATATGAATATATCCCTTATATCTGAGATCTTAGGAAGGTACAGTTACGTCGTGTCGGCTTGACTGTACCTTAATTGCGGAAGCAGTTTAGAAGGCGGTGATGCTGAAAAATGCAATGCAATCACAAATTAGGTGTAATATAGCAATGTTTTGAAATCAAATTGTGTTAAAATACGACGTTAGATGCTTTCGATCTTACTTTTATGCACATCATGCCGAGGTCACCAGGAAATTTATATGTGTTTGAGGACGTGATGTATAGTACGTATGCGATATACACGGTTTTTATACATTCACTAATCCTGCACTCTTTGAAGGTGTGTCGCATCTGGTATGTTAAAATTCCTAATATGTGCCTCGGTACAGGCGCCCGCACGCTATCGGTGCAGTACAACTTAACGCTACTGAAATGAAGTGAAGGCGCCGCAGAGGCGGACCTTATTATTTGTGCGAGTGAGGCGCATGAATATGATCGCCGAGTGGTTGAGCGTGCAGCGTGTGCTCAAAGCGTCGACGAATGAATGCGCGAACGAAAGAAGGGAAACGCTCAGTCAGAATAAACGTTATTAAATTCCCCGCGATCCATTCATCTTTTGTGCGGGCGCGGAGAGCGCGTCGGGCGCAACGGGCTGTACCCACTGGGCCGCGAGCAGCGCGACGAGCCCGTGTCGCACACTGGACCTAAACAGTCCGAGCCGTAGTGTTTTGACCTGAGTAAAATATGCCAAAGGACTACTACTGTCGATACATACTGCATCGATCATACTGCATCGAAAATTAAAGTGATAGAATAGAATAGATCTTTATTGCATAACTGTATGTAAGGTGGCTAGAGAGCTAATGGGCCCTTGCTGAGTTGGCCACGAAGACCCATTTTGTTCAGGGTTGGTCACATTCACGGGTCAACACGCATGAAGTGCGAGCCCGGGTAGGACTCTGGCCTTAGGGCTAGTTTCCCCTAGAATATATTGACTATCCAAATATATTGACTACCTAGTACTGTCGATATTATTACAAGGACAATTATTAGTAAAATATACAGAGCCATCGGATGTTCACGCCCACTCTCATAACCATTGATGCATACTGTATTGGGTAAGCTTAGTGCGGTTGGCCTCTATTCCTGCTATGGGGGTACGAAAACGGTTAATTAAACCGATATAAATATGAAGGACACATTCATAATTAAAACTGCCTTAAAATCATATTTCTCTATTTTTAAAGGCCCACTGTGGGCCGCCAACCGCGCTTCCTGCAAACAGATGTTTCGTTGATATCCGACCGCGGGCATTGGGCTTACTAGGACGCCTTTTGCGGGCGAATCGCCGTCGAGTCGATTCCGCCTCAGTCGATCACAGAGCGCTCAACTCTACAGATTTCCCCGGCGAGATTCGGCTACCGCTTCCGTTTGCTTCGCCCATAAGGCAATTTATTGAACTGTGCTTTCAGCTCTTATTTGACGAGTAGCTCAAATTCAGCGCTGTTTACTTATCTAATAGGGATGCGAAAAAGCAAGTTCTTTTGGCTTGACTACCACATTGCGCAATTGATCGAGGGCCACGATGATGTAGGGGCCTTGATCCATGAATTATGTGACCTAGGTTCATCCCATTACAGTGTTACCCCAGTCAAATTACATTTGATACATGCATTCATTCAGAGTCACGTTTTTTAAAAAAAGATCGTGTACAAAAACAGAACACTTAGTCTAACAGTCTACCCTGGACATCGCGGTCGCAACATCGCCAAAATATCAAGTTCTACAAACTTCACGTGGTAAACTCCGAACACTTGGGTTGAAATATACTAAAAAATGTATGTGAGCATTCCGTATGTGTATGTGATACACAATTACTTTTTCTTATTGAGCAACCACTCACTGGGTGATTCTGTACAAGAAACTAATCAAAAACATTACAAAAAATATATTTTCTTTAAAATATAAAAAAAATGGTTTTCATGGTTTTGTTTTATTCAATGGTGGACCTATCTCTTTAAGGAAGCCTCTTACAGTCAACCATAGTATTTTTGAGAGGTTTGTCGGATATTGAAAAAAATATGCTTTACTAATTGAATAGTAGACAAAAAATTAGTTATAAAAGAGCTGAAACTATAGAAATATTAAATAAAAAAGAATTTAAATAACACTTAAGTCACAGACAAAGGAACAAGGATGGGAGAGGGAAGGGTTTACGTATGATAAGAGAATGTATTATTTTCAGAAGAACCTTTAAGATAAAACGTAATTACAGTCCTCTCATATTTAGAGGGAGCTGGTTCTATAATCGCGCTGGATATACAGAAAGGAGTAGGAATAAAACAGAGTTTTGTTAGTTGGGATGCCAATGATGTTATTCTCACTTGATTATATTGGGAGACCATGACTTGCTAGTAGGGTTACCTTATTCTTCAGATAAGATCCCGCCATGGTGGGATTATTGATCACTTAGCTCAACAAAGATAGGTTATGTAGATTTCTACGATTTCGGATCTGCAGCCGTTGCATGCTACATATTTCGCGAGGCTGAATAGAAGTATCGTCGTATTTCCGTAGATTAAATACAATTCTCACACAGACATTCTGTAATCACTAATTTTATAACGATCGCTTAGTTTACATGGAGGCATTAAACGTTCGTGTAGTCCAGGATACGCGGTAAAAGTGTTGACACTGAAGTCTAACGTGCGAAGAATTTTTTGCAACCGTCGCATGCTGGAGGTCTGCATAAATGCGATTAGTGATTTCGGTGGATTGTGCCTGCCATTACAGAATATGTTCGAGCTAAACATATGTACACGTACATATTCGTGATAAATGAATTATATAATACAAAACAATACAATACGGTAACTTCCTATAATTTGAAATCACAACATAATTAAAAATGCAAATTTACATAAATTAGCGAACATAATAAATTGGTTCAATTAATCGTCCTGTGTTAACTTTACATACTCCGCCGTTTAAAACAAAGCAAAGTGGAGCACATATTTCATTAACAGAGGGTGGAGTTTCCAAATCCCACGCCTAAATAAATTACTATAAAGAAATTGTTAAATTCTAAAAACGGCTCTCTACTCATTGCTGCGGGTTTCAACTTACATACATAGGTCGAATACGTATCTGAAACTGACGTTTTATTTTATTTGCTAGGAGTACATAACCGTTGTAGATAGTTAAGGGATTATACAGGTCGTGTTACCACCCATCATGCGACTTGTGCTGATCTTTTGTGATATATTATATGCTCCTTAATTTATCTTAATTTTTATTTAATTAAATTTGTAATTCACAATAATCTACAGTAAAATGGACAACATGTACAATTAAAATGTCATTGACAAAAATACAGTAGCAAAAAAAAATCTTATGACATGATATCTTATGACATGTAACTAGGCTATAGTCTGTTAATAAATATGTATTGTTATACATAGGCGAACGAACATATATAAAAACTAATTAAAGCAAGGAACATAATTAAGTACAATGGGCAAAAATGTATGAGCGCTGGGCCCACCTCTCAAATACTAATGACGTATTTACCATTGAAAAGATCTATTTATCTACAATATTTATGACTACTACAATTTACCTCACTTATGAGCCGTTTCAGAGTTTTGAAGTTCGAAATTCTTAAATATGGCTTATTACACAAAAGCCACTAAGGCAATTATTTATTTAAAATATATTTTTTGCAGTGAGGAACCATAAAATATAATCTTATGTACGGTCACTGGGCACACTATGTTGAACAGCTGACCTTAAATCATGAGACATATTACAGAGTTTAAGCAACAAATCCCAGTATTTTCCCAAATCCCTCCATATACTGCTGACAAAGACGAGCATTCAATATTTTTTACGGTTATTGTTTAAACATATATTAAAAATACTATACCTGGTGTTTCAGGTGCCCTAGGGGATAAAGGATATTAACCATATTTAATAGGATATAATTCAAAAACGGCTCATAATTTAAATCGGTCATTTTAGTAATAAATGTTCAACATGATGAGATCTTTCCACTGGTATATGATTTACCGCTATTGGAAAAGTGGGCCCAAAATGCCAATTCTCTATATGCAGTAAAAGTTTTTATTAATTGCAACATTATTAATTCAAAACTCGCTGAAGATCTCGAAAGGTGACTGTAAAGAAAATTTTTAATTCTTTTTCTTTATCTGCGAGATATGATTTTATAATCTATTTCTCGATATGTTATGTTACGATGCTTTCAATGTCTATTGGCCATTTGTAAGCTAGATTTTTACTACTACTTCTCACCTCTATTTCTATCTGTGAGTTATGATTTTATATTCTCTATGTTATGTTACGATGCTTTCAATGTCTATTGGCCCACCACATTGGGACGGCATATGTCAGAGAAGATTTTACTATATCTATTTCAATATGTTACCACCATACAACGACAGTGATAATATTACCTTCAAGAGGATAGGCTTCCAATACCTTGCCTAATAATTTCCCTCCTTGTATTTACTTCCTCAATGAAACAAATCTTCTCCAATTAATAATCCATATATTAAACCAAAATGCATATTTAAACAATTAAAATTATAACTTTTTCTATTTTAGTTTAAGTACTATTATTGTGAATTATATTTATAATAATGAGCGCCTAATTCACCACAAAATATTTACAATTTATTCTTTGAGTTATTTTCGATCGATTATTTGTCGATGACAACAATGGCTGCGTTCAGTCGATTGTTAATAAAATAATATTAATAATGATAATGCATGAGTTTAAATCTCCGCCGTGAAATTCGACAATTAGATTCTAATCCTTTATTTATTTAAATGTGTTCAATGTCAATTTATATTGAAACATGAATCGTAATGTTTACATACAACAATAAAATTACTTATAAACTAACACACTGTCAACTAGTCGATGGCGTTCCAGTGATATAATGAATTTAAATGACCGCAGTCGCTAATGCCCGATATAAACTACGACCTGGTTACCATTCAGTCCACTGAATGTCCATATGGTTTTCGTTCTATTATTTCTATTAATACTATTCCCTCCCCGTTATCCTTGAAACCCCGTCGATCAGTCAAAACAAAAAACCTTAATATAATCTACAATTTCCTTATCTTTAATCTTATTCTAACATTCAGTATAATTCGAATGTTTCCTTAACTAGTTTCCAAATTAAAAGCACATTTATATAATGGCTGATGTCTAAATCATGGAGTTAGCAAAGGCTAACTCTCTTCCAAATTAAATAATAGTCTGACTAGAGGTTTACCTCGTAGAACTATCAACGACTATTCATACCAATCGATGTTAAATGCCTCATTTTTAGTTAACGTGCAAATATGTAGAAATCACGCATTTACGTTACAACTACTTAACATTCTAATAATTTCAACAAACCCACAAAACTCGAATATTTATAACCCCAAAAAATATACAACAATGACAATATTGGTTGCTAGCTTCGGCCCAAATAATTAAATAACGCCAGCTTCGGCAAAATAAACTTACATATTTTTAGTACATCTTTGCCGACAATGACTCTCGGCTATACTTCCCGTATTTACAGCTGCATTCACATTATGCACTTATAACTAATGTCAATTTCCTCGATGCGTGTCGCCTTTCTAGAAATCTGCCATCACCAAGAAGAATGTCTCTTTAGAAACCCCAGCCGCTTACTATCGTACTGCAATTTTCAAGCCGTTACTGCGTTTTCGTCAAATGTTAATTGTATTTCACCGCTATGTTATGCACCTCCGAAGAACGCTCGCAATGTTGTGACATATTGATCTGACTTTGCCTCGTCGCCATCTTAGATATAATTTCCGTATTGCAACCCGACGAAATCTCGTACTTCTATTTTATTTGAAATGTTGGATTTTTTACATGCCAACTCGCGTAGCTCTCTCGATTCACATTTTTAGCACTGGATTTCAATTATTTGTTCGTTTTAGTGTCTTTGTAAAAAGCGCCTCAATGACGAGTGCGATAAAGCGTTTCTGTGATATACGATCTGCACACTTTATACGAATTTAAATGAACTGGGCACTAAGATGCTTCACAGCATCTCAGTGCCCTTATTTTAAACTGTTTTATCCTCACATCTGAGCCCCAAGATATACTTTTCTTTCCCAAACTTTCGCAGCTTTTGTGCGTGCAACTAAAATTTCTTAATGGATGCCGGAAGCAACACGTCCATCCCTTTTATAACACCCTTATCGATGTGACCTTTTTTTGATAATTTAACCCACAACTATTGACTAATCAATCATAAAACGATCTGATTTATCTATTTTTTCGTTAAATAACGCTCTGCCACATTGGTAACAAACGAATTTCTTAACGATAATTCGTGCTTCTAATTCTACAAATGATTTTAAGTATTTATTTTACGTATTATGAGAAATTGATGTTTCATATTCGGCGGGAAATCATCATACTTTGACTTAACCTTGCCGCCTTTCTTGCGCGTCGTTTCCGCTTTCACATTTGAAAGCGAAATAATATAACTATTTTATTTCAATTTTATTTATTGATAGTATTTTTATCTAGTAATTCCTCTATTTTAATTACGTGTTTCTAAATTTCCTCATTTTAACTATTAAATTTTATTTTGACTGGCAATTATTTGGTGAAAAATTCTTTGGACATCATCGATTCGGCTTTCTTCCATCGATGTCGATTATGTTTTCCAATTTCTCCTAATAATAATTTAAATGTTCTTCAAATAACTTTATCTATATTGCTATTAAATTCTCCCATAATTCCTACTATTTAATGAACCCCTTTTTATATTTCTTTGAAAAACCAATCGGTCGACTTTTTTTTTAAGACCATAAACATGCTTCTATTGTCTATTTGTCAATTATTGATATTTACGTCGATTTTTCGTAAAAATCTCAAAATATGCTAATTTCTTGCCAAATACCCCTGATTGTCTATTTTGAAACCCCTAATAATGTCCTTAACTCTCAAAAACTACTCAAACCCTTTTATTTATGTGACTCTGGCACTGCGCTCTATAGTTTAGCAACTGACATTCTTCATCTGTCAGTTTTTAGTTCCTAATTAAATCGCTAGATGTCACTATGATCTTTTTCAAGTACAATTTAATTTTAAAATTTGATTAATCTATTTTCGGTTAGCTTAGAGCTGCTAAGCGATCATGTGATGATTTTCAGATCATTACAATACCCCCTCCCAAAATCTCTGCTTGCCCTCAAGCAATCATATCACATATCTTTCGTGTTATCTGTTTAATCTCCAATCGCTTACTCATGATATTTTGCAATGTAATTTTAATGTTAGTAATTTATATAATAAACTATGTAACTCCTACAATATGTTTGTACTATAATGTCAATGATAATAGTTTACGTTTAATTCACGTACTTTTACGATATGTTTTGTACTATAATGTTATGATAATATTTTACTTTTAATTCACGTACCCTTATGATATGTTTTGTACTATAATGTTATGATAATATTTTACTTTTAATTCACGTACCCTTATGATATGTTTGTGGCTTGTCTTCCCTCTTCAAGTCTACAATTTCTATCTTGTTTCTATATACTATCAATCTCCTAACCCAGATCTTTTAATGATAATAATTTTTAATATAATTTCTAACTTTTTCCTCTATATCTCACCTCAATAATATCATACCTATAATAATGAAGATTCCAACTCTCCTGTTGCAATTTTTAATATTTATTTAATATATTTAATATATGCCAACTTCTCCTTCTCTCTTTCGCTTCAACATGCGTCCGCTCAATTAGGAAATAAACCCGAGTCCTCGACCATGTCTCCACCTACTTGTTCTGTTCTATCTACCAATCTATAAATAATCTCAATACATTAATATAATAATTATAATATTTCTCTTCGTTGCAAAATTTAAATTGATTCCGTCTATTTATTCTCCGTTCACCCACTCCGCTCAATTAGGATTTAACCCGAGTCCTCGATGGTGAACATTTTAACTGTCTAACTCTTCAAAAAAAAAATAGTTTGAATATGCCTAAGTCAGAACAATGCACTTGAACAGGCTCTGGTCGTCCCTTAATGTTCTAGATTTTAAAAAAAAATCGTGACATTGTCCCAACCAGTCGCATAGTAAGTTTTTTATTTAATATAGTATGCTATTTCACGCTGGGCTTGTCCTTCTGCTATTTACTTAGACACAATCTCAAGTTAGATAACCTGACGATTGTTAATAGGTTCTTCACTAGTCTATTGTTTGTGATTTTAACGTACACTGTAAATGGTTTCTAACTCTCATTCGTTATTTCAGAATTTGGAAACTGAATTTATCCTTACACCCCTTACTTACTTCTTCCTTTCACATGGTTCCTCTCATCCTATCTTTCATACCAAATCAATCCCCTCCTTCATCACAACTTATGTTGGTTTACTAATTAACAAATGTATTTTTCGTCCTCCTTCTCTCACCCTCCTGGATCGCTACTATTTATCTCCTTCATAACATAAACTAAATCAATATCCGGCCTATTCTAATTTCGCAACCCCATAATAACCCCCTTGGTGCATGTAACCATAATGCCACCGTAATAATAATAATCCCATTGGGTATCTGAGCTCCTCCCTGTCGAATCTAGACCATATCCGACTCTGGGTGTCAACTCGTCCAAAAGCGTAGACCTGATCAGGGTCACGCGTTGAGGTGCGACCTCAACCTTGCCGAGACCTCCATATATACTCCCTCGCAAGTTACCAAATACAAACAAACATGGACCCGAGCAGTGGCTCCAACTCCGAAGACCGCCCACTTCAGATAAAAATTCCCATAAATATTATAGTCGCTCTAAAAATTAGCGCTATTTTTCGATTCTAATTTCTTCATCCCGCTCTAATATAGCGAGACGTCGACAATACCACCAAACATTCTATACTAAATAACAATATTCTACGACTCTTCATTCATCTTATAGTCGCTTCCTATATAGCACTATAACTCAATTCCTCAATATATAATATTTTATAATAATTATAATAATGATTTTAATCAGGCCCTATATAGCCTCAATAATATAACGATCAACCAACTTTATCAATAACAATAATCCATCGACTTTACTAATAATACTTTGGAATCTTCTCTCCAATATAATAATCGTATCCCGATACTGCTTTGCCATTTAGTTCTTACAAACAAAAAACTTATTACACTAATGAGATTCCTAATCGTGTTCGCTTGTATTTCTTCGCTTTAGGTAGGAATGATTGGACAACAAGTTGTAGGTGATTAGGATAGGATTTAGGATAAGATAGGATAGGATAGGAAAGGAATACTTGTTGCTTAAAACGAAGAGATTCAAACAACACAACGCTCTCCTTGTTATAACTCTTTTCCCAATTTTGCAAAACAATATCACTCCCCTAGATACCCAAATGAAAAAAAAACTGTCAGCTTATTAACAATATTTTACAACCCAACGATTTCACGAGGTGCATTCTTCCATACATATACGTATCAAATGGATAATATGTTTAGTAAAATGTAACTGTATGCTATATATATATACGCAAAATAATGTGTGATTCTAATGTGAAAAAATTAAACTATACTGCTCAACTAAATGTGTAAGCTAATATGTATTGTAATTAAAATATTTCTGATTTATTGTATACTGCTTTTGGTGTATGGCATTAATGATTTGTCGCTATTAAGACTTTGGTAATGGAATAGAAATAAGGAATGTGATAGGATAGGTAGTGTATGATAGAATGGTAGGATAGGAATGGTGATAGGATGATGGATAGGATGGTATCTATTACTAGTAAGGAACAGGAAAATGATATTATCTGTAATGTAATTTATAACTTGAAAAATGATGAAATCCTATGTTTGATATATCGTGTTAAAATTATTTATTATCTTAGTATAATAATACAATACATACACAAGAACACACACCCCGCTACAATCAATAACTCTGATATTCAAAATAATCTGCCGGTCATTCTCTCAATAAAATAATAATAACCGCCATGACAGCCAATATAATAATATTATAATGCTATGACAACCACAAAACATACCATCAACAAAACCGTGAGTTTTTTTTTTATACTCCCCATAATTTATTGAGCTTCTACAACTAATCACTCAACCGATAGAATCGTAAGGTTCTTTAATCACCCCTTACTAATTTTTACCATATCTTTTATGTGGCATCGCCCTATGGCTTTACCTTCCGATTTTATATATAAGTAAGTATTTTAAGTATGTATTTACTAAGTATGTATTTTAAACGTCGGCAAATGTTCTCATATTTGGTATCTATGTCCAATTCTCCTATAATATTCTGTATCGTACCATCCGCCGACATCAATTGTATATTATTTCATTTGTTATCAAACGCACAACCCTGAAATAATGTTATATATTTTCTCCCTATTATATTAACAGAAGACCCTGTATCTACTAATGCTTTTAATTTAAAATTATTTATCCTTACATAAATATAAGGTCTCTGATCCATATCATTACTATTTAGGGTATTATTAAAAATGCGAACCGACGACCCCCTCCCAGCCATCGAATTCTCTATTCGAATTTAATTAATTTATTTTATTTTTATTTAAACGAATTTATTTTATTTTATTCCATTATTGATTAAACGAATTTAATTAATTTATTTTATTTTGATTCAAAACTAATTCAATTTATTTTATTTTTTAATTAAACGAATTTAATTTATTTTATTTTATCCGAAGCAAAAGGTTGACGATTGCTATCGTGCCAAAGGTTATTATCCGCGGCGTCCTAATTACAATTATTTTAATTTATTTTAATTTCAGCCTAATTTTAATAAAATTAATTACCAATCAAATTTGTTTATTTTTATTTTAAACTATTTTTATTCCCGAGGTACTATTTTAATCGTTGATTTAATTACGACGAATGCAGTCAACATGTGTACATAATGTACAATAACGTTAAATTATGTATATAGGCAGATTTCTAGAAAACAACACACATATACAATATATCAACAATTCGCAATGCTAAATATACAGTTATATCACACGATTCATGTTTCTATATTTCTTATTTATCAAATGCCCAAATTACGATCGATCGAAAATAATTTACTATTTATTTTATTTAGAATCTATCAAGGCCCCACACGTTGGGACGTCATTTGTAGCGTTGATTTTTACTACTACTTCTCACTTCTATTTCTATCTGCGAGATATGATTTTATAATCTATTTCTCGATATGTTAAGATACTTTCAAAGTCTATTGGCCCACCACATTGGGACGTCATTTGTAGAGAAGATTTTACTATATCTATTTCAACATGTTACCACCATACAGCGACAGTGATAATATTACCTTCAAGAGGGATAGGCTTCCAATACCTTGCCTAATAATTTCCCTCTTTTTATATACTTCCTCAATGAAACAAATCTTCTCCAATTAATAATCCATATATTAAACCAAAATGCATATTTAAACAATTAAAATTATAACTTTTTCTATTTAGTTTAATTACTATTATTGTGAATTATATTTATAATAATGAGCGCCTAATTCACCACAAAATATTTACAATTTATTCTTTGAGTTATTTTCGATCGATTATTTGTCGATGACAACAATGGCTGCGTTCAGTCGATTGTTAATAAAATAATATTAATATTGATAATGCATGAGTTTAAATCTCCGTCGTGAAATTCGACAATTAGATTCTAATCCTTTATTTATTTAAATGTGTTCAATGTCAATTTATATTGAAACATGAATCGTAATGTTTACATACAACAATAAAATTACTTATAAACTAACACACTGTCAACTAGTCGATGGCGTTCCAGTGATATAATGAATTTAAATGACCGCAGTCGCTAATGCCCGATATAAACTACGACCTGGTTACCATTCAGTCCACTGAATGTCCATATGGTTTTCGTTCTATTATTTCTATTAATACTATTCCCTCCCCGTTATCCTTGAAACCCCATCGATCAGTCAAAACAAAAAAACCTTAATATAATCTACAATTTTCCTTATCTTTAATTTTATTCTAACATTCAGTATAATTCGAATGTTTCCTTAACTAGTTTCCAAATTAAAAGCACATTTATATAATGGCTGATGTCTAAATCATGGAGTTAGCAAAGGCTAACTCTCTTCCAAATTAAATAATAGTCTGACTAGAGGTTTACCTCGTAGAACTATCAACGACTATTCATACCAATCGATGTTAAATGCCTCATTTTTAGTTAACGTGCAAATATGTAGAAATCACGTGCTAAAAATGTGAATCGAGAGAGCTACGCGAGTTGGCATGTAAAAAATCCAACATTTCAAATAAAATAGAAGTACGAGATTTCGTCGGGTTGCAATACGGAAATTATATCTAAGATGGCGACGAGGCAAAGTCAGATCAATATGTCACAACATTGCGAGCGTTCTTCGGAGGTGCATAACATAGCGGTGAAATACAATTAACATTTGACGAAAACGCAGTAACGGCTTGAAAATTGCAGTACGATAGTAAGCGGCTGGGGTTTCTAAAGAGACATTCTTCTTGGTGATGGCAGATTTCTAGAAAGGCGACAATGACTCTCGGCTATACTTCCCGTATTTACAGCTGCATTCACATTATGCACTTATAACTAATGTCAATTTCCTCGATGCGTGTCGCCTTTCTAGAAATCTGCCATCACCAAGAAGAATGTCTCTTTAGAAACCCCAGCCGCTTACTATCGTACTGCAATTTTCAAGCCGTTACTGCGTTTTCGTCAAATGTTAATTGTATTTCACCGCTATGTTATGCACCTCCGAAGAACGCTCGCAATGTTGTGACATATTGATCTGACTTTGCCTCGTCGCCATCTTAGATATAATTTCCGTATTGCAACCCGACGAAATCTCGTACTTCTATTTTATTTGAAATGTTGGATTTTTTACATGCCAACTCGCGTAGCTCTCTCGATTCACATTTTTAGCACTGGATTTCAATTATTTGTTCGTTTTAGTGTCTTTGTAAAAAGCGCCTCAATGACGAGTGCGATAAAGCGTTTCTGTGATATACGATCTGCACACTTTATACGAATTTAAATGAACTGGGCACTAAGATGCTTCACAGCATCTCAGTGCCCTTATTTTAAACTGTTTTATCCTCACATCTGAGCCCCAAGATATACTTTTCTTTCCCAAACTTTCGCAGCTTTTGTGCGTGCAACTAAAATTTCTTAATGGATGCCGGAAGCAACACGTCCATCCCTTTTATAACACCCTTATCGATGTGACCTTTTTTTGATAATTTAACCCACAACTATTGACTAATCAATCATAAAACGATCTGATTTATCTATTTTTTCGTTAAATAACGCTCTGCCACATTGGTAACAAACGAATTTCTTAACGATAATTCGTGCTTCTAATTCTACAAATGATTTTAAGTATTTATTTTACGTATTATGAGAAATTGATGTTTCATATTCGGCGGGAAATCATCATACTTTGACTTAACCTTGCCGCCTTTCTTGCGCGTCGTTTCCGCTTTCACATTTGAAAGCGAAATAATATAACTATTTTATTTCAATTTTATTTATTGATAGTATTTTTATCTAGTAATTCCTCTATTTTAATTACGTGTTTCTAAATTTCCTCATTTTAACTATTACATTTTATTTTGACTGGCAATTATTTGGTGAAAAATTCTTTGGACATCATCGATTCGGCTTTCTTCCATCGATGTCGATTATGTTTTCCAATTTCTCCTAATAATAATTTAAATGTTCTTCAAATAACTTTATCTATATTGCTATTAAATTCTCCCATAATTCCTACTATTTAATGAACCCCTTTTTATATTTCTTTGAAAAACCAATCGGTCGACTTTTTTTTTAAGACCATAAACATGCTTCTATTGTCTATTTGTCAATTATTGATATTTACGTCGATTTTTCGTAAAAATCTCAAAATATGCTAATTTCTTGCCAAATACCCCTGATTGTCTATTTTGAAACCCCTAATAATGTCCTTAACTCTCAAAAACTACTCAAACCCTTTTATTTATGTGACTCTGGCACTGCGCTCTATAGTTTAGCAACTGACATTCTTCATCTGTCAGTTTTTAGTTCCTAATTAAATCGCTAGATGTCACTATGATCTTTTTCAAGTACAATTTAATTTTAAAATTTGATTAATCTATTTTCGGTTAGCTTAGAGCTGCTAAGCGATCATGTGATGATTTTCAGATCATTACAAGAGTTGTAATGAGCAAGAGTTTCAGATCATGAGCAAGAGTTGTAGGATATGCCCTTGGGATTCTAAGTCATATTTATTTATTTTTATTCTAGGTACTCGCGAATTTACGTTTTTTTTAAATTTTGGAAAGACCGCCAAACTGAAACCATACGGCGGATATCTCACATCAGCATTTGATATCTTGGCATTAGGATAAAGTATTTTTGTACATAATTTGGTCCTAATTTGTCGTTTAGTTTCTGAGATACAGTAAGTATAGGAAAACACAGACATTTTTTGAAGTCAGTTTTTTGGATTCCCAAGATCTCAAAAATGGAGATTCTGTCCAAAAACGAAATATTTTCTCCTGGAGACCTTTACTATTTATATACTTCGCGTAATTATATCCTAGAATGGGCTAGTCCCAGTTAAGTGACAGAAACAAATAAGCAAAAGGTTAAGGCTTTGCCATTCGGTTCCTGTTATTTTTGTAAGCTAATCAATGTTTTATAGTAATTATTTCTTAAATACATTTTTAAATAAATACGACGTATTTTTTAAAGAAAGTAAATGATAAAACGTGACGTGTGTGGTAACCGCCTACCCCCGCGGCAGTGACGGCTAGTTAACCTCTAACTGCAGGAGACGTTCACTGAGTGTTCCGCTCTTTCCATTCAATTCTGTACGATATTATCGCGTTGCATAAAGTTTCTGTATTTCCGCCATCTCCCCGTTGAATCTTTTTCAACAGTCGCATTTTCCACGTTATCGAGTCTCAGGGCTAACGGGAACGGACAAGTTACGACCTGTATCGCAGAATATAGACCAAATCGATCGGAAAATCGCCCGCGATTGGAGAGTTTAAGAGGCATTTCATATCCAAAAGAGGTAGCATTTGTAAATATTGCTCTAGGTGGCAGAGTCATGCAAACGTTGCCGACACGTCCTCTGTTCGCCTGAAATTAATGCGGCCACTATTGCTGACGCAATTGAAAAACGTCACCTACCATTCCCCGACGGAGAGAGAAACTTTAATGTAGTGCCGGGAGTGTCTGATGTGAGATTCGTGATGTCTGAAAGATAACATTGTTTGAAACTAGACTTCAGAACAGACTTTTTGTTGTGTGTTTATGGGGAGCTATATACTATATAGGGAGATATAGGAAGCTAATGGGCCCTTGCTGAGTTGGCCACGAAGACCCATTTGTTCAGGGTTGGTCACAATCACGGGTCAATACCCATCCGACGGTCTCCACGCATGGGGTGCGAGCCTGGGTAGGACACTGGGTCAACCAGTCTCCCCTGGGAATCAAACCTCTGGCGCTCCTGGACGGTCTGCGCACCGAGCGGCGCAAGCCAATCGACTGTGCTCTCCGACTAACAATCGGGGGAGTCTGGGAACTGTATTGTTTCCTATAGAGCGGGGGTGGTTGTCTACCTTACGGCGACTGCTCTTGAAATGACCATTGGCCATCCGATCCCGATTCAGAGTCGGGCAAAGGACGCCTTGGTCCGCGATAGATTCGGTTCCCACCGTTTCACCGCTTCGTAAGGGAGAGGACCGCGCAAGCGACCTCGAACTCGGAACCAATCGAGAAACCGGAGAAATCTGGTCGCAATTGGAAGCAAGGGCACGAGAGTCGGCCCGCCAGGTAACTCTGGCTATCTCGCGGTAAGGCGTTGGCTTCTTGCGGGTTGTGACGTAGCTGGACGTTGGATTTGTTCTGTCCAAAGTCTTCTACGTTCACTGCAGGGCGATAGAACGAGAAAATCGTTAAAACGTCCTGTGGTGACGGGCTCGCCCGTTGTAGTTGACACCGCAAGTTGTTAGTCAGAGTGTTAGTCTAGGCGGCTAACGGGCCCTTGATGAGTTGGCCACGATGACCCATGTGTTCAGGGTCGGTCACACTCACGGGTCAACACCCATCCGACGGCCTCCCCGCATGGGGTGCGAATCCTGGGTAGGACACTGGGTCAACCAGTCTCCCCTGGGAATCGAACCTCTGGCGCCCCTGGACGGTCTGCACACCGTGCGGCGCAAGCCAATCGATTGTGCTCTCCGACTAACAGTCGGGGTAGTCTGGGAACTGTATTGTTTCCTATAGAGCGGGGGTGGTTGCGTACCTTATGGCGACTGCTCTTGAATTGACCATTGGCCATCCGATCCCGGGTAAGAGGCGGGCAAAGGACGCCTTGGTCCGCGATAGATTCGGTGCACTCCGTTTCACCGCTTCATAAGGGAGAGGACCGCGCAAGCGACCTCGAACTCGGAACCAATCGAGAGACCGGAGAAATCTGGTCACAATTGGAAGTGACGCCGCGAGTATCTCGAGCCCGCCGGGTTTATTCCTGGCTAACTCGCGGTAAGGCGTTGGACTCTCACGGGTTGTGACGTAGCTGGACGTAGGATTGTACTGTCCAAAGTCTTCTACGTTCACTGCAGGGCGACAGAACGACTAATCGTTAAAACGTCCTGTGGTGACGGGCTCGCCCGTTGTAGTCGACACCGCAAGATGCTAGTCAGAGTGCACAATCGATTGGCTTGCGCCGCACGGTGCGCAGACCGTTGGATAGGTGTTGACCCGTGAGTGTGACCAACCCTGAACAGAATAGGTCTTCGTGGCCAACCCAGCATGGGCCCATTAGGCCCACTCTGACTAACAGTCGGGGGAGTCTGGAAGCAGTACTATTTCCTATAAACCGGGGGTGGTTGCTGACCTTACGGCGACTGCTCTTGAAACGACCATCGGCTATCCGATCCCGGGTGGAACATGCCGGCAAAGGACGCCGTGGTCCGCGATAGAATCAGTTTACACCGTTTCACCGCTGCGTAAGAGAGAGGACCGCGCGCGTGACCTCGAACTACAAAACAACTACTACAAAACAAAACAAAAACAAAAAAAACTCGTAATCAGTCAAGAGACCGGAGTAATCTGGTCGCAACTGGAAGTAAGGGCGTGATTGTAATCCTGCTGGGTAACATACCTGGTTGTCTCGCGGATAAGGCGTTGGCCTGTTACGGGCATGTGGCGGAACTTAATGGTGAACCGTTTTGTCCAAGTCTTCTGCGTTCACTTCACGGGAGATAGAACGACCAATCGTTAAAACTTCCTGAGGTGACGGGTTTGCCCGATGCAGTTGACAGCTCTATTCGTTGTGTGTATATTAAATAATATATTAATACAAATTAGAGGTTTTCATATGAGCTCATAAGTATACAATGGGCCCGATTGCGTTTCTTTGTGAACTAAAACTAAAATTAGTCCAAGCTAACGAGACATAGCAATAGGTTAGAGCGGAATATGAAACGAACGATCGTCGATAAATGCTACCTGCTGAACTTATACTCGTCCGAATAAATTCGAGCATATTTCGTGCGGTGTGGCAGTTTGACCTTGGCGGGCAGTTTTAATGCGAAAAAGTGACAACCGGTCATCTCACATTCCGCTCTAGCGTATTGCCCTGTCTCGTTCAGACGGACTAATTTCCGATTTTAGTTCACGAAGAAACGCAATCCATACCAAAGTCTTTGTAAAGCGTTAATTTAATTATTTATTATTTATTATTCTAGATTTATTCCCGATTCCAATATTAAATTTTACTTAATTTCTTATCCGCCTTTGCCGACTTTGCTCTTTTACTATTTTCCAGCGGGATAAACGAGTCGCGGCGCTATAATAAATTAACTAATTTTCCCGATCCGTTCAGGCCGTGAAACGGAATGAAATAAACAGCGGCGGAAACAACATCCTGAGGCGCAGTAAATTCAGATAAATAGATTAGGCCACAAAGCAGTGAGCGTCCCCTGAATAAAAACCCTCGTCTCACCTTGCCCCGCCATCCCTTCTACCCCCTTCGCCGCTGCAGGTAGGCTGCCGAAGGTAGGCCAGGCCCTACGTACCTACCGAAGTACCGACTGCTGAGGGAGCTCCTACTTCACCTACCTGTCTGCCGCTAATTTATAGTTCTCTCGCAACTTTTGGACGGGTGTCTCGTAGAGGCGGCCGACCCAACCGCGTTGATTCAGTGGCGTGCGGTGGAATACAATATTAACTATCTACTATCATGAATCCTTAATTTGAGAGCGTTAATTACTCTTAGCCTATAGGGAAACATCAAATAATATTAAATTACACTGTATAATTCTTCTAATAACAACTGCACTCTCACACGGGAAATGATAAGTATATTTCCCAGTATATTGACGCAAATTGAATTATTTCACACGGTATTTATTTCTCAGTATTCGTATTGACGTCGAAATGTTTATGATCTTGAAATTTTCTCACGGTAGAACGGATATAAAAAAAGCGCAATTTAATTAATTAATTCGCTTCTGTCGACACACTCAACTGGTAAATAAAAGATCTTTAATACATTTATATTAGAAATGGTCTTAAGATACGGCTCACAAACGCTAACGATTTCAGTGCTCGGGTAACCATAATTTCGACCGTTTATGCTGTGATACAGCAACATATGATCAACTTGTACTTCAAGGTCGTGAATACTTGATACATTAGGGATCACCTAACGGTTAAACTAAATTTCATCAAATTTCGCTTTCAGCTGAAGTTTATACTGTTATCTATAGAAACATTTATTATTATTATCGCATTGTATGACCGATATCCATCTGTATTCTTTATGCAGCTAATGGTTTCCCTGCAGTTGGGCCACTAAGACACACCTCGTTCTTTGGGGTCGGCCCAACTCACGGTTCAGCTCCTATGCAGCACGACTATCGAATAAGGGCTACGGCTGGTGGATCAATTGCCCCTGGGGATGACGTTCGGGCGCTACTGGACGGTTTGGCCATGACGCGGTTGCCCACTGGGTTATATACCCGGCGCCGCGCGGATTTGAGTTGGATTCTGGAATCCACTATCATTCTCCGGGCCAGTTGGCGGAGCAAGATAGTGGATTGTCCACTTATCTAAGTAACTACGATCATCCCACGGCTAAAAGAACTATCCCGCGGCTAATAAAACTTAGTTGCTGAAATTATTAATATATTTATAAATAGTATGTATGTTGATTATATTTTAACATTCAACTAATTACCAATTCATTTTGTTGTTATATATTGTTTCGACAATAAATTGTACTTTTTTGACTAGGTATTTTATATTAACTTTTATATTTCTTAACATATATTAAATATTACTTATTGACTTTTTTATTTTTTTATTATAGATTTATCTTGCTCTTTACTTAAGTTTTATGTAAATTCTCTTATTGTCTCACTCTATTTGATTTTTTTTTTGAGGATCATATTTTTGGTCAATTTAGTTTTATGAGCATTTTAATAAAACTTTTACATAATTTATTGTAAATTAATAATTTATAGTCCTGTCCATCCTAGGACGGGCTAGTCCCACTTGGGTGACAGAATCAATCAGGTAAAATATTAAGGTTTTGCCATTCGGTTCCTGTTATTTTTGTAAGCAAAAACAATGTTTTATAGTAATTAATTC
Source organism: Micropterix aruncella (assembly GCA_944548615.1). Lineage (NCBI taxonomy): Eukaryota > Metazoa > Arthropoda > Insecta > Lepidoptera > Micropterigidae > Micropterix > Micropterix aruncella. The sequence goes on from OX155965.1 coordinate 14,614,707, forward strand.
TCAAATCAATAAATGAAATTATATATCGTTATACCATTATGGGGTATCGTGTTTGAATGTTGTAGTCGACACCTCCCAACTCGTTGGCGGGTTGGCCTTTTGTAATTGATAACACTCTCCTGTATCCTTTATGGTTAAGTTATAATATAAATATTTTTAATGGGGGAATTGTACGCCACTGGTGTCGTCTATCTAGTAGGTAGAATATAGCGAAGCGGGTGTAAATCCGCGAGGGATGTCCGCGGTGGCTTGCGGGCGCCGCGGGAGCCTCCAAGATAACTCACGGGGCACCCGCCGAGTGTGAAGAATGCGGGCCAAGTGGGTGTGTGTCATGACAACACCACGGCCAACCAGACAGATGACTATCGCACCGCCCTACACCTAGCCAACGGTGGCCATCTTAACGGGAGCCAGTGGCAACAGAAAAAATAAGGTGGCGATTATCAGTTAACAGCGAATGTATACAGTGGGGGGCCATATTATTGGGGAGCTAATGGGCCCTGTTTCAATTTAGCCACTAAGACTCACGTGTATAGGGTCGGTCAAACGCACGGATCAGCACCCATCCGGCGGCCTCCACGCTGAAGTGCGAGCCCGGGAAGGACTCTGGCCTGCCTTAGGTGTCAACATTCAGGCGCTCCTGGACGGTTTGCGCGCCTTGCGGCGTCAGCCAATCGATTGTGCATTTCGACTGACAGCCGGGGGAGTCTGAAAAAAGTATTGTTTCCTATAGAGCGTGGGTAGTTGTTAACCACCCCCGCTCTATAGGAAACAGTACTGCTTCCAGACTCCCCCGACTGTTAGTCAGTGGGCAGTCCATTAGGGAGCGCCAGTAGATTGACTCCTACGGGAAACTAGCCTTAAGGCCAGAGTCCTACCCGGGCTCTCGCTTCATGCGTGGAGGCCGCCGGATAAGTGTTGACCCGTGAGTGTGACCAACCCTAAACAAATAGGTCTTCGTGGCCAACTCAGCAAGTGCCCATTAGCTACCATGATTTACATACATATGTAATTGATGACACAATCTACCTAATTCTTTTATTTTATTATGATGCTGCTGGACGTCAGAAATCCTGAAGCGTTAAACTCGCCGTTTTCGCCAAGTAGATAATAGAATATTAGTTTTTTTGTTACTATTATTGAAAGTATAACATTTAGTTCAATATAGGTTATTTTAAATTTTATTTCGTTTTCACATTCTAAAATATTTTACCAAGAAAGGTATATATTTGAATTTGAATTTACAGTTTTATTTACTCGAAACTCTCTACGTGCCCTTACTGCATTCAGTCTATCCCGACTTTATTTGAGGCGTGCGCGTAGGCGTAGCATTAAGGTATGTAGGTAAGGTTTCGCCCTCTGAATCGCGTGGGTGATTTATGGGCTAGCCGCATAGGGATTTTCCCACCTAGAATGTTTATCAAAGGATCGTGGAAATATTTATGGGGTTATTTTTATTGTTTTCCCGTACCATCCACTCGAGGCGTTTATGCAATGAATAAATAGCAGACAACTGCACAAGTAAGCTTTAAGCTATAAAGGTGCTTGAAGGAAAACGGAAGATACAGCTTTGAAATATACTCAAAACCGGAATATTTTAGAGAAATAATTTCTTTTGAAAAACATAGTATACGAACAGGATGATGTTCTGCAACATTTAGCTATAACAAGAATATCAGAATAGATTGGTATAAATTAGGCAACCAAATCAAAAAGTTTCTTAGCATCTTGAGAATCGGTTATATCGACAGGATTCATAGGAGGATCGTAAGTACGAACGGTTTTAATTTCAAGTTGTTTGAAGTTCCGATCTTCAAGCAGTTGATCTGTTGCAAGTCGAAGTCGAATCACCTTTCACATAAGTAGGCGGTTAAATACCCATCTATCCTCAAAGACATACTAGAATAAACCGCGGTAGTACGAAAGTGGACTGTGAGCGAATGCGATAGCGAAAACAAGAGATAGCTACATATGGGCCTCCTCTATCCTTGTCTAATCGGGCATATGCGTTTATCTTTCTTTAACTGAGTGTAATATTATAATTCAGAATTAATTAACTTCGAATTAATTAACTAACTTATGTGGCCCATATGCAGCTATCTCTTTCTATTCCTCTATCGATTTTTCAGGCTGTTCGCGTGGTCTATTCTAATATGGCTATGTCTATCGTAGATGCGCACTACTACGTGCGTCGGTGGACGCGGCTCACTCGATAAATCTCCTTTTTACGCCGCTCACCCCACCATTTTTCTTCCCTTATTTTGACAGTTTATCTCTTAGGGTTACCATTTTGGAAAAAAAATAGTTTTCTGCGCCGGATTGCCATCACGGCGGTTAAATTTTCCTGTGACAATGGATAGGAAGTTAGGCGAGATGAAGGTGCAAATTGCAGCTGATTTAAATATTGAATAAATCAGCAAAACGCTTCTTCTCCTTGGGGTGCCTCTCCAACTAGTGAAGGTAGGCAGTCAACTCTGCATACTTCTTTTTGTTCTTCGCCAGGCTAAACAATTCAGTGACACTCGTAATCCCGATCCATTCTCATACATTCCGCAAACAACGTTTTCTTCTACGGTTAGGTCTACTCTTTAATGAATTTTCCTATCATAATAAGTTGTAGGAGTTCCGTACCTGTCGTGCCTAAGCATATGACCTAGGTATGCATCGTTGCGCTGTTTGAAGGTCTGCCAAAGCTTGCGTTTTTGGTCGATACGCCGTTGAACTTACTAATTGCTGTCTTGATGAGTCAAAGATATCAACATCATGCGTCTGTATGCCTAGATCTTGAATGCGTCTACATTTATACGTATACGTAGTTCGGTAGCAAATCGCTACTGAGTTATAACTATTAGATACGAATTCTCGGCTACTGAACATCTGCAAAAGGCATTCAATAATCTCACAGAAAAACAACGACACATTATTTGATAGTCTACATCAGATTTCAGGTATTGATAGTGCATTAGTACTGAAATCGCTTCTATTAATGCTAAGCTTTCCAATACTGATCAGATAAATCGCAGTAGCAACATCGAGATTCAGTCAGTACCAGAATCGCTTCGCTCGAATACCCGAGTCGGCATTTTCGCTAAGCTCTGCTCGATTGTCTCATTTCCTTACGACATGAACTCTATTAGGCATTGTCATTAAGTTGCTAAAATGAATAATCAATCGAACCGTGCTCACAACATAATCGTCTTGCTTTCATCCCCGCCTCAACAGGATTAACTCATTTCGGCGGTTAAACTGTTTAACTTCGTCTATTGAGATTAGATAAATAAAAAGAACAGTTACTTGTTTACTCAAATGAAAAATTCCATCCTATACGTATAGTTTTGTGTCTTTCTCGATGAACGGAGTTCTTAAACATTTAAATATTTCTGACTATGATCGACCAGTTTACGGATCTGAACATCTCGACTCTGAGGGGGGGGGGGGGGGCGGGGGCTCCAAACATATTATTATAGACTCGCGAGATTGTTTACCTAAACTCTCGTTATTTACATACTATCGTACCACCTACGTATTATTGTGTTATCATTTCACACAAAATATACGAGTATATTTGCCTATTTTAAAACCGTTGATTTTTTAAAATAGTATTTTTTTTATTTAAATATAATTATTTTATGTATTACCTAAATATTAGATGGATAAGATCTGAAATATATACTACTGTTTAAAAGATTCTTAATAATGGCTACAAAATTATTTGTTTCTTTCATTTTATTATGGATAGACAGCCGTTATTTATAGAGTTATGTTCTATAACAATGAATAAATGCTATTGCCAGTTAAGTATCCAAACACTTAAAATGAAGCTTATTTAAGATTCTGTTAGATTACATCTGCTACGCTATACTTATCATACGATATTATTATACATACTTAGAATTGAACTATTATATTTTTAGATTTGGCATATTGATATGTAGATATATAGATACTATTGATAGGTAATAATACATATATATGTATCATTTTAACTACATACAAATAATTTTTCACTTAGAATTGCATAAGTTGATTTCACGTCATCAGTGTCGCTAAATTGACGATTTTAGGTATCTAATATTCTGTTATAGACTGAGTCTCTAGCATAATTGGTATTACACCTGTGTATGTGGAAGAGAAGAGGAACTCCCGTGAGCAGGAATAGACAATATTATTCAATAGCCCGTGCAACAGTGCCATAACGCCACAGTAAAGAAGTTGTAATAATGTGAATAAGATTTACTTCAGTTAAGACTTTTTCACGTTCGGTCGTAATCAAAAAAGTCCTTTTTTTTTACATAATTTTCGGTAGATTCAAAATTCTAGCTCACAATTATTTTCAGTATTAATATGTTTCATTTTCATATGTACATTTTGTGAGGTATGATACGAATTTTATTATGAATATATATATATATATATATATATATATATATATATATATATATATATATATATATATATATATATATATATATATATATATATATATATATATATATATATATATATATATATATATATATATATATATATATATATATATATATATATATATATATATATATATATATATATATATATATATATATATATTCATATATATATATATATATATATATATATATATATATATATATATATATATATATATATATATATATATATATATATATATATATATATAAATATATATATATAACGGACACTGGCGTGGTAAGCTACTGAAACGCATCAACTAGCGATTCAATTTAGCAGTAAAGTCAAAGTGAAATTTGGCAAAGCTAAGTGCGCAGCCAAGCATTAACGGGGTATTTCACCTGTCTGCAATTTGTCCTATAGCTAATACAAATAGCTAAAAGTAGAATATGTATAGTGCATCAAATAAATATAATATAACATTCTTACTTCAAAGATTCGTACATAGATATGCGGATTATCTTAAAATCGTATTATTAGGTGACTTGTACTATTACGACGACGACTACCAAATAGGTCACAAATCTGGTTAGACTAAATTTTAAAAAGAAGATTTGATTAAAGGCTTAAATATTTAATGAAGAGATTTAATGAAGATTTAAAAAAAATTTTGCTTCTACATCCGTTACAACTGATATATACCTTTCGCTACATACAAAGAAAATACTTAGCTAAGTGAACAAAATGAAGAAAATATACAGCTTCCAAGCAAACACACGACTATTATTGGATCCGGAATAGAGAGGAAAAGTAGGATCTGTTAAGAAAAAATAAGAAATAGTTAATATATTATAAGTGCGCCGATAACTTCACGGAGGATTTGAAAAAAAATGACTAAAAGTTAGTTAGCAACTTTAATTGAAATAAATAAGGTCGCGAGAATTAGAACTATCTAGCAAATTATATAACGGATATTTAGGAATATGACAGAAAAAAAATATATAATTACTTATTTAAAGTAGAATGAAAATTCTACCAGCTGAAGGATAATAAATATAATAAAGAAAATAACTATGTCACACGCCAATATGTAACACAGCGCCAAAATAGACGGTTGATCGGGTAAACTTCAGAATAAAGAAGTTATTTCATCCATAGATTTGAGTTGACAATGGATTTATTTTAATATAATTTACTATTTTTTGGTGTTTTTTGTGTGTTTTCTTGCATCCCTATGTTAAAAAAAACGAATCAATCATATGGTATCAGGTAGTATATTGTTGACTTGGTATGTGTCCCTCCGAAACATATATTTATGAAATAAAGTACGTGTTCCCTTTAGAGTAACTACATTCCTCTGACGATATTTTTATTTTGGCAATTTATATATTCTGTTTTTGTAGATATCCTGGAAACCTAAGGTATGTACAATCTATGGTAATTAGGCCTTCAGTGCATTTATCAGCCGATGACTCCAGAATCCTATTTATCTGCCGAGGTTATATCACAGGTTTTCCAAGTAATTTGGTTCAATGACGTTTGTTTTCTGATTTTTATGCACCAACTTCTATAAACGCCTATTCTTAACCCACAATATGGACGGTGTCAAAATTAACATGGTTTTATGATCATTATGAAATCACACAGAAAGTATCTGGTATGCCTTGAGAGACGAATCTAGCTTGCCCCCATTGGATCATTGAGTTGTTGTTCCTTGGCGTGGATATTAGCCATTTTTGTTTGGTGCCCAAGGTAGTTTTATGTTATTAAACCAACATGATATAACGCGTCACCTTTTTTACTACTTAGATAATTAATTCATAGAAGGATAGAATGGAAAACGAGGATCGAAAATATACCACCTTTATCTGAGTGTATGCCATACCGTACACAGGGTATGCCAGGGTATACATGTATGCCATACCGTACGGGGTATTACAATTGTACAATATTACAATTAGGATTATATAGCCTTCAATAAACTTCAAGTAGGTATAACAGATTGTGACTATCTTACCCGAAATTACTTTTGTCAATCTTGGGATGGGAAACCAGGATCGAAATTATACTAACTTTATCTGAGGCATGTATGCCATAATGCCATACCGTACACAGGGTATTGCAATTGTGCAATATTACATTTAGGGTTATATTCACATTACATTTAATTTAATACTACCCACTGTTTCTGCACTACGATCCTGCAATAAACTTCAAGTAGGTATAGACAGATCGTGGCTGTCTTATTCGATATCACTTTTGTCAATCTTGGGATGTGAAACGAGGATCGAAAGTATACCAACTTTATCTGAGGCAAGTATGCCATACCGTACGGGGTATTACAATTGTACAATATTACATCTAGGATTATATTAACACTAGCTGACCCTTGCCCACTTCGTTGGGCGGTAAAACCTTTTACCTGTGATGAAATTATGAGTGTGGTTCGGTTAGTACTGAGTGCTATGATTTATTTCCTGACTGCCAAAAGAAGGGTTATATTTTTACTGCATATGTATGTATGTATTTGCATGCCAATTTGACTATAATACCGTTATTTGTGAGTGTCTTCTTGTGAGTGTCCTATTTGTGAGTGTCTTATATCTTTAACCATTTATGCAGTAAAAGGGAAATTATATGCAGTAAAAGGGAAAAGTCTTTTGTTTTAAAAACTTGAGACGATAAATTTACTTATTTTGATATGAATTCATAATTGTTGATAATATGAGCAATAAACATGACCTAACGATTTAAATTATTTTTTCAATATAAAATACTACTTTTTGTGACCTAAATATAAAAGTTAGACATATACTGTCGCTGACTTTTTTGTAGGCATTATCAAGCTTTACAACTTTTCTCTAGAACTTAATCATATAGTTAGTTAGAAACGTTTTCGTTCGACCGCTTATTCTCCGACTTACTTTGCAAATCCTACTACCAAGAAAAAGTCTTTTCATTTTTAGGATTAATATAATATGGCCTATGACACTCACAAATAGCGTGGCTTTCTTTTGGTAAAATAATTTTCAAAATCGGTTCCATCCAGAGATTACTTCCTACAACATCACAAACTTTACCTCTTTATAATATTAGTATAGATTACGCACTGTTTCTGCACTACGTTACTGCAATACACTTTAAGTATAGACAGAACGTGACTGTCTTACGCGAATTTAATGTTGTCAATATTGTTTCACGGTATATTATATGGTTCAACATTTGCTAAAGGAATTGCTCACGATGGAATACAACGCAAAGGAGAACGTAGCCGTGAAATGGCTTGTATGCGGGGTCAATTTTGACAGGGCGCTTAAGGCTTGTACATGCGCCGACGACCTTGGGCGTTTAGGCATTTTTAGATGAAGCGTTTTACCTCTCACCGCACTAGCCCCGGGATCCGCGCGTGCCGCTGCACAGTGGGTCTCGGACGTCGAAATGACAATCGGTAGAACTGTGCTATGGATATCGGTATATTGGTACCCAAATTCAGTAAATGACAAAAAACAACATTGATCATTTTTTAACATTTTGAACTTCTTTATTATTGTAAAATAATAGGAACTTACGAAATATGCTATACATTAAAAAACTAATACCTGCGAGTATTTTTTTACAATATTTTATATTGTTTGAAAAACTACGTCAAATAATGAAATCGAAATATCAATAATGATAAATTATGTACATATTAATTTCTCATTATTTTATTAATTTGTTTAACAAAAAGATATCTAAAATAAAATTCGCAAACTTAAGTCTATTTAATTTTTACATTCCTTAGGTCGTAAATGATTTTCCGCAGAAATATTTTCGAGGTCAAACCATCATACGTGATCCCCGCGTACTTTCCGGAAAAGTTTTACCATATCGCAGTATAATGCGATATTAAAATCATTTTTTTCAGTATGCGTCGGTTTGTTTTGGCAAATCCGGGCGATTGCTCTTAAAAACCGAGGGTTTCTAACTTAAAAACCTAAAATCGGTGAAGAAAGTCGTGGAAAAATCGTCACATTTCGGTATTTCCCGTCATTTTATACTAAACAAAGGAAACTTATGTTATTAGCAGCATACATTCGTCTATTGAGTAAATTATTCGAAATTTCTTAAAAACTAATTTCCTCTGTAGTGTTCTTCTTCGTTTAAACTTCTTCATCGTCGTTTATGTCACCAAACTCTGCAATAGAGACAATTGGGCAATAAGTAGCGAAACTAAAAATGATTTCCTTCTCTTCTTCGTTTATTTTTATTTTTCTTACTTTTTTATCGGCCATTTCAGTGTGCTTCCTTGTTATGGTTTTTTACTTCATCTTTCTACTTGTCTAGTTTTTGTGTACATGTAGAAATGGTCGTATTATTCTTTTTTTTTACATTATATTAATAATATATCGCTTTGGTTGCTTTCTTTTTTGTTCTTTTTTATGGCTTCTTCAATGTAAGTTGGATCTCTAATTCGCCTAAGTTGAATCCCTAGATGTCGTGTTTCGTTTTTAAACTGTGCTTGGGCGCAGATAGAATAATACACATAGTAAAGAATTTTACCCCCTTTTGCCAGAATGGCGGCTGCTCCAAAATAATATTATAAACTTATTAAAAGCATGGTTATAAAAAGCAGGTGCGAAGTAAATGATGCAGCAGTGGACACCATTGGACTGTTGATGATAATATGGAATATGGAGTCCTATATTTTGCAGTAGACTCCACTGGGCTGAAAATTATAATATAATAGAGGCCAATGCCAAGCAGTGGACGTCACTGGGCTGGTGATGATAATACATTATAGTGTAGTAAAATTTTATGAAAAACGAACTTCTAGAAGCAAATCATGTAACTTTTGGGCAACCGGTATTTTTTACCTATTTCAACCATGCTGAATCCGAAAATGCCAGTTGCCCAAGCGAAATCCTGACTGGAAGTAAGATATCCAAGATGGCCGCCAATATGGCGTCGAAACCCGAAATCGGTGTTTTTTCATCAATTAATCAAAGGGGTTTGACATAGGAACGCGTCCAAAATGTCTAGATATATGTTTTTGAGCATGGGGAATTTAAAAACACAACGTGGAAAAACATTGGTCTGATATTTCAAGATGGTGGCCAAGATGGCGCCAGCCATATATTACCCTATTTTATCGTACAAACGAGCGTGACGCGTCTCGATATAGGTATGTTTTTAAACATAAGGATTCAAAAAAAATAACTTTTAACAACGTTGGGCTAAACGATGTATCAAAACAACAACTTAAAGAAACTAAAAAAGATTACTATGTGTCTCCAGAATTAAGACAGGTAGTACATAGTTTTAGGGTTATAGGGTTTGCAGGGAGTACATAGTTTTATGCAAGGGACGTTTCCTTTACTGTAGCTGTTCTTTAATCTTTTTCTTAATTGACAGGTATGTTTTTGAGAGAATACCCACCTTCCCAAGCCATATTTTCCATTGCTTAAAGATTGCAACTGGGCCATTGCCGGACAGAAAGCTGTTCCAAGTTTCCTGACGCTAAATCTTATTCTTAAGGCGTGCCCAGAAGTTGTTGTTTGCCATTGTAACGAGTTTTGTAACTCACAGAACTGCAGTTGCAGGAAAGAAAACGTTCCTTCTATAGAACTCTGCACTCCCTGCAAACGTACCTGTCTTAATTTTGGAGACACACAGTAATCTTCTTTAGTTTCTGTAAGTTGTTGTTGCCAAAAAGTCGCTTGTTTGTTCCATTTTCAAAAATATTTGAATTAAAGTTTAGCCCAACGTTTTTCTAAAGTTATTTTTTGAAATCCTTATTTTAAAAACATATATCGAGACGCGTCACGCACATTTGTACGACAAAATAGGGCAATATGTGGCTGGCGTCATCTTGGTTGCCATCTTGAAATACCAGACCAATGTTTTTTTACAGTGTATTTTTTAAATTCCCCGTGCTTAAAAATATACATCTAGATATTTTGGACACGTTCCTACGTCAAAGGGGGGCTCTGCAGCGCTAATTTCAGGTTTCGACGCCATATTGGCGGCCATATTGGATATCTCACTTCCGGTCATAACTTCGCTTGGGCAACCGGCATTTTCGGGTTCAGCATGGTTTAAATAAGGGAATATACCGGTTGCCTCTAAAAGTATAAAGGGGAGCTCATTTTCGATATTTTGACTAGACTATTAGAAACATATTTATATCCAGCAGCAGCAACAAAATCAAAATTATCAAAATCAGGTAAGTATTTTTATACTTTAGAGATTTTTTTTTAATATAACGCCCACTGGTGGCCTATATCCGTAATGCGTTCGTAAAATATGTCTAAAATCTTGTTGGTGCGAAACCCAAATAAAAATTTAAATACACACCTCTATGGAATATACAGAGCCGGCTATAATAAGTCGATTTTCTTTTCCCCATTTTTACTGAAATAAAGAATTGCATATTAAAAACATGTTATCTGTAAATAATCACAATATTACGATGAGCTTAAACATTTTACCAGTTCAATCAACGACAGATATCATAATAAATATTCAACGTTCTCACCTAAGGATGAATAAATTCCCTGTATCCACTGTGCGGCGCACGCAAGTCATCGTCTTATTCACACGTCACATCGTTCGCGAACAGGGCGTGGCTCGACGCGGAGAGCGACGTGGACGCACCTCGAACGCCCGCGGGCGAATGAAGCGAAATTCGTTCTCCGTTCCAGTTATATTTGGCATCGCCTTTCCATACTAAAAATGTATGGCGCATATTTTCGTGATTTTTGATGAATTTTAGCAATATTTTGGTGTCATTATTCAAAAATCTAAAGTGCACATCTATTAACTAGTTTAATAATCTTGCGTTTTAGTAATGTTCACAAAATTCTGTTGTGTATTACTGTGCAAATTTGTTATAATACCAAAGGCTGTTTTAATGGTTTTCCTCAAGGTATTTACAAAGAAAATAAGCAAAATGGCCAATTTCAAACTTGCACAGATTGTAATGCAGTTATTTGAGAAGCCATTTGTGTGTTTTTTTTATCATTAATGATCTAGGACTCGCAGCATGAGTAAAATAGAAAGGCTCGTTTTGGGTCAAAACACACGGCGCCGCCTTAAAGGCCCCCGCGATATAAATATGTGGAACGCGCGTGTGCGAAAGAATGCATCGCATTCCGGGCGCGAATAGCGTATTCAACGCGGCCGCGTCGCGTGACGTACGGGGCCCGCGCGGCCCGTCCCGGCCATATCCCCTCTACGTGACACGCGGAACAACCGCTGTAATATTACGCCGGCGATAAAACAACCCTTGTTTATGGGCGAGCGTATATCGGGAAAGAATTTGCGCTATTTGGACCCGAGCGAACGGCGCGTTGATCTTTATTTTTAGGTTCAACAGTGGTACAACAGTCCGTTTTCATTGTGCCATATTTGCGGAAACAGGACCATCGATATTTGCAGTATTTAAATTAAATTAATTAAATTTATGAAAAAAATAATAAAATTTAATTGATTATTTGTTTTTAGAAAGATAGTTCAATATTTCAAGACTGACGAATTCCGAATGTATGACCAACATTATAAACATAGCACTACACAAAATAAACAGCTACTATTCCCTCCATTTCGAAACCTTTATAGAAAAAGAAGATTAATTTGGATAATCACTTATTTATTAAATGACATTCCTCTTCATATACAAAATAAAAAAAATTACAAAAGCACAAAAAAATAGCTTTGACATAAGTGTAAGTGAAATATACGTGTAAACGATACGAATAAGATATGTACATATACCCATATATATTATATTATCAGTACGTCTCATATTTTTTTGTAAACATTACGAAGAGGTTGGCTTGCTGTGCTGACTAATCATAACTAATGCAACTGCAGTATACATATTATAATATGGTCAAGATGGCCACTAAAGTCGCACTGTAAGTCACCCTATCGTAATCTCCAGCAGGTAAGCCTAGGGCTTGACTGCATTTTATTCAAAAGCTGTATTAGAATAATGTTTAAATAAAAAAAAAAATATCGTCGATATCCGCTGTTCCGAGTTTCATTGTCAATTTAATGAAATTTGTTAAAAGTGCATGTTTTTTCCTTGATTGCTTAGTACCCCTTGATCTAGTGACCTTTGGGTCGCTGGACATACGCTAGTTCTATCCTCGATACACTGCTCTAAGTACCGTAGTAAGTACCTACTGGCATTTAGTCTTGTTGGTTTGTCAGTTTAAGCGACCTGCTTGCAATCCTTCGGGATCATCTCCGGTGTTAAGCTCTTTCTGTATCATTTTGGAGCCCGGCATCAGGATCATCTAAGATTAGTCCTCCTATAGATCTGAGGACTGATCAAATTGTAGTTGTTGGGCTTAGAAAAGAGTTGCAGAAATGAAACGTTTGTCACGTTTGCCAAAATGTGTTTTTTATTGCTCTGTCCAGATTACTGCAGAATAGGTCGATTTGATGCCAGTATCCCATTTTTTTTCAATCGCAACAGGAACACTTTACCGCCAAAAGGTGATGATTTTATCGAGTCCTAATAAATAAAAATTATATAAAAATGGATTGTACTTAAATAATAATAAAAATAATAGAGTAAATTAATCAAAGCTAAATTAAAAAATATTTAAAAAATAGTAATGAGAATAAAATGAGTAGACGCATATGTATTCAAAAAATCCTAAAATAATAAAAAATAGTAACATGCTTAAAAATTCTAACAAAAGCCTTTAATAGCCATTAACAACCAATAACCAAAAAAAAATAAAGAAATACGAAAAATTTCGTTGAAATTGACTTAACCTACGTGTGTTAGCGTTGAGCTCTAACACTCACTTCCGCACTACACTAACACATCACTTAATGTGTAAAGCTGAGCTGGGGCTGTTCATGCCAGCTGCTTCTCTGTCCATTTCGGTCCGGATTGACGAAGCTTAGCTGAGAGGTTATAACGATTACTAGGACGATGATTTCAGCGTGGTTGCTGATTGTTGTCTTTGCATGCGTATGCAATTTTGAGTCGGTCCAGCAGTATGTCTCCTTTGGATATCTGTTTTGCACGGTCCTATGGCCCGTGAATCATTGGCGAATCGGTGATAGCTCGTTGCTACAATTATGTGGTTCCGATTGCTGAATGTTTGTTTGTACGCAGAATGATTGTTTGTACTAGGTAGAGGCTCGCATGTGACCTCGAGCTGCGAACAGTCCAGTGGAAGGAGAATTTTTTGGAAAACTGGTAAGCAGGGAGCGAGGAAGCCCATGGCTTGCCAGTGCCCTTGCTGTGTGTGGAATGCTTGTGCTGGGCAGTGGATTAAGATTATTATGTCCAAAGTCTTTGCATTGGCATTGACATACTCAAATAAAGTATGTCAATATTGCATTGCATAACTGATATACTCATATATTATTTTTGTGGAAAACTGAGTGAGAGCCAACTGCTAGATTATAAATTATTATTTAAAATTAAAACATTATTATTAGGACAGAAAATCAAAGGAATCTTGAAAAATTGAATAACCAAAGAACGTACAGAATGCACATACAAGTGATAAAATACTACCTTTTAACTATCAACATGATTTAATTTTCATGTATGATTGCATTTTGGGGCACATAAAACAACAATTAATATATAAATAGTAAGACTCATTTGGTACTAAAGAATATTTTTCTATAAGAAAACTGGTTTTGGGTATATGCCTTTTCGTGGAAACCGCCTTGTTGCCTATTGGCACTATCTTCTAAGGGGACATTTGTAGCATCACGCAGTCAAACACTCAGGCGGTCACCCATCCCAGTATTGACCGCGCCCGCCGCTGCTTAACTTCGGTAACAACGAGGAGAACCGGAGATAACGGGGCTACGGATGCAACCGAGTAGCGAACTGCTTCGCCCGAGGCGTTAATATTTGAATAAAATGTTTGCCGACATTTAAATATTATTAGTATAGCTTGCATATGAGATATTACAACCAAATTTTTATCAATCTGATTTTGTCCCAACATGGCTATGTACCAAATTTCAAGTCCCTTAATCCAATAGCTGCGCCCTAGTCATATTTCGAGACTGAAATATGACTAGGGCGCAGCTTATTGGACCGATTTCAACCATAACCTTTTGAACCAAATTTCAGCTCAATCGGATTAAGCATTTGGGCGCTATCGTGAAGGAATACACACAGAAGTGCGCTCACCAAACTTTCCCTTCTCGTGGATTGGTGGTCCGCTAAAGCGCTTGGGATTCGTGTGGCGTCGCCACAAAGGTGAAGTCATTACTCATTTCTTAGTGACCTTTCCATAACAAGCACCGATACAATCTATTCGTCGTATGCAAACTACAGTTATGCATAATATAACACCGTAACATACGAGCATTTATATGTATGCGGATAACAAGCGAGGGTTAGTTTTATTGTGATTGATTGATCGTTGATAGTATTTTCTGCGCACTGCGCTCGCTCAGGGGCCTACCATTTCGAACGATTTGTTTACCAGCGAAGTTGAACCCGCCTCGACGGGCGCAAAGTGATTGAACTGTGTTTTAGTCATCTCGACGTTTACACGACGAACTAAAATTAATCGAGACCTATTTGTGAAAAGGTTAGTGTTCTATAGGGGTAGAGGCCTAAACTCAAGGATGCCGATATGAAGCTTTAATTACAGTCGCTTTATGCAATATTTCTAAATTCCTGATTTTGTTTAGATCCCACGAATTCTCATTTTAATATTGGAGTAAATCCGGATGTTTGCTCGCTCGCTTCAGGGACAAGTCCTCTTCAGTCGTTAACCCATACTTCTTTATTAAGCCACCTACAATAATAATAATGATATTATTAATATTAAAACGCTTTATTTGTTGAAACAAATGGCTCAGCTTATTACGTTGAAGCAATATATTACATCTAACCTTAACATAAGGGAAAACATATTTCGCTTTAATGATAAGATAAAACTATTTTTAAAATAACTTATAGAGGCAGTGTAAGCTACATTTTTTAACTCACTTCAGTCTTTATAACTTTATCTATATCTATATTTATGTCTATATTAATCAATATTCAATCAGCCCCACCAGTTGGAAGCCATTTGTAGAGAAGATTTATTACTACTACTTTCTTTCCATGAGTTATTTATCAAGCACCACATTGGGATGACTTTTGTAGAGAAAACTTTTACTATTGTGATAATTTAAACTTGCCTAAAGCCTCTTCGTTGGGACGTCAATTGTCAGAACGATTTTCAATAAGGTTCGACTTTCAGTGACAATGATAATAATGCCTTCAAATTAGATAGGCTTCAATAATACCTTGCCTAATAATTTTCCTCTTTGTATTTACTTCCTCAATGAAACAAATCTTCTCCAATTAATAATCCATATAATATATTATACCATAATGCATATATTACACAAATTCAAATTATAATTTCTTCTATTTTAATTTACTATTATTGTGAATTATATTTATAATAATGAGCGCCTAATTCACCACAAAATATTTTCAATTTGTTCTTTAACTTATTTTCGATCGATTATTTGTCGAATATTGCATGAGTTTAAATCTCCACCGTGAAATTCGACAATTAGATTCTAATAATTTATTTATTTAAATATGTTCAATGTCAAATTCTATTGAAACATGAATCGTAATGTTTACATACAACACTAAAAATACATATAACCTAACATTCTTAAAGACTCTTATATTAGATACAGGAATATTTGTAAAAAAGTCTTAAACATTACTAAAAACAAATATTATAGCCAAAAAATTAAAGATACACAACACGATGCTAAAAAAACATGGAATTTAATAAATGAGATTACTCATAGGAAAAAAGATCACTCTTCAAATATCCAAGAAATTATTATTAATGATGAAGTAGTACCTTGTGACAATAATAATAAAAATAAAATTGCTGATTATTTTAATACTTTTTTCACCGACATTGGTAATAACTTGGCTAATGCAACAATGCGCAAATTAAATAGGTCTGAGGATGAGCTGGCAGATTCGTACAATAAGGCTAATACGCAACCATCTCTTACGTTTTCACCTACAAACCCCACGGAAATTGACAATATTATCAACAATCTGAAACCAAACAATTCTACCGGTACTGATTGCATTACATCCAAAACTCTCAAAAACAGCAAATACAGCTTATCTTCGCCACTTTCCTATATTGTAAACTTAAGCATGTCAACAGGAGTTACCCTAACGATCTGAAAATTGCAATTGTCTGCCCTATATTCAAAGGCGGAGCGAAGCACGATGTAAGCTGCTACCGACCGATCAGTCTCTTGAATACAATATCGAAAATTGTGGAAACGGTAGTAAAGAAACGCATCGTTGCGTTTATCGACGAAAACAATATTTTTTCACCAGCGCAATACGGCTTCAGATCAGGTATGGGTACTCAGGACGCAATTGCATTTCTCACGGAAAAAGTAGTGAAAGCGCTTGACGAGGGAGAAAAATGCTTAGCTGTGTTTCTAGATCTTGCGAAAGCATTTGATACCGTCTCCCATCGTATTTTATTTTCTAAACTCGAAAACGCTGGAATTCGCAATTTGTCCAAAAAATGGTTGATTAGTTACCTTACTGGCAGGACTCAGAAGACTAGACTAGGAGAGACGTTAAGTTCTCAAGCCACAATTAAATTTGGCGTTCCACAAGGAAGCGTACTCGGTCCGTTGCTGTTTCTGCTATATATCAATGACTTACCTAACGTCGACTTAGAAGGGGGCGAAGCTTTGATGTTTGCAGATGATACTGTGATTATCTTTAAAGGCAAATCATGGCAAGAGGCATATATTAAGGCTGAACGCGGTCTTTGCCGAGTAAAGCACTGGCTCGATCACAACCTACTTACTTTGAATATAGCTAAAACAAAACATATGACATTCGCCATCAGTAACATCAATCGCCTCCAAGGTAGTATGCCAAACCTTCACTTACGCGACTGTGTACATGCTGACTACAATTGCCCATATTGTCCATATACGACTATTGAGAAAGTGAGTAAAATAAAGTACCTTGGAGTTATTGTAGATGATAAGCTCAACTGGAAGGACCACATACAGGGTACTGCATCAAAAGTCCGCCAACTTATTCACATATTTAAGGTACTAAGGAGTGTAATATCAAAACCCTTAATCAAAACCATCTATTACGCTTTAGTCAATAGTATACTATCATATGGGATCCTTGGATGGGGTGGCGCGTCACTCTCAGCTCTAGATCCCTTAATTAAGGCTCAAAAGTCAATAATAAGGGTAATAAATAAAAAGCCTTTTAGGTTCTCCAGCGACCACTTATTTAAAGAGTTCCAAGTCCTAGACATACGCCAATTATATGTGAAAGTATCGACAATATTTTATTACACCCACACAGAGTGGCATATGATTAAATCTCATACTATCAGAACACGCGCAGTTACAGCCATGCAACATGATGTTCCCCTGATGAAAACTAAATTCGCCCAACGACATTTTTCTTTTCTAGCTATCCGACTACACAATAGAATACATTCGGAATTAAAAGTGAAGTTAGATACCATACGAGGAAGAAAAATTATGACGGAATGGTTGATTGAGCTAGGAAGGAACGAAACGGAGAAATTAGTTAATTATAGTGCTGTATAAGAATACCAAACTACATAAAATTACTGCTTTATGTATATGTATAGATTATATGTATAAATGTATATATGTATATATGTGTATGTATATGTGTAGATGTATATGTTTATATGTGTATGTGTATATATGATTATTTAATATTATTATGTATATTATGTTACTAAATTATAAGTAGGTATATGTAAAATTTGTGTAAATATAGAGCTACCACGTAAAACAATGCTACATTATGTCACACTTACCAACTAAAAAAAAAAAAAAGGAAAAAAAGAATACATAAAAGTCTACCTTAGTACGGGCATTACTCCAGCAAGGTAGATTTTAATCTTATTAATCTAGTATTATAAATGTGTGTGAAATATTAATAAATAAATAAATAAATATCTGTCAAACTAGTCGATGACGTTCCAGTGATATAAATGAATTTAAATGACCGCACTCGCTAATGCCCGATAAAAACTACGACCTGGTTACCATCCAGTCCACTGGGTGTCCAAATGGTCTTCGTTCTATTATTTCTATTGTTACTATTTCCTTCCCGTTTATATGTGAAACCCCATCGATCAGTCGTAAAATTTTTTAGTACAATCTACAAATTTCCTTATCTCTAAATTTAACCTAACATTTGTATTATTCGAATGTTTCCTTAACTAGTTTCCAAATTATGAGCACATTTATATAATGGCTGATGTCTAAATCAATGGAGTAGCTAAGCTATCTATCTTCCTAATTTAATGAGTCCTACGAGATGTCAATCTCGTTACAACATCCACGACTCTTGAACCAACAAGCGATCTTATGTGCTATTGTTTTTAGTTAACGTGCAAAATCGTATAAATCACGCATTTACGTTACAACTACTTAACATTTCTAACAATTTCCAAACAAACCACAAAAAAACTCGACTATTTATAACCCCAAAAAAATATATAACAATGATAATATTGGGTGCTAGCTTCAGCCAAAATAACTAAATAGCGCCAGTTTCAGCAAAAATAAACTTACATACTTTAGTACATCTTTGCTATCGATGACTCTCGGCTACACTTGCCCGTATTTACAGCTGCACTCGCACAATATGCACTTATAACTAATCGTCAAAATCTTCCTTGTGTTGTCGCTTTTCTAGAAATCTGCCACCATACCGCGACGAATGTATTCTAGAACCCCTAGCCGCTTTACAATCGTACTGCAATTCCGAGCCATCACTGCATTCTCGTCAAATGTTAATCTTATTTTAGAGCATGCGATCACCGCTCTACCGAACTGCTATTATGAGACCATCACAGCATCCTCGTCAAATGTTTTTCTATTATTTTGCCGCTATGTGTACATCACCGAACTACGTTCGCAATGTTATGAAGTCTAATCTGACATCTTCATTTAATTCATCCGCTCTGTTAATAAATTTTCGTATATTGCATTACGACAAAATCTCGTACGTTCAAATTTAGTTGGAAAAGTTGGTTTTTATGTGCCAACACGCACAGCTCTCTCGATTTCACGTTGTTTTAGCACTGGTTTTTTAATATTTATTCGCTTTTTGGCACTTTTCGTAAAATCACCTCAATGGCGAGTGTGATGAAGCGTTCTTGTTATACGCGCTTGAACACTTATTACATGAATTTAACTTCTCTGGGCATTGAAATGCTTTCATAGCATTCCAATGCCCGCGTTCACAACTATTTTTCTCACATCCGAGCACCAGATTTTTACATTTATGCCGAAAACTTTCGTAGGTTCAGTGCGTCCAAAGGAAAAATTTTAATGAGTACCGGAAGCAAGTCGTCCATCCCTTATATAACACCCCTATCGATGTGACCTTTTTTTACTGATTTAATCCATAACTATTGACTAATCAGTCATTAAACGATCTGATTTGTCTATTTTTTTGTTAAATAACGCTCTGCCACGTTGCTAACAAGCGAATTTCTTAATGATAATTCGTGCTTCCAATTCTACATATGTTTTTAAGTATTTATTTTACGTATCATGAGAAAATTGATATTTCATATTCGGCGGGAAATGCCGTACTTTGACTTGATTTTGCCGCGTTTTCTGCGCGTCGTTTCCGCTTTCGAAGCGTCATATGTTCTCTAGATGTTTCTCAAACGTTCTAGAAACTTTCTAAAACCTTTTCCGTTTCCGTTTCCGTTTTCAAAAGCGAAATAATATAAACTATTTTATTTCAATTTTATTTATTGATAGTATTTTTATCTAGTAATTCCTCTATTTTAATTAAGTATTCCTAAATTTCCTCATTTTAACAATTAAATTTTATGTTGACTGGCAATTATTTGGCGACAAATTCTTTTGACTTCATTGATTCTGCTTTCATACATCGATATCGATTATGTTTTCCAATTTCTCCAAATAATAAATTAAATGTTCTTCAAATGACGTTATCAATATTTCTATTAAATTCTCCCATAATTCGTACTATTTAATGAACCCCTCTTATATTTTTTTGAAAAACCGATCGGTCGACCTTTTTATGACCATAACTATGCTTCTATTGTCTATTTGTCAATATATTGATTTTTACGTCGATTTTTCGTAAAAATCTCAAAATATGCTAATTTCTTGCCCAATACTTCGGATTGTCTATATTTAAGCCTCTAATGATGTCCCTAACTCTCAAAAACTACTCAAAACCCTTTATTTATACGACGATGGCACTGCGCTCTATAGTTTAGCGATTTCCATTTTTTCATCTGTCAGTTTTAGTTCCTAATTAAATCGCTCGATGTCACTATGATCTTTGTAAGTACAATTTAATTTTAAAAAATTCGATTTATCTATTTTGCGTTTTGTTTAGCGCTGCTAAGCGCTCATGTGATGATTTTCAAATCATTACAGCAGCTCGTATGAAATGTATGTAACATTTTAATTCAGCAAGAAATGAAACATCTTAAATAAAAATAACCTAAAAGTAAAAAATGATTTTTAAGAACATACTTTACTTTCCACCAGGGAGTTTAGATCCTCGTCATCATGTTTAATAGAAAGCACTCGTGACAACAAAACAAACAAGCCCAAACTCGACTATCTTAGCACTTTGCATAAGCGAGTTCCAGTGGCAATCTCCCGGATCCATCTTCAAACCCTCGTCACCATGTGTAAGGGAAAGTACTCAAAACAACAAAACAAACGAGCCCACATTCGACTATCTTAGCACTTTTCATCAGGGTGTTTCAGTGGCAATCTTCCGGCTTCATTTTAACAACCTCGTCATTATATTGTGTAATAGAAAGTACTCATAATAACGAAACAAACGAGCCCAAACTCGTATATCTTAGCACTTACTATCAGCGAGTCCCAGTGGCAAACTCCTGGATCCATCTTGAGACCCTCGTCATCATGTATAATGTAAAGTACTCAAAACAACAAAACAAACGAGCCCAAATTCGACTCTCCTAGCACTTTCCAATAGGGAGTTCCAATGGCAATCTCCCGGATCCATCTTCAGACCCTCGTCCTCACGTGTAATGAAAAGTACTCAAAACAACAAAATAAACGAGCCCAAATTCAACTATCTTAGCACTTTTCACTAGGAAGTAAGTTCCAGTGGCAATCTTCCGGATACATCTTCAAACCCTCGTCATCATGTGTAATAGACAGTATTAATGATATCTATATTTATTAGCCCAAATTCAACTGTCCTACCACTCTCCGCCAGGGAGTTATAGTTCCTACATACCGGCTCCATCATCAAATCAGCTTGATAGTACCATAATATTGCATTGTCACCGAACTTACATATGTATGCCAAATGTCAGCTTAATCGGATTTCAGCAAGTGGTTAAAAAATACTTTGCAAATTTTGAAACGGGTCGCTTACATACGAACATTGCTAGTTATTATAAAGCTTGTAAAAATGGAAAAGCAATAAACATATACTGATGCAGGGAATGAGGAGAAGAGGCTCGAGCTAAATTTATGTTTTATAAGATATATTAATAAATTATAATTAGATATAAAACCATAACTTAAATACTATGATGTGCACAGTGTGCACGCAATATCTTTTAGGTGTAATAGGACATTTTCGGAATGTTGAAGATGACACCTAATTAGAGTGCGCAGACTCATTTACATCTCGTGCAACACCAATTTTTCTCGCAGACATAGATCCTTCGGAGGTAGAAATCAACCCCTAGGGATGTACATAGACCACTTTGGAAATCAGCGCGATAAACAATAAGACTAAAAGTCTTTTTTACACTATATTATTAGACTAGAGCTGAAACGATGAAAATACTCGCAGTTCCATCAACTTTCATTATTTACATTTTATTTCGTCACTCGCGTCGCGCCGCTGAAAAAGTGACAATCAAGCTTTCATGAGCCCTCGACATTGCCCGACGTCCTACCCCCCCCCCCCCCTCCCACTTTTCCCTTCTTTCTTCTTCACTAACGGTAACCCTCCCTCTGTCATTCTAACAGCCTTTCGCTCTTTCCCAATTCGTCCATTTGTCAAATGACTACGGGGCGGTTGACAACTAGGTTACTGGAGCCACTCATTCGCAAATGTGACCCAACCTTACCAAATATCTATACCTTATTTCGGTAATTTTACGAAATCTTTAATTTCAAAATCTTCAGCTACTTGAAGTATCGTTGAGTGTTAAGAGCTCCATCAATAGCATACAAATTCTATACCAATTAAAATTACTTCTTTTATTCAACGTAAATTCATTGCGTACATATGTTGCATGTAAGGTACATTGAGAAAATTATAAGATGGATCATCACATTTTCATTTAGTTATTACGGTTCAGAGTAACGATGTTTCAATCGTAATTTTGTTAAATTACAAGGAATTTTGTTGAAACTTAATTACTCGATTAAATGTATCAACATTTTCCTTATGGTTAATACGGAAATAAGAGTATACTGTAGTTTATATTCGTAAGTATACATGCTATTATGTTAGAAGCGAGATCCCAAGGTCGCTACGTCATGAAATAACACTATGTTTTAACATTATGACACGGTAACTACTGTCACGCCAATACCGTTACGAGTCATGTAAATTCATACGTATGGACCACAGTCCGAGTTATATACGTAATCCTTGTTGAAAAAAGCGTATTTCCGTGTAATAAAAACCGAAAAATAAATTAAAAATATTAAAAGCTCTAAATAGTTTTGGGTTGTAAGTTGTAAGGTATTCTGGGTTGGAGAGGTTTTTCATATTACTTATAGTTTTTCGTAATATTTGCTTTTATCTGATAATTCTCATCATACCTAAGGATTAATATGTGAAATAAATTATATAACTGTTAATTATATTTCCACTAATATCTGACGTGTTTGCATTTATCTTGTCGTATCGTTATTTATGTGTATTTACTTGAGACTTTACTAATATTACTGAATGTATTAGAAATGGGGGAACAAAATATTCCATTTACAAAATATTTACTGCACTATCGGTTTATGGACGTCCTCTGAAATCTAAAGATAACCTGCTACTGTCTATACCTAGTCACAGCACTGACTACTTCCCATTCTTTTTCACTGTGTTTTTTCTGTGACTCAGAGAACATTTGAAATCTTTCACATAAATTTCCTTTCCCTTCCCCTTCTCCTCCTTTTCAAACCTTAACCCCTTATAGGTGTTAGATTATTTTGGTGTGGCACATCTTGTGCCCATAATGAGTTAAATATATATTTATTTCTATCCTCTTTTTATTGCATTTGTCATACTCTTTATAAAGGTTGTTATGTAATATCTATTCGCAAATAATGTTAGCTCTAGGTTAGCTCTAAAATATTGCCTACAGGCAATATGCTCGCCTTTTCGTACGAATGAAGCGTTTTATTTTATTATTATTATTATTGCTTGTCTTAATCATGATAATAGCTTTCATAGATGCAGACATTTACAGAAATTCCTACCATTGAAGCAAATATCATAATAAGGTGATAAATGGTTTAGTAATAGCACCAATTCTCAAAAGTCATTAGTGTCCCACCGTACCTAATGACGTACAGAAAGTTTCCAGACGGTCGTTTAATAGTCGCTTTAATTAATTGAATGATCATTTAAGGATTGTTAAGTTGATCCATTATGTAGATCATGTGTTGAGTTATAAATGATGGGTGATAAGTCTGAAGCAGAATTTGGTTTGTGAAAATTTTCGCCCTTTCATTAGGGATATATTATCTAGGGGATTTTTAAAAGATGATTTAAAATAAAATAAAAACATTCGGAATGTTGAATAATCTTTGAACAGAGATTGGACACATAAATCAATTTCATTTTCATATTGCCCGTTTTATCAGACCACTCTCAATAACGAACCGTATACTCTATGTAGAAAATTGCTTTGCATTGCGTTTTTCCTTTCAATATTCAAGCTGTCTTGCCCATATTACTGGCTATGTGCACGGGAGAAACAAGACCGATACGATGCCGTTAAAAGCAGCCAAAGTGAACGCGAAAGAATTATGTAAACACGTTGGGAAGTTCTGCTTAAGATCGCGAAGCCACCTCCATTGTCTTAAACAAATTCAACCGGATAAGAGTCTTTGCGATCGCGTACGTCTATATGTTGGTGGTAGCAATAATGTAAAGCAATCGAGAAGTTTTATTGCTTTGTCAAATGAAGATCGTTTTAAATTTGCCCATATCCATCAAAGTTTGCCATCGGGGAGAATGCCCATTATTTCACCCCTGGGTGGCCAAAAACGCCAATCGGTGGTTGGGTGGTTTAGATTCGCGCGTAGCCATTTCGGCCGGCCTCATATATATATTATATAAATATATTATATATATGACAACAAGATTAATTATTAGGTGACAAGAAATCATTCATAAAATATATATTTATATTGATATTATTTGTATAAAATCGACCTAAAATATGCGCCGCCGTTTTTGCGCACAGAGGCTAGCTTCTGAAACGTTAAACAAAATAATCAAAATATGCCATTATGTAAAAAAAAACACGCTATATGATAACATACTACATATTAATATTGCTTTAGAAAGGCAATATGCTAGAAATTTAAAGGTTTTCATTTCAAATACGAGTTAATTTTGTGAATATTCCATACAAACGGGGAAATTCCATTTGACCACTCCTATTTGTTATCGTCATACATCTGATTTTCAGGTAATGTTGCTCTTTTTAATACATCCCGTTTGTATTGATAGTATATCATAATAATCATAATCATATTTATTTTTCAAAAAAGACTAGGTATCTACAACAAGCATAGGTAGATACTTAATCTGATGAAATCGTCAAAAAAATATCGGTGGCATAGTGGTTAGGTTGCCTGATATTACATTGTAATGTTTCGACTTCGATTTCCGGCTGGGTCCAAGATTGAAAGGGATTCAAGATTGGGATTCAAGTATATATATATATATATATAATTCAATATATATATATATATATATATATATATATATATATATATATATATATATATATATATATATATATATATATATATATATATATATATATATATATATATATATATATATATATGTATATATATATATACATATATATATATATAATATATATATATATATATATATATATATATATATATATATATATATATATATATATATATATATATATATATATATATATATATATATATATATATATATATATATATATATATATATATATATATATATATATATATATATATATATATATATATATATATATATATATATATATATATATATATATATATATATATATATATATATATATATATATATATATATATATATATATATATATATATATATATATATATATATATATATATATATATATATATATATATATATATATATATATATATATATATATATATATATATATATATATATATATATATATATATATATATATATATATATATATACATATATATATATTTGATAAGGTTTGTAAAGAAATCCGTTTATAGGATGATGTTTTTATTTAAAATAAAATTAGTAAGAGCTACTTAAAAAGTAGCGAAGGAAATCCCAGCTTGTATTGGGAAATGCTTATGATTGAATGAGATATACTTACGGATGTGCACGACTTTCGACGGTGCAATGTAAGTTTAAAGGTCCTTTTGCAGTCGACTAACGATATATATATATATATATATATATATATATATATATATATATATATATATATATATATATATATATATATATATATATATATATATATATATATATATATATATATATATATATATATATATATATATATATATATATATATATATATATATATATATATATACATATATATATATATATATATATATATATATATATATATATATATATATATATATATATATATATATATATATATATATATATATATATATATATATATATATATATATATATATATATATATATATATATATATATATATATATATATATATATATATATATATACATATATATATATATATATATATATATATATATATATATATATATATATATATATATATATATATATATATATATATATATATATATATATATATATATATATATATATATATATATATATATATATATATATATATATATATATATATATATATATATATATATATATATATATATATATATATATATATATATATATATATATATATATATATATATATATATATATATATATATATGCATATATATATATATTTTGATATTTTAAGGGTGTAATTTTTTTTAAATTATTTTCAATAATATATAAAATTAGATTCATGAAAAGTTACTTATCTGGGGTCCTGGTGGACCAGAAACATTTAAACGATAGTTAATGTCCTCTTTAAATACTTAGGGCAGCAGCACCTGTTTCCGCAATTGATAACTATATGATAACATTCAAGGGACAAAAATGGTAATAATAGTAAATTACATGACGCACTGGCAAAATTTCGACAATATTCTAATAAAGAGCCACCCTCTCTTCCAAAAAATCATCCTGTAGAAATATTTATTACAGTTTTAATGAACAAAGTTACACAACCAACATTTTTAAACAGCCTCAAACCTACACCTAACTTAACATCTGCTGAACTTTCAGCTCTTAACAATCTAAGCAAAGATACCAATATCATCATTTTGCCAGCTGATAAAGGTTCAACTACAGTCATCCTTAATAAAACAGACTATGTAGCTGAAGGTTTGAGGCAACTCAGAGACGAAACTTCCTATAAAAAATTATATAGTGATCCGAATCAAAATTTTGCTAATACAATAAAAAAATATATTGAACAACAAAAAACCATTGAAAAATTATCAGATGAAGATGTTAACACTTTAATTCCTAACCCTATCAGAACACCAAATTTTTACTTATTGCCAAAAATTCATAAACCTAATAATCCAGGAAGACCGATAGTAGCTAGTTTTAACTCACCCACAGAAAGAATTTCAGCTTTTGTCGATTACTTTCTACAGCCATTTGTAAAAAATCTCAAGTCACACATTAAAGATAGTTACCATTTCATCGAGATTCTAAAAAATACCACAATCCCTAAGACTGACAACTTATTACTTGTTAAAATTGACGCAGTCTCTCTTTATACTAATATTCCCCATGATTTAGGCTTAGAAGCGATTTCCCATTACCTTAATCAAAGGCCCAGCCCCCAAATTCCTTCTACAAATTTTCTTTGTAAGTTGGCTGAATTCGTCCTCACTAAGAATGCTTTTTCTTTTGAGGGTGAATTTTATCTCCAAATTAAAGGTACAGCAATGGGAACAAGAATGGCACCTTCTTATGAGAATCTTTTCATGGGGTTATTAGAAAATAAATTTCTTCTTACTCAAAATTTACAACCACTAATGTGGTATAGGTTTATTGATGATATTATACTGTTTTGGCCACATGGACATGACACACTCACTGACTTCCTTACAGATTTAAATAATTTCGGACCCTTAGATTTTACATACACTATATCAGAAAATCAAATTACATTCTTAGACGTTGATCTAACTCTATCCGAAGGCACCATTAAAACTGCAATTCATATAAAACCTACAAACAAAGAGCAATACCTACATTTCGATAGCTGTCATCCGTTTCATACCAAAAAGTCAATTCCATATTCAATGTCCATTCGCGGACACCGTTTAATTAATAATAAAGAAAATTTAGATAAGTACCTTTCTAATCTTAAAAAATCACTAATAGAAAGAAATTATCCTGCCTCTTTGTTAGATAAAAATATAATAAATTCCGAAACAAAATTTTCACCTAAACCTAAATTGGTGTCAAATTTAAATCAAAATAAAATCTTTCTAAGTACTACTTATTTTCCTGGCACTGAGAAACTGCGACCTATTTTAGCAGATTTATTCCCTATTATAGCTAACGACCCATCAACCAAAGGTTTATTAGATATACCACCAATTTTATCATTTCGAAAACCTCCTAATTTAAAATCAATACTTAATAAAAATAATCGAAATTATCTTAGTAATAACAAAAATTTGGGCCTACAGCCTTGTGGTCGATCACGTTGTAAAACATGTCCTTTATTAGATCGAAGCATTTATTTTACTAGTCCTAACACTCCCAACAGTTACAGAGTTCCTTTTAATAGTAGTTGCATTTCAAAAAATATTGTATATCAATTACTTTGCCAGACCTGCAATGCATTTTATATTGGGGAAACAACTACACCTCTTAGCATTAGGTTAAATAATCACAGGGCCAGCGTAGGCAATGAAAGTCAACTTCCAATAGCATTGCATGCTAAGGCACACAATTTAACTTTTGATAATTGTTTTAAAGTAAAAATTATTAAGTGCCTTGGCGATAACGCTAAAGAAAGAGACGTTAAATCTTGGGAGTTGGCTTTTATAAATATTTTAGGCGCTTGCAAGGGTCCCGGTCTGAATAGGCAAAATTAATACAGTAATTATATTTGTTCAGACATATTCATTAAAAGCTTATTAATATTTTTCATTTAAAAATCATTATTAATAATGTTTTTCAAGGTCGGTTATAGTGCATTTATAACGATATTGCAAAATATTATTAACCCATTTCTCTATGTTCAGTTTTTTTAAAATTTAAATTTTGAAAAAATTGTTCTATCAGAAATGTCATAGAGATGAATACGACTAGTGTCGAAATATTCTCAATCATATAATTTCTTCTAAAATAAGTTACTAACATCCATTTCTGTTACAGAAACCATCCTCCTATACTTATTACATCCAAGGGCATACAGTAATTCGGCTGCAATAACTAAGAACATCATAAGTTATCAATTGCGGAAACAGGTGCTGCTGCCCTAAGTATTTAAAGAGGACATTAACTATCGTTTAAATGTTTCTGGTCCACCAGGACCCCAGATAAGTAACTTTTCATGAATCTAATTTTATATATTATTGAAAATAATATATATATATATATATATATATATATATATATATATATATATATATATATATATATATATATATATATATATATATATATATATATATGTATATATATATATATATATATATATATATATATATATATATATATATATATATATATATATATATATATATATATATATATATATATATATATATATATATATATATATATAATGATGATTCGCAGTAAAATAAAATTAGTAAAAGCTACTTGAACAGCAGCGAAGGAAATCCCAGCTTGGATTGGGAAACGCTTATGTTTGAATGAGATATAGGTACTTACGGATGTGCACGACCGAAATATAGCACAATCGAAAGTCGTGCACATCCGTAAGTACCTATATCTCATTCAAACATAAGCGTTTCCCAATCCAAGCTGGGATTTCCTTCGCTGCTGTTCAAGTAGCTTTTACTAATTTTATTTTACTGCGAATCATCATCCTATGAACGGATTATTTACAAAACCTTATCAAATATATATATATATATATATATATATATATAATATATATATATATTATATATATATATATATATATATATATATATATATATATATATATATATATATATATATATATATATATATATATATATATATATATATATATATATATATATATATATATATATATATATATATATATATATATATATATATATATATATATATATATATACTATAAACACCCTCTATCCTATCTGGATGCGCGTAAAACCGCGCAAGCCAGTGATGCGCCATGCGTCGCTCACTTCACACCTCCTTGGGCCGCTGCGCTCTGCGGGCGGAGCGCAGCGGCCCAAGGAGGTGTGAATTGAGTGGGAGAAAGTGGCAGGTTAATTCCAATTACACGTAGTTACCACTAGCACAAATGCTATTATTTTAACTTGTGCAAAGTAGAAGAAAGGGTAGAATTGGCTAATATATCCTACACTAGTAACTATTTTATATAGTCAGAATTATCATATTTACTCTAATTATAATACATATTGTCAACGTATAGATAGGCTCTCCCCCTTTTTATTACGTTTCATGTAGACTCTCTTCTGACCGTTAATATTTTTTTCCATACACTATAATTTTATTAAATGCAAAAAATATTACCTGCCTAATAATAAATAACAAATATTAACCTTCAAGTTACATAAGCTTTCAAAATTGTATTAAGACAAAAGCTTCAATATTAAAAAAAAACTTAAAAAAAAACCAACAAAATTGGACCCTCCTATTCGCTGTTCCAGAGTTTTTTTGTTAATATTTTAGCACATTTCAGCCATGAGAAGCACAATAATTTTTAATATAACGAAATAATTATCTTAATTACACCGCAATGTTGTCAATATTGAATTGAGAATCCATGCTTCTTCGTCACCAATTCTTCGGAAAGTTATATTATCGAAAGGTTTTGTAAATTATCGAATATAATAACCATTGGATCAGTACTACATTTTTGTTTATTACAATTCGGTTGCAGAATACCCCTACGGGAACGAATCTTCCGGAAGTTGAACGCTTTTATTTACAGTCAGTATCGTAACGACACCGTTGAGAGAAAGCTGAACGGCGAGCTGCGAGAGTGCAGAGAGCTACTAGATTTATGTCTGCTACTTGGGCCCGAGTGCGCCCCGGAACGAGCTTAGCAGCTTATTTCATCGACGGAGGATTGTACTATTCGTTAGGTACTTGGGTACTAATGACACGGGCACGGATTACATATTTTACTTTTAATTAACGATGTTTTAAGTTGGTGGTATATTAGCACGGTGGATGTATTGCCGAATGTGTCAAGGATTGAGAAGTTCTTGAGAACATCCTTTGAGGTAGCAGGCGTCGAGGAAAAAGCGCTATTAAAATTTGCACTGAATAAGCTTATTTCGGAATGATGCACTGTGGTCGGGGCTTCTTGTATGGAAGCGCGAAGAAAAGACCATAACTTCTAAAGTATCTAAAGTGACCATAACTTCTAAAGTGTAAAAAGACCATAATGTATATTAACATTATAAATACATTGTGATGTATATTATATATATTTATATAAACTATACTTTTACATTTTATTATTACCTTATCGTATTATTTATATTAATTTATTATTTGTGCACGTGTATGTATGTATATTTGTATGTATGTTATATATCGTCATATATCTTAAATACATCTACATAACTCATAATGTGGCTTCCCTATCCCTTTCCCCTTACTTAAACCTGCATTTTTTATAGCTCATTGCGCTGTAACAAAAGATTTAGTTTATTTGTGAAAACTTTTAATTGGCCTTAGATTTGTATAATATGTGTTAGTATTAAGTATAAAACGCTGTAAGTTTTCCGAAAAATAAAAATAAAAATAAAAGAAATAAAGTATTTGAGATAATCTTTTTTTTTCTGTGAAATTAATGTTTCCTATAGCTGCTTCATATGCCATATTCAAATACAGTGTTGCCAAAGAAACCTCGAAATTTTAATGAAAATTGACTTTAGTCAAGAGCATTCGATTACACTTAATGCATTTTGTAGATAATATGTGGGGTAAAAATAACACATTTATCTCAAATACTATCAAGCAGCCTCAAACTGTGACCTTGTCAAACAAAGTATATACATAAGAGCATATATACAGTAATATTACATTAAAAACTTAGTCCTCTAAATGTGCGCTTACATCATTATGGGACCTCGATCCTGCAACCAGTCAAGAGGCAGGAGGTATTTTGCAGGTTAATTTTAGACGTATATATCCTTCCAAACTGGTAGACAGCCGTAAGAGCCGGTCCACACGATGCGGTGCGGCACCGCACCGCAAAAATTTCGCCGTATCGGCGTACACACGTACAATGCACGGTGCGGCGCCGCAAGGTTATTACGACGTCGCACTGGGCGAATAGTGATGTAGTTGATTGTACGTAGAACTAGTGAAATGAGGTAGTCAATGACCTTATCTTCTTCGTTGATACTCATTTTAAACACAACTATTAAAAATTAACAAAAATACATGAAAACAAATGAAACAGACAAGCATGTACCCTCCTTCGGCTGCACTTAATAACTGAGCGGTGCAGCTCCGGCGCATATTACCGGTTTGCGTGCGGTGCGGCGGCGGAACGCACCGTGTGACATACCATGGATATTTGTATGTAGGACGCCGCAGAGGCACCGCTCAGGCACCGCGCCGCAGACGCACCCCATCGTGTGGCCCGGCCCTGAGGCGTTGGCGTTGGGTTGAGTGGATTGTTTTTCGCAGTCTTCATTCGCGTTCGTTCGTCATTCATCGCATTCGTCTCAAGTCTTCTGCGCTCACCTCACGGGAGACAGAACGATCTAATATCGTTAAAACTTCCTAATGTGTCGGGTTCGCTCGTTGTAGTTGACAGCTCTAGTTGTCCTATTTAGATCCTGAAGTAACACTTTAAGCGAGGAATTTCACGTGGTCAACAAAAAGGAATGCCTGAAGCAATTTGCAATATATTCAGTGGCCAACAGACTAGAAAGCGGATAAAACTCAAGCGGAGGACAGGGTGATAATAAAGGTGACGTCATCACACTCGCTAGTTAGTTAGTTTTACACTGTCGTAATTGGTCGGGTTGGGTCGGTTTTCGTTGTCGGTCTGGCGTTTTCACGGTTGGCAATCGCGACACGGTTGCCAGCTTCGCTAGTTTAGGCGTAAAATTCGACATTGCAACTTTAGGGTTGGCGCGACGGGGGATAAATTGTGGCAACTGAATTGCGAAGAGTAAGAATTAAAGTACAGGGTGACTTTTCTTCGTCTGTCTTTCTAGCTGCTCGGTTTTACTCGGTGAGCTCGGTGAGCTCGGTGAACACCCGGGCAAAGGATGCCGTTGTCTGCGATAGATTCGGTATACACCGTTTCACCGCTTCGTAAGGGAGAGGACCGCGCAAGCGACCTCGAACTCGTAACCAATCGAGAGACTGGAGTAATCTGGTCGTAATTGAAAGTAAGGGCGTGAGTGTAAGCCCGCTGGGTAACACTCCTGGCTATCTCGCGGTTAAGGCGTTGGTCTCTTACGGGCACGTGGCGGAGCTTGACGGTGGACTGTTTTGCCCAAGTCTTCTGGGTTCACTTCAGAGAGATAGAACGACTAATCGTTAAAACTTCCTGAGGTGACGGGTCGCCCGTTGCAGTTGACAACTCTAGTAGCTCGGATTTACTTTCCTGGCAAAGGAAAGTATTGTGATCGCGCTAAAAAAAACCAAGATGAAGACGGATATATACATTTTGACCCAATAAGACCATTTCCAGACTGAAGTTTGTCTGTGAGTTAGTGTGTCTGTGTGTATTCCTCCACGATAGCACCTAAACGCTTCATCCGGTTGATCTGAAATTTAGCATGTAGGTATCATTTGGCCATGGTAAAAGTAGAAAAGATTGTGGTTGTTATCGTTTTTTTTTTAATTTGTTTTAATTGTATTTTCATCGCTTACAGTTGCGGGCGGTCAGTGCCATCTATTACCGCGTACCTATGTCACTGCGAACTACTATCTACGAACAGCGGGTGCTGTTCGTGTCTTTGCTTAGACTCCGACGTGCGCTTAAAAGCTTTTCCACTGGATTTCCGCTAGGTGGCGTTACGCTACTACGCAAATGTTTCGATTTTGCTCGGATGATTTTTTTTTGTTATAAATTCCAATGTTGTTTAATAAGATAACGCATCTTTTAACATTTCTATGACAGTTACTATATTTCTGATAAGTCTTGGGGTGACACAACTTATTTTTTGTTTTCTGTCAAGAGCTACTCGCATGACTATTTTCTATTTGAATCAAGAAAGCACACCTATTTCAACTATATAATAAAATTAGTTTTATGAACTTTCAGAAACAGTCTTTGAATACTCGTCACTACTGCAGTAGGCTAGTAGCTATCGCGGTTAAAACAGATTTAAAAAAATTATTTTGGAGGTACGAACACATAGTTTTGAAATATATATTGTAATAACGTTACAGGGAATGTAAGGTGGAGATATTATCCGAATACTTAAAAAACTTCCGTTACGGCATGTATTTTTAAAAGTAAAACCGCTTTCACACCAATACATTAACGATGCGGCATCGCTACCATCAACATAATACTAGAAGTGTCGTGAAGAATGATTTTGATATTTCTCTAATCTCTACAGCCTTTAGCAAGCAACACTATACTTATTTACAGCCAAGCCCTTATACGTGCATTGAGTCTACTGGATAATCCCATTTGTCCAACGCCATTTAAAAAGTGGATAAAGAAATTTTTCAAAACTTGCGTACAATTTCATTTTATTTTATTTTCTCCTTACAGTATTTGTATACAAACATCCTCTTATATAATAATTAGACGTTTTTAATGTCTTATATTTATAATTTTTATACTATTTATTATTATTATGACCTAAATGTTTTTCTGATTGGTTAGGCCATTTTTAATTATACTGTGTCATATTTTTATTTCCTACCTATCCTCCCAATCAGTGATAAATTACGCGCCGGCCGAAACAGACGTACTCCTGTTTTGGGTGTTCTTGTTTATCGTCTTGTCATATTGTAATTTTCGCGTTCGCGAGCTGGCCAGCTGAAGATGTCAAAACATTCGAAGAGTGAAAATTATGGCAAGGAATCGCGCCGAAAAATACAAAGGTGTGTAAACTTTGATTCCTTCTCCTCCCTATAATACCCAAATAATAATGATGCCAATAATACCCAAAAAATAACCAACCTTCCTTACAGTCCATTCGCTATATATTATTAAACTTAAAACCCAACACTGCACACTTTATTGCGTGACTTCTTGGCTTATCTGTTTTAATTTTAATTTCTACGACCTATTAATCTGTTGTTTAATTGCTGTTTGTTCAGCATCTAAACATGTCCACCTAAGCACAAGCGTCGGTTTGGTGAGGCAACACATGCAGGTCTCTAATTTTCAGTATGATTTTGTTTACATTTATAATTTTGAAAAACTATGCACATTACATTTCAGCTTTTGTTGTTGTTTTTTAATATAATTAAGTAAAGAAATTGTGAGTTTTAACAATAAATGTGACGATTAAAATAAAAAATAGGCAAATCCTCCATCGGCCATGTAAATTTTCGGATTTTAAACACGCGAATATTAACAGGGCCTTATTAGTATTCCTTTTTTTATAAATTTTACCTTTATCAAACAATAGGTCTTGTTGAAAACAAAATTTATCATAAAAGGCGGCTTGATGTCAAGAGGGAAAAATCCGCCTAATTTTCGTCGATCCCTAAGCTCGACGTGGTGGCCCTGGCGTAAATGTGGCTTTGTCCATCGCTCCCTCAAAATTCCGGTTTTACATTTATTCATAAACCGCGACACAATGGCGATAAAATTCGCGAGGACGTTGTTGTGTTGTGTCGTACGTTATCATCGCAAGCATAAAGAGGAAATGTTTCAACAACAGGGGGGTTGGTACATAATTGCTTATTGTGCATTGTTCCGCGGGCGCCCTGGCTCCAGAACTTTACTCAATTACAATTTTCAGCGGTGTCAGTGAATTTGCCCGGCTTCCTATGAATTATTTATCCGGTTGGGGCCGGACACGGCGAGATTTTTACGAAGCCCACATCATTGAGAAGTAAGGAGGCGTAAACAACTAAAACAACGCAGCTAAAGTATATGTACATAACAAGCGGTAGCGAACGGTTTCGTGCAGAATGGCCACAGGATCCATTTTGTTCTCGGATCGGCTTAAATCACGATTCAGCTCCTATTCAGAAGTCCCCTCGTGCGGAAGGCTACCCCGGGTAAGACTCTCGCCGATTTCTCCTGGCGGGATTGCATCCCGGCGCTACTGTACGGTTTGCGCACCGTTAAACGACGCCAATCGGTTGTGCATTCTGACTGATTGCTGAAGGAGTATGGATACTATGGAAATATACTGTCTCCTAAGCAGAGGGGGTGGGTGTTAAACTGCTGTCTTGCCACTCTTGAAATGACCCTGAGCCACCCGATCCCGTGCGGTACTACAGGTAAAGGACGCCCAGGATCGCGATAAATTAAAATTGAATTACCGCTATAATACAGCAGGTAGAGGCCGCGTAAGCGACCCCGGACCCGTAACAAGTCGGGAGGACGGAGGAATCCTGAAGGTTAACTCCATACGGAGATATCCTACCAAAACTGGTAGTTAGGGGCGAGGCTGCAGCTAAGTAGTTCTACCTAATAAACCCTATTTAATAAGATTTAATAACTAGTTTTTTTCACAAAATTATCTAGATATTCAAGATGTGTTTATTTCTGATACGATATGGATGAATGAGTTTAACTTTCATGTTATTACTTCTTTAAATGACCACAATTAATTTCGGTATCCTTTTGAGAGCTTGTAAAAGTTCTAGGCGTTTGTTAGATATACGCTAAGGTAATCCTACTCTAATATTATAATCAAAAGAATTATCATTTATATTCAACATGCCACAAATTACCACGAGTAACAACAAACAGACAGCATTGCATCCCTAAAAAGGTAACGAGTTTTGCAGTAAAACACTTTTCTTACATTGCTCCTCGACTGTTCAACAAAATTAATAATGTTTTTAGGACAGGACTGAAATGAAGGACTAGTCACGGAGTAAAGAAAAACTTAACTAAGTCACTTTTGACTATGGGTCGAGAAGAAACGGAGGCACT
Source organism: Micropterix aruncella (assembly GCA_944548615.1). Taxonomy (NCBI): domain Eukaryota; kingdom Metazoa; phylum Arthropoda; class Insecta; order Lepidoptera; family Micropterigidae; genus Micropterix; species Micropterix aruncella. Next base: position 14,651,825 of record OX155965.1, read on the forward strand.
AATAACATATATACTAAAATAGAGCACGACTTTTGAAAGCTTTATAGTATTGTTTAATATTTATGTATAAAGTATTTATGTATGTATGTGTGTATCTATATATATTATTAAATTTAATATTATTACGTACTATTATATGTATACATATCTATCTTCTTAAATTTAATATATTACATTTATTTATTACACGCTATATACTATATATAAAGAAAAAATAACCGCAAGTTACGTAAACCACCCTATTTTCTTTTACATTAAGCTTACCTTAGTACAGGCAAGGCCTATTTAGGATGGCTGCAACTAAAATATGTGTTTTTTTAAAGGTTTTAATAAAGAATTTTGAATTTGAATTGTTATAAGTCCCTATTTTTGCTCTCTGGGTAACACCTTTCATACGAAAATGCCCATTCTCCTTAGTGAGAGTGGAGCAACGGCACGTACCGTTGCACCACTCACCTTATTATCTTTTGGGGAAATAGCGCTTCGAAGCGAGAAGTGATGCGATACGTGACGCGAGCACACAAACATTTATTGTGGCGGCGAGTCCCGCAATTAAGCAGTGTGGAGCGCCGCTGAGAGTCCAACTTGCGGACTAGAGGATGCTTGAAAATGAGTGGACCGCCCAAAGCGTGTGGGGGAAAGCGAGCTTTAAGAATGAAAATCTACTTCGTCTAACTAAGAATCTAAAATTCAGCTATGGAAAATGGTCAAACATCATTTACAATGTCGTTTATAATAAGCCAGAAACGCATTCGCCGAAATGAGAAGAACCAATATATTCCGTTAAGAATTCGATTGGTTAGATGTTATGTTATTCTAATTCTATATGACAATGGCGAAATTCTTTTTAACAGATTGACTGCCAACTACTTTATGTATTTTAATGATGAATACATACTACTAGTAGATCTCGTAATAAAGTGATTAAAAAAAAACAAATCTCAGACTAGAATCCTCACCTTGACAGTAAAGGTGTTAAAAGATCTCAGACATTCGAATAATGGTATAACAAAAGATGCTTAAGATTTCGTCGACTGTAGAAATCGTGACGAATTAGTAGGTTGAAGAATGGGGAATGAATTGTTACTGCTGACGACGGGACTTGGAATACTTCGGTTACGTTATGAGGGACAGTAAATACCCTTTAAAATCTTCTTCTTCTCCGTAGTTCCCTCATTACTGAGGATCGTGGCCACTAGACAACAGTTTGCCTACGAGGCTCCTCCACTTCGACCTATCTTCTGCATGGCGGGTTGCAGATTGTATTGACCCTTTTGTAACTTCTTTGATGAGGTCGTTCCATCTGGCCGGTGATCTGCCTCTGCTTCTTCTTCCCTCCACTTGACCCCCGGAAAGCATTTTCTCCAGATTCTCTGGGTTTCTCCTGGCAACATGACCGAAGAACTGCAGGACCCTTCTCATGCATACGGTGGAGAGCCTCACTTGGATGCCGAGTTCTTCCAGGACAGATTTGTTGGTGAGGCGTGCTGTCCATGGAATGTCTAGCATTTTACGCCAACACCACATCTCCAGTGCATCGATTTTGGTGCGTATCCGAGCCTTCAGGGTCCATGTCTCCAATGCATAGAGATTCTTCATGTCTCCGATGCATAGAGAAAGATCGAAAAAACCAGAGCTCGAACCAGCCTGGCCTTAGTCCGCTTACTTATACCCCGATTCTTCCACAGCCTTTCTAGCTTGCTCATGGCCGATCTTGCCATCTGGCTTCTGCGTGAGACATTCTTTTCGCAGTTTTCATCATTGCATATCACGGAGCCCAGATAGACAAAGTCTTTCACAGCTTGAAGGTCACTCAGCTCGTTGGTGCGTTGCAGTCAGGCCACGCGAACCACAGCCGCGGCTAAATAGTGACTAACGCGGGTAACAGGTGGCGCTAGCGGTGATTCGGTGTCTACCGAATCTATCGCGGACCACAGCTTCCTTTGCCCGGCTCTTAACCCGGTATCGGATAGCCGATTGATCGTATGTATAGATATTAAATTGCTAGAATAAGTGCTTTAGTTTTTCTTATTTTTATTTATTTATTTTCATGTATTATTACAACGGTTGCCTGTAAGAAATCGTGAAACGATAAGCTTACCGGGGGTACTAATTAAAAATAGAATTTAAGTTTTCTTTAGCATATTTAGTGTTTTTGTACCATAAAGTTTTTTTATTCTTATGTTCTTATTATCAACTTGTAGTATATTATAAATGAAATAATTTTGAAAGAAAGAAAAAATAACACAACCGGAAGTCGGTTATATTTAACAGACTGTACCTAGCTGCTCAAACTCTGTACCTCTATGAATCTATAGTGTAGTAATGCCCATGTCACGAATAGTATTCTCCCATAACAGCGAGGCTCCATTTCGGTTAATGATGACGTATCGTGTGACGTCATCAATCCCGGGTCGTCATCGTCCGGTGTGGTGAGTTGAGCGTAATTGCTTGTCTTGCCATGGCGTGTACCGAGATAAGCTTTCAGCCATGAGAGCGAATAATTTACTCAGCTCGCGAGTAATTAGATTAGAAACATAACCTGCCTTGGATGGCTTATGTCTCATAATGGGCACGCGAGCGCCGCGATATATGTACGCCTGGAGTCATAAATAATACAGCCTGTAAACCAGACCAAAGTACACTCAAGGAGGGAAATATCAGCTGCGGTAATATTTTAAGTGCTCTATAGAGAAAGGTATTTCGAATATTAAAGGGGCTGAAAGGAAAAATCATGTAAAATGTGATTTTTACATGTGTAAATATATTATTAATATAAATATATTATTAAATACCACATACTCTAACGATGGCGGATTTTTAGATCTGATTACCGTTTTTTATTTATTTACATATAAACATCATATTTCATGTAAAATTTTATGTCAGGATTTTTTTTATGGGTACTTACTACATACACATATTACATAATTGTATATTTCCTTGTCGAGACAGCTTGTTTGTTTGTCTCTACTCTTTATAGCAAAATTTCACAATGGGCGGGTTTATTATTATTATTATTATTATATGTTAAATATAATACGATTTATTATTCTATTTATTATTAACATACGACAATCTTTTACAACCAACCCTACTATGAAGTATTTTTATGTATGTGTGGATGTAATACGAGTGTAAAGGTGTGGGTCGTGCTATTGCATTTGATCGACATTATTTAAATGCAATTCTGTTAATTTTATCCCAACGGAAAATGGTGACACAGCCGGGAATCGAACCCGGAACCTTGCATTAGATCAGGCGACCTAACCACTATGCCACCGGGGTGTAAGAAAGATTAATTCTCCATGATTTACGGTAGGTAAGCGTGACGTCTCTGCGCTAATAAGGCGCTTATTTGGTCTTTAACTTTGGCAATAACTCAAATACGCTAAAGCAGTGCGTTGACATCCGATAGGCGAAAACCTTTGGAAAGAACTTTGTTATTTATGACACTTGCGAAACAGAATTAACCTGAGAACAGAACGAACAAATTTACCTAATGAGTTTGTTTGTTTCTTAATATATGTCCTAATAAATGAGTTTGTTTCTTTGATTATTGGTTTGTTTTTCCAAATCGGAAATAATTCTCCATAAATTTTTAAATGGTATTTATACTTGTATTTATAATTTACTAGCTGCGCCCCGCGGTTTCACCCGCGTGGTGATGGAAATTAGTGATAATGATGATAGAAAACTATATATCTTTATAAATTATAGCCTATATGTTATTCTGATGTGTAAGCTATATTATTGTAAAGTTTCATCAAAATCCATTCAGTAGTTTTTTCGTGAAAGAGTAACAAACATCCATACATTCTTACAAACTTTCGCGTTTATATAAGTATAGGATAATTGTATTTATAATTAGTAATTTATAATGGTATATTTATAATTGTACAATAATACATTATACAATTATAAATTACATATATAATTTATATATGTAATTTATAATTATATTTATAATTGTATGTAGGTATTTATAATTGTATCTGGCTATACAAGAAATATTTATCCTATAATATATAATAAGATATAGACGATATTCATCCAAATATCAACTGTATTTACAGGCACTTAGCCACGATGCAAAGAATAATAAATGACAATTCTCTAACTGACAAATAATTCTCAGTATAAAACACGAATTTATGTCCACACGGTAATGACTAATATAATAATATAATTTAAAGAATTTTCATTGCTCGTCTTTCAACGCGTCTTTCATATTTAGCAGTATTTTATTCACGCATTTTAGCCCCACTAAATGGATTAGCTTATACGGTTTATGAGTATAAATAGAGCTCAATGTTATTAATTAATTCACTTCGATCACTTCAATCACTTCGATCGGTTCTGTCATATCGCCTCTACTGGTAAGTCATCTCTCTAAATTAACGTTTAATAAAAGTGTTCAAATATCCATATTGCGTTTCTCTACTCTCTGTGTACGTCGAGATGCACGAACAACATAATAGAACTCTGAGGTCGTGAGCTAAGGACTCCTCATCTACACTCAATCATCTACGGCCACGCCCAGAGTTTCTATATATTTCTTTCCTTATTATTAATTTGTAAGTAAACTTAAACAGTGTCTTCATTTTTCCAGCCTAATTACGAGTTTAATTGTGCGAAAGAGATACATGATATTTTCTGAGATATACGCTGCTGCTGGATTATTATTGTTGGCAATTGATATTTACAGAAATTTAAACGTAAGAATTCAATCGGAACATCGACTCAAACTTTACGGTTGGCAACTTCCGGCGACATTCCTAAAATAAGAATAAACTCTATTTATATGGACGTGTTCTTTTTCTAGCATAATAAGGTACGTTGGTACATGAAAAAGACCAAAAATCCGAGTCTGTTCTGTAAACATTGCCAACTTTTTAATAGCGTTAAGCCAAAATTAAAAGTTGGCCTCAGGTTTACTTGGATTATATTGTCAGTTAGTTAGTAGTCTCACTATTCAGACGGGATGGTTCGGAGGTTTCGCTCCGTTGTTTTAGAAACATTTTAGATATTATTTTACATACCATTTCTGAGCGACGCACATAAATCATTTATTGTCTTCAGCGAATCTACCGAGTGATTGATTTTCCGTACTTATAACATAGTTATATTTGGTATCGGTTATTTTTCTTAAATAAAATTAGTCTCCTATGCATTAATGTAATACGCCATGCACAACCTATAAGAAATGGGCATATATTCAAATTAGGCAGTATTGGAGACCTTCTATATAGGTACTAATAAAAAAAGCAAATAAGCAAATGGTCAGCTAGCTGAGCCAAAAGTACCTTTAGAATTCATAAAATACATGATTACGAAAACCTAAAATCAACAAACCCTTTTCCATAATAATAATACATTAGACTAATCGAAAACAATTTCCCTGAATATAAAGGTAAAACGTTTTTCTGAAAATTCTCGGAATCGTTTATAACGGTATTTGCCAACAGCGTCGCAGGGGAGAAAGGGGGGGGGGGGGTTACGGTCCTTTGTCCGGCTGAATGTTCTTTAATTATATAGGTTCGGTCACCGGAAATAACAACACAATTAGCTCGAAACATTTTCATTGCAAATTTCAGGCCGCCATTTCAGCGCTTATGAGCCGAGCCGGCCGACCCCGTTCTGAAATTCAGCAGGAGAACAAAAGCTAAACGATAATATATTATTTGCCGTTTGTTTGTAAATCATCAAGTAATTTTAATATTAAATGCAGCCGCGGGATGTGATAATTTCGTCATTCATTCTTCTCCAGCAAAATATGAATTCCATGAACATCTACTATGAACGAAATTATGTTATTCCGGAAAATTGTGAGAGAACAGGGATACTTTAAAGTACCAAAACGTAAAACGTCTTTTGGACAACGTCGCTATAGTTTTTTTGATCTAAAAAAAATTTTTATTGGAATAAAACATTTTGGGGATAAGCAAAAAACAACAAAAATATAATTTCTTTCATTATGGTTTTATTTAAATTTGATAGAATAAAGACGGAAAAACATTTATGACACTTTGAAAATGTATTTTTTTAGCCATACACATATTAATATTTATTCCTTTCAAGTATTCACTATAATTATTATTACTTATATCTTCTTCTTCTTATAGTGCCTCTCCTAGAGCAGGTTGACTTTGACGTGGAATTTTACCTGTCTTGGGCCAAGCGAAATAGTTCTTCTACGCTTAGGACGTTTGTTCACTCTCGGATGTTGCAGAGCCAAGACTTTATTCTTCTTCCAGCCTGACGTTTACCGCAACCTTTCCACAAATAATAATCTGAAGCAGTTAGTATCGCTCATGTCTCAGCACGTGGCCCAGGTACGCCACTTTCATTTGCTTTATATGGGTAAAAGTTCGCGATCTCTACCGACAAGTTGGAGTACTATAACATTGGGAACTTTCTGGATCCAGCTAATGCGTAGCATTCTCCGGTAGCAACACATCTCAAATTACTTATTTATAGATCTAAAATTATTATGGTCTGCTGAAAATTTAATTTTATCCCAACTAAATTTCGAAATATTGTTTAGAAGGTTTTTATTTCTATAATTATTTGTATTGGTGTTGTCGTTAGATCATGCTCTGCCTATTTATAAGCGACACAAACTACGTTTATATACTAACTGCCTATTTTTTGTGATTTAATGAAATAAAATAAAATTTATTTATTTACTTATTTATAACGTACAAAAAAAAAATACAAGAACATGCATACTGTTGTACATGAGGAATAATTAAAAACAAACATAATTATAGCGAAAAACATAGCTCTATGCATATAAATATGCTAGCATATCCGAATGAGGCGAAATCGCACAACCAACTAGACCTAGAAGGTCTGTCTCTGGCTGTGCTGTGTTATATTAACTGTATGTTTGTAACTCGCGAACTGACAAAGGTGATTAATTTTCAAATATTTCTAAATCCAACAAATTTGTTGGTTACACAAATTAAAGTAAAATTTAAAGTAGAAAAAAATATGTATGCAATTAAGAACTAAAAGAAAGTAAACTTTACATTATATTCAGTAAATTTAAGTGGAAAATAAGTAATAATATATACAAATATATGAATAAACACTACATTCTAATATATATGTATGGGAAAATAATATGGAATATTGCACAATTTTACAAATTCATATGTTTTAATATTCACCCTACAGTATAAATAAGCTCTTTAGTTTTTGAACGCCCAATATCTAGAAGCCAATTTTTTACTTTATCTTTAAAAGTTACATAATTTTTCACGATTTTCGTGGTTTAACTTTCGGAGCGATAAAAATTGTCTTCGGGCAAATGTGCTTTTTACCTTTGGAATTGTGAAAATTATTAACCTATTAAACTTATTTACTTATCAAACTTACTTAAGCGTTAACAAACTTATGTAATGAATAACTTTAATATGCATTAGTGAACTGCTATTATTTTTAGTAGTTTCGGTTTATCAGATATTAATAATTTAATGTCCTTGGTGACCAATAAATTCATAAGATAGCGGGACTCCCAAATTTATCGCTTCTGAGCACGCAATATGTATGTTTACTGAGTTTCCTGTTGCTAATACTTATGTCATTCAGCTTTTATACAAATCATATAATATACAAATCAAGTCAGTGGATATTTTTGTCAAAAAAAAATATAATAAATGATTGAGACTTTAGCAGCCTTGTGTACATTATTCTGAGCATCAAAAAAACAATAATCGTACCTACATTTTATTTTATAGTATTTTTCCTGGCGAATTTTATAATAATGTGCTCCAATGAAACACGTCGCCCATAGGCAAGATGCAATGTGAATTTAATAAATTGTTATACAAATTAAAATTAATTTTGTTCAATAAATTTACATATAATTTGTCTATGTATGTAGGTACTCCGTTCGTAAATATACTTTCGTCCAGTGACTCTTGTGAAAACCAAGTAGGGTAATTATACATGCATTATGTAATTAATTAAAGGTTTAAATATAACAAAATATTAACTATTTTTCTATGCAGGAAAACCTTAAAAAAACGATTTAGGTTATTTTCACGACTAATAATAATAATTACATACTTTTAAATATACCGGGTTGAAAAATGACTATTAAAAGTTCAAAATCTTCTTAATTCAATTCAGTTCAATAGATTCTTCCATTTATATACAAAAGAAAGCGAATACAAAAAACTTGATACTAATTAATTTGGTTATAAAGAGCAAAAGTAATAAAACATGTTTCTAAATACTCGTATAATATTGAAGATAGTCTGTAAGTACTTAGAGTATTCGAGTACATACTAGAGGAATTTTAATTGTATTCCGGTAACTTTACCGTTTTTTCAGGAATTCTATTCTAAAGGTGTATACAATACCCCATAAAAGAGGATCATACTTTTATAAGTCGAAAATTGAGAAATGAATGCTGATGTCAATTTCTCGTATTTACTTTATGGTGATCAATTACTTTTATAATTTTGTTAGCTTTTGAAAGTCTTATCTTATAAAGCGGTGTCTCAGTAATTCGGCATATCGGACCAGAGCACTACCGGATTACTGAAAACGCCGGATTACTGGAAATGACAAAAGCTATGATTAATTGTATACATATATGTAAGTAATACAGTATTACATACATATACGCAATTAAAATTTAACATAAACTAAAACTGCAAAAAAGAAAAAAATCTCACAAAAGTATTACTGCGCTTTTGTATGAATAGTCTACATTATTCCATTGCAGTGGAGGCATACAATAATTTGCTATTTCCGTTTGCTTTTGATATTAAATTACATTTTGAACACTTGTTCTTGAAGTCGCTTTAATACTAGAATGTCTTTTGCGGAGACCCGATTTTCGTCTGCCTAGGTAATAGATGTAGCAAAGAAATCATTGGCTGCGTCGTGAAATAGTGTTTGAACAGCTGGCATTACTTGCTCTCTCTGTATAAAATAGAAGCTTGTATAAAATCGCCGTATTATAAATAAAATAAAGGCCAAATCGCAATAGCAGGGCCGGAATAGTGAAGTGCCAGATTATAAAGGGAGTGATGTATTTGTAAACGTAAACTGAGAGTGGCGCTATTAATTTATTTTGAAAAATTCTCAGTTTGTCTATCTTAACACCATCTTATATTAAATTCTTTTATCTTTTACCTGTATAGATATTCCACTTCCTCCCTCCTTATACTTTTCTTTACCTTTGCGGAATAAGTCCGTGTTTCTATCAAGCCAAAGTCGAAAAAGGTTCAGGTATCCGCTGAATATTGCGGAGTTAGGGCGAGAGATTATGCTAATGATGGCACTAAAGGAGAGTTTAAGTTCGCTCCTTTGCGTCAACTGATAGAAGAAGCGCCCTACTCGCGTAAAAGGTGGGTCGCGCGAGAGAGAAGTTAAATTTTAGCCTTATCTTTTCCATTTTATTGTGTTCGAAAGGACCTTTCAAGTTCATACGGCTGTTTGAAGATATACATTAAGAGATTCTGTGAAAATATAATAGGTTTGCTTAAATTGATAGAATTGTATCTACAAAGTCTTGTATTTTAGAGGAATATAAATACACGCTGGTTTGGCTATACGAAGTTGATGAGGAATTCGATACATATTAGAAATCTCAATATGAATGAGCCCAATATAAATTAAATTTAAATTAATGAAATAAATAAATAAATGGTATTTAACTTTACGAACTGATTGCAGGTCTTACTACAGTACTGTCATAGTTAAGTGGAATTACTGGCTTTGCAGTGTTTTGAAATCGATATTTTTGGAATGGTGTTTCCAAAAAGAAAGGTGTCTCTAAAATGGCTGTCGGTAGCCAGCCTGGTGTGCTGGCTATCGAGAGCCTTTTGTTTGCCGAGAAATCCTTCGTATCCAAATTTTAAAATAACTAAAATCGACAATGGGTTAGTTATTTCTCAAAACTATACGAGTATAGTATATAAAAATGACGCAATTACAAAAGTAATTGTCAAAGCATTATTTCGAAATCTTGAAAATATTTTTTTATTAAAGGTTAAGTTGAGTTGCAAAAAATAGCTTTTTCGCGGGAAACAAAAGTCAGTGGTGCGGAGATTAGAAAATCGATTTTTAATCAATGTTGTATTTTATTTTTTTCCGTTTAGGACACAAGTACTTCTTGTAATATTCGAAAATCTCAACTTTAAACTTTCATAAATAACTCAATTTTCATATCAAAATATATTTCACCATTTTTTTTTTAGATTTAATACTTTATTCATTTATTTGTTTGTACATTTAGCCCCATTGTTATCAATGTTATAAGTAACTCGGAAAAATTGAACACCGAAATGCAGCTAATGCTCAGTGCCCACCTAACTAGGACTTAAATGTCCCGTATCTAGGCGGGTCAGAGTAAATAATTGAAATAAGTAAAACAACTTACGTAACAATTAGACTAATTAAAGTAAAAAAAACCTTTTTATTTTTATATTCAATGAATGTGTTTAATTAAGATTGAATAATATATCGGAATAAATAAATAACATAGGTAATACAATATGGCAAATACACATATACGTAAATACGATTTTAATAAATAATAGATGCTATATGGTATAAACATATTTATAATTAATTAAAATATATAAATACAATTTTAAAAGCAGTGTTTGAAAATACATGAAATAACATAATTAAAAATATGATACTATTAATATATGCATAATAATGTATATAAATATACATTGTTATAATTGTTATAATGTTATAATGTTAAATATAATGTATATTTATGTATATAAATATACATAAATATACATTAATGTATATAAATATACATTGTTTGTTATAATGTATATAAATATACATAATAATGTATATAAATATACATTATATTCGTAATTTTTGTTTCTTTCGAGATCCCTTTAAATATTACAATTAATCCAGCCCATGAGAAGTTTTACACATCCGGGAACATAAATATCGTAAGAATTTTCTCATAAACTGACGTCATTTTTGGCAACTCTTTGAACATTATTATTATTTCCTAAAAGAAACAGCGTTTTATGCTCATCCATCAAAACCAGCCTAAATAATTATTCAGCGGCCAAAGTTATTTCTGTGTTTATCGCGAAATCCGCGGTCCGTATTTATTTGTTGTGTTTGTTTTGTTTTGTTTAATCTGGGGTATTTCGCTTCGTTTTAAGTCAGTCAGCGCTTTGATGGACAGATTCGAGGCAAACTTTTATATAGTGGGGCTCTGTCTACCCCGCCTCTGCTATTTGGATAAAAGGGACTCGTCAAAGTGAACTGTTCCAGTCAGTCATTTGGAGAGTTTTATTCCGGGAACGATTCTAGCGCTGCAAGCGATTTATAGACAAGTCCTTCAAAGAGGAATGGGTTTTAAAGAGGTTTAATATTTTTTTAATTAAGTTATATTGATTTTTCAAATTGAATAAGTAATTAATATTAATGGCAGTATTTAGTAACAATACCTAATATGTTGTGTTAAAAGTGATATATATTAAGTGATATATGTGATATTAAATCAATCATATGTTGTGTTAAAAGTGATATTTTATTTTGTGAGAAGAGAACTTTGGATACTAACTTCACTCGTAGTCTATCCCTTTGAAAAAAAATATTTGCGCACTTCTATTAATGCGCACTTCTAAATATTTTTCTACAAGCACTACCGAAACTAGAGGAAAAACAAAAGAAAAATAATAAAAATAAAAAATAATAAGTTAACGGTTGTAGATAACGGTGAGGCCACCTATTGCTCGATTAATGAATTACTTTCAATGTTATAAAGCGAATATTTGATTGTTGGTGGCACATCGCTTGCTTTATTATTGTTAGTCCCGTCGACTGTTTTATTTATTCATTTTAGATATTTAATTTAATTTAATCAAACAACGCATTTACAAAGCATATCAGGTATCACTAATAATTATATCAATTTACGTGTATTTACATTAATAAAAAGAAAATAATATAACTGCTGCTTTCAGTTCAGTTTTGATGTTGAATCTACGACTTCCTTTTGTTATGCCAAAGCTGTTTTTGGCTGTGTGTGTCCTTGTGTATGTGCGTGTGTGTGTGTGCGTGTGACCTCGTATGTGTGTGCGTGTGTGTGTTTGTGTGTGTTTGTGTGTGTGTGCGAGAGTGTATGTGGGTGTGTGTAACTGAGTGTGTGTGCATGAGAGGGTGTTTGTATGTGTGTGCAGCAGTTTGATCAGCCTTAATGCTATGTGTACTTACTATATGCAGTTTTATAACACTTCATTTGAATAAAGATGATTTTGCGTTAAATCATTTTTGTTGTGTGTTATATTTGGATTTTTATTCCGATAGGTGTATACAGCACTTCTAAAGAAAAGCGATTGAAAATGACATATTCCATATATTCCCCATAGTTATAAATAAGATAAAAACGAATTTACCGCTTGAAATTTGTACTGCAACCGCCATTGGCCAGGGAAGACTGAAGCGCCGTCATTCTGTTGTTCCACGGGTAGGCGGCAAACCACTGCAACTGCGCAGATTATAACGGTGATAGGGCGGCGGGTTCGATTTCATATTTTCTCTATAGATTCAAACATCAACCCCCAGGTCTTCTCGCCATTCCTTCTTTGCAGCGACGCGGTATTGCGTAAAACTACGATGAAGAAGAGGCTTCAGGGAGAAGGGTAGTATTTATACATATCACTGTAACGTAATACTCTCCGCTTTCACGGTTGATACGGGCCAGAGTAAATGTTAAGCGAATCTAGCCCCTGCGCGTCCGAACATAAAGACGTGACAGGTGTGCATTAATCATGCTCAGTTCACAAACGAAACGGACTTCACTATGGCGACCCTGCACCCCTCCACTCTCCATCCCCCTCCCCTTTCCTCTCTCCTTGCTTTGCTAGCAGGGCGGTAAATAAACAGGCATTTTGTCGCGTTTTCAAGCCTCTATTTACGGCTTTGCAAAAGTCCGAGGACTGCGCGATTTCATTGTCCGTCGAGCGGAGAGGTTCATTCAGTGCTGGAATTGGGGGCAAAGGCATTTTTTCTTGTTTATTTTAACAGAAAACATTTTTTTTTACAATTGGTAGGTGAAGATTGGAAGCCTGCATACTGTTTATAGTTTATAAATTATTGAAATCATCCAACGCTTTGTTGGTACTCTAAGTATTTTTATTTCGAATACAGTGATAAAGTTATTGGGAGGTATGGATAAAGGTAATGGTAAGGTATGCCCTGATGCGATATACAGTGTATTATTAGCATGCAGGCATATGTATATTTCAATTAGTGATTCAGTAAATCAAACTATTTACTTTTAATTGTTTCAACTATAAAAATACATGTTTTTGGATATTAGGACGTTTTTTGTACAGGAGATTGTTTCTTATGAACAACTTTATTTCGAATACAGTGATAAAGTTATTGGCAGGTATGGATAAAGGTAATGGTAAGGTATGCCCTGATGCGATATACAGTGTGTTATTAGCATGCAGGCATATGTATATTTCAATTAGTGATTCAGTAAATCAAACTATTTACTTTTAATTGTTTTAACTATAAAAATACATGTTTTTGGATATTAGGACGTTTTTTGTACAGGAGATTGTTTCTTATGAACAACAGCAATAAAAGTGATATAAAACTTTTTTGATTTAACGCTTGGTTACCGAGGAAAAACTGTTTTTACAAGCCTTCATTTACCTTATAATGTATGTAAGTATATTTGCTTAGGTCAAATCTTGCAAGTTGAATTAGAACCACCTCCTCTAATCCTATGGAGTTGAAATTTACATGTTGGTTCAGTTTCGATGACAATGCATTTTTATTGTATGTCATAGAAAAAGGAAATTTAAAAATAAAAGATATAAATTTAACGAAATCCGTTAAATTTATATCGCGAATGTTATCGACATGATAATGTCGATAACAGACATACATCACTTAGCGCTACTTCAAGGCCTAACACTGCCCATTTTAACAACAAGATTAGCAGAGTTCTGCTGACTTATGTTTATGAATTTGATCGTGACCTAGACGCGAGAAGTTTCTGTTCGTCTTTAAACTTGTGAAGTTCCCTTTTTAACACGCTTTTATTAGATCGACCTGTATGTAACTATGTAACGGAATCTAAGGTAACTAATTTAACCATCTTCCGAAGATCGTAGCGTCATGAAAATTGGCAGCTGTATGTAATTCTGATGACAATACAATAATATGGTACTGTCGAACTGATCTGATGATGGAGTCGGAAGATATAAACTGGAACTTCGTGATGGAACATCGTATCATAGCTGTCTTTGGACTTGTTAGAAAAGTCTTGGAATGAACTTTGACCACGATTAGGTTTCAAGGTCTGATGATGAAGCCGGAAGACAGGAACTGGCATTCCATGATGGAATATCGTATCATATAAATAGGATAGAAAACGAATTTACCGCGTGAAATTTGTAGGACCCGACGTTTCGGTGACGTTGCAGCCGCCGTTGTCTAGGGTAGACTGAAGAGCTCTTCCTCTTCAGTCTACCCTAGACAACGGCGGCTGCAACGTCACCGAAACGTCGGGTCCTACAAATTTCACGCGGTAAATTCGTTTTCTATCCTATTTATAATGTCAAACAACCGCGATAGTCTTCGATTTTATATCGTATCATAGTCGTGTTTGCACTTGTGAGAAAGGTCATGTAATGGACTTTGAACACGATCAGGTTTCAAGGTTATAACAAACCTTTTTTGGTTTTTACGTGCATTTATAAAAGCGTGTTTTTAGTGTTTTTTTTAAACTATTAATTGGAATTCCTTGTAAGTCACAGGATGACCAGCATTTTTAGGTCATGAACAAATATAGGTAGCCAACGCCCATAATTTACACGACAGAGTCTCAACATCCATGGACAAATAAAGTGGAGGGAATTCAATAAACCTTCTCTATCATCCTGACGAATACTGCGCACCAATAACAAAAGCATCGATGCCAAATCCATCGTCGTACTTCAAAATTGAAACTGAGCAGATATTACACCCTGACATTTCTTATTATTATTATTATTTTCTTTGACTTTTTTTATTTTTATTTATTACTATTACTTATTCATAAATTTTGGTGACTATTGTTTGATATCATTTGACATTTTATTTCATTTTTATTTTATTAACACGATTATTTATTTTTGTGTTTTATTTCCTATTGTGATCATTAGTTAGTGATTATTAGTTATAATTTGTAATGGTGACGGGAATATATATATATATATATATATATATATATATATATATATATATATATATATATATATATATATATATATATATATATATATATATATATATATATATATATATATATATATATATATATATATATATATATATATATATATATATATATATATATATATATATATATATATATATATATATATATATATATATATATATATATATATATATATATATATATATATATATATATATATATTTCTTTTCCTTTTTATTTTTTTTTATTCATTGCCGAATATATGTGATATAAAAACTAGAGAGCTAGCTGCCCTGGAACAAGTCCTGGCACTTAGTTGGGCAGCAGCAGTACTTTAATTTTACTTAATTTTAATTTTACAGCAGTACTTTAAGTACTTGTTTAATTTTAATTTTAATTATATATATTTTTTTATTGATATGATTATTAGTGATACTTATGCACTTGTAAATGAATTGTTAAATTAAATAAATAAATAAATAAATCTGTATTTTTAAGTTACACCCATTCCATGAATGATTTCAACTGCTCTGCTTCTTTATCTCTCATAATAAATGCGTCCCTCAGCAGTCGGTTGAGCGCTGCTATAGTAACTTCGTGTGCATAGCAGCTTCGATTTACATGATACGTTTTAAGGATACCTTCGACACTGCTTATACCGGCCTCCACTAAATTGTCAGTCCAGCCACTGTCTTCCAGCCAAGTGCACAAATGAAGTAACACTTATGAGTAACACATGTGAAGTAGCGCATGAAAGTAACACACGTGAAACAAAAAAACTTTTTATAATCTCTTATATTTATATTTACAGGATGTTTACTTTATCAAAAATATATTTTCGTCAGATCCGAAGTAAATTAAAATAAAACGGATTTAGTAAGTTTTTAATTTTGTTATAAATATAATATTTTATTTTAATTGAAAATATTGTTTTATCAAAAATTTTGTTTAGCAATCTGCCATGCAAATTGTACTGAAACAGCCATCCGACTCCTGGTGGTGATATTCGGTATGGGGCAAAACTAATATATTTTTCTAGTTTATAAACCGATTGTCAAAATATTAATGGCGTTTTATAACTTATTAATGTGTTACTATAAAGTTACTAGTAAAGTTGATAAAAACAAAAAAAATAAAGATTTTTTAGGAAAATTTAACTAAAACTTCAAATTTCTCGCGAACTATGGTATCAACTAGGTCAAATATAAGAACAATATGACATCCCACACAAGCTTACAAGCTACATACTTTCTGTTGTATACGCAAAATTCTGAACGCGGCGGCGGCCATTTTGATGACGTCATAACTAGTGACTGAATCACGTTATTAATTCTCTCCCGATGGTTTTTCAATCAGAATAACGTGCTTAATAACATATAAACATATGCTGCTGGTTTCATCAAAAAAAAAAAATCGGGCCCAATATGACGCTAAGGAAAGCGACTAGACGAAACATATTAAAATGAAATCTCATGAAGAGACGGGCTTCTTCTATAGAATTATAGAAGAAGCCCGTCTCGCCTAGAATTCTGCAATGGTATGCTAATATTGAAATACGGTGCTTAAAATGAGTGCAATTATTGTAGAAAATATAGAAATGAGATACTTGTTTGGAATATTTACAAAAAGTAGGTTATTCGTCAATATTTACAAAAAGTAGGTTATTCGGCAAGCATTGTAAATTATTTGGGCCAAAATGGAACTCCTAATTTCGCGAATATTCAATAACAGACTTCGCTAAAAAACGAAGAGAAAAGTAAAAAAAAATAATGGTTGTGTTACACCAAGACTCCCGGAAAGCAGACATCCCCCACCACCCCGCGCCAAACCCCTCAACCCACCCACCTCGCTAACCCTCCCCCCAAACCCTTCCCCCACCCGATACTGAGTGTCAAGTGACTATGATAGCAAAGTGGCATATTAATTTTTTTTATAGTATTTCCGTGGTAAAATTTCTTAAATACGGCGATATTACAAAAAAATATGTCATAGCGGGATTTCGGTCCAACAAGGCATCTGTGTACCGAATTTCAAGTCTCTAACTGCAATATTTCGAGATTGACGTAATGCTAGGGCGCACTCTGGTGTACCGAATTCAAGTAAAATATTTTCAACTCTTGGCATGACCGAATGATGCCTGCATGCCGAATTTCAGTTGAATCGGATAAAGCGTTTAGGCGCTATCGTAGAGAAATACACACACACGCACACAGCCACACAGATTCACGGACAGACTTCAGCCTGAAAATGATCTTAATCGTCTCAGGGGGTGTCAAAATGGATATTTCCGTCTTCATCTCGATTTTTTTTGCACATTTACAAAACTTTTCCTAGTGCAGCGAAAGTAAAAATGTAAAGTAACCATCCTGCTTGATGTCACTGTTGTCACTTCGTCAAAATGGCCGATTTCCCCAGTGATTTGTGCGGGGCGTTAAATATCAAAGCAATTAAGCCGCTCGCCGTACGACCATGACCGTGCATTTTCCCTTCACCAAGGCTAACGCGCGTCAGTCGGGAAATTCCCGGGAAATTCGGAAAAAGCAGGGGCAAACAGCGCGGGTCATTGCGCGGATGATACTCGTTTCATTATTTTATCGTGACTGCGCACAATATATTAGTGTCGTGTTATGAAATTAGTCGACGGATCTTTCACAAATATGGCAATAGCTTATGTGAGATACGGGATATATTATACGTATGTATGTATGTATGTATGTATGCGTCCCTGCGAACGGGTCTTAAGATGAACATGGACAAGACGAAGGTTATGGCGAAAGCCGATCTCACACCGAATCCCATTTCATTGAATGGACAACCGCTGGAGCAGGTGCAGGAGTACACATAAATAGGACAGGTGATAAAACTCGGCCGGGACTCGATGATGGCAGAGTTTTATCATCTATCAGATAAAGCGAAGAAAACAATTGGGATGGGCAGCCTTCGGGAAGCTAAGCTTCGTCCAGAATTCCTGAAGTCCAGAATTCCCCAATCGCTCAAGACAACGGTGTATAATCAGTGCGTGTTACCGGCTATGACGTATGCTTGTGAGACATAGACACTGACTGCTGGGATGATTCACGAGCTTAAGGTGGTGCAGCGTAACATGGAGCGAGTCATGCTCGGCATATCGTTGCGCGATCGAGTCCAAAACGAGCTCCTCAGACAGCGCACGAAGGTGGTCGACGTGGGTCAAAGAGTGGCCAAGCTGAAATGGGCTTGGGCCGGCCACGTGGCCCGACGACACGACGAACGGTGGCTCAAGCGCGTTTTAGAGTGGAGACCCCGGCTGGGCAGAAGAAGTGTGGGCAGACCACCGGCCCGATGGTCCGATGAGATCAAGGAGACAGCTGGACCTGTCTGGATGAGGGAAACGTACAACCAATCCGGATGGAGAGCGATTGGAGAGGCGTATGCCCAACGGTGGGCGAATGCGCACTGATGAAGAAGAATAATGCTTACATGCACATGATACATGCTTACATATATGTATATATATATATATATATATATATATATATATATATATATATATATATATATATATATATATATATATATATATATATATATATATATATATATATATATATATATATATATATATATATATATATATATATATATATATATATATATATATATATATATATATATATATATATATATATATATATATATATATATATATATATATATATACATATATGTAAGCATGTATGTATATATCTATGTATGCATGCGTGTATATATTTTTAAAATCTTTTAATTTTAGGAATTAAAAGACAATAAAAATATTAAGAAAAAGATAATTTAATATATATTAAATTATCCTTTCTTTCTAGTTTTATGTTTGTTTCTTTTTTATAACTTTAATTATTATTGTTCTTTTGTGTAGCCAACGTAATAAATATATTATAAACATAAACTATAGGTTAGCTGATAGACATTGCCGCAAGGCAATAAGCTCGCCTTTTTTATTTAAAATAAAGAGTTTTTTATTATTAATAATATTATATATTTATGTACGTATGTTTATATGAGATGTATGTAAGTATGTATGCGTATGGAGCGTGTGGTGGCTAACCGCCAGGTGGCTGACCCGTCTCAACAACATCCAGTTCCACACCAATCTAAAGAAGTTCGGTCGCGCGTGAGCCTGGAAAATGCGGTAAGTCTGTTTTTACGTGTTTTGATGTAATATTTCTTGTCCTTTCAAGCTGAGTTTTTATTAAACTGTTTAAGCTAATTTCGTAATGAACAGCCTGGTTTAGCTTCACATTCTAGTGTCAAGTTCCTTGATATCATTTTCTTACATAGTTGGAGACGACGCCATGTTTAATATGTAAAATAGGGCAAAACCACGCACCTTATTTGGGGCAAGTCCCCGTATTATAAACAAGTGCGGGGATTTGCCCTAACACCAGGAAATCACCGTTTTCATATTTTTTTCCTCATTCCATCAATTAAAATCGTAAGTTACAGATAATCGGGCCGCCAAATTATAATCCATTGTTTTTCCGTTTTGTTTTTTCATGTTTGAATTGTGATAAGAGTTAAAATATTTCTTATTAATGTTTGAAGACAAAGACTGTAAGTCGTAGCACCGTAATGTTTGTTAAGTAGCAAAAATATAGTTTATTGGATATTATTGCGTTTTTTTTTGTTTTGTTTTTTCCCTAAACCCTAATTCTGGAGCATAGACACGCAGTGCGTGGCTTTGTCCCATTTTTTGGGGCAAACCCCCGCAATTGTTTTATATATATAATTTTAAATTTCTCTGCAACTGATGATTCAACATACCTGAAATTTTCAGGGGTTATAGGTAAGATCCTAATCTAACACACCAATACAAAAGTGATAAAAAACTATCTCTAATTCTCTACAATTTTCAAAAAACCGAAAATTGCGGGGCCTTGTTCCCACCTACCCTATGTATGTATGCATGTATGTAGGTATGCATGTGTATATGTGTGAGGGTGCGTGCGTGCTTGCGTGCGTGCGTGCGTGCACATACGCGCATACACACTCACGCATGTATGTATTTTGTATGTGGTAGCGAAGCTATAAATGTTTTTTTCCAAAAGCGTTATCCACAGAAATATAAAACCGAAAAATATCGCGTTTGTTTGACAGTATAAAGGTTTAAAAACGAATTTGTGAATTTTGTAGCACCCGACGTTTCGGCGATGTTGCCAGCGCCGTTGTCCAGGGTAGACTGAAGCGCCGTCAATCCATTTTTCTGCGGGTAGGCGACAAACCGCCGCTACTGCGCAGATTATAATGGTAGTGGTAGGGCGGCGGTTTCAAAGCATGCAATTTTCAAAATTCTGTCGTGCACAAAACACTCACTCTATCCTGTGCTATGTCCCTACGTTCGGTGATGTTTTTAAACCTTTTATAATCCACAGAAATGTTTTTTCAATAATGATGTTTTTGTATACAGGCAAGCGCTTTCTATAACTATGCCAAATTTCATGTCAAAAGTTGGAAAACTTTCCGAGATCATCGATCGGTACATACAAACAACGGAGCTTCACTATTAGAGTAAAAAATCTTGTTGGAGTCACCCAACATTTATGATAAATCAAGGATAACTTATGATGTCGCAGAAAATTCAACTGAAATTTTCATTAGTCCCATCGAAATTTAAGTAAAGAGGAACGCGATATGACGGTGCCATAGCGCGCGCGAGTGGTTTTCAATTTCATGACGTATTTTTCTTACGTTCATTTTCCGTCGACCGTCTCAGCCGACGCTTCAGCCAATTTCCTGAACGTTTTTCATTTTTTCCAGCGACGTCGCACCCCCCCCCCCCCACCGCTACATAGCCAAAATTGGCAAGGAGGGGATTGGTGAAAACGCTTATTTTTCATTTAAAACTCGAATAGCTTTTTGGGTAAAGAAAAGGCGTTTTGTCATTCACAAATTTTCTTTTCGCCTTATTAAAGTCGTCTCAGTGGTTGTATTGCTTATATTCGTTCATATTATTAAAATAAGCTTAGAAATAGATAGACGCCAAAATGAATAATTTAAACTAAAACTATGTGTGACGTGGTAATGGAAAGTGTTGGTGTGAAGTTTGTGTCTGTTAAAAAGACACTTTTGTCAGCCTAAAACTTTTCCGGCAAATATCCAAGGCCTTATGGAAGAAATTTGAGCGTCAAATCCCTTCGAAAAAGAGTTCGACTTGATTTAAAAGGATAGTCGGCGACGAGCGCGGGATGTGAGAATGCCACCCATTAAACACGATCGATTCAATAATTTACGCAAATATACTGACCCGCATAAATTCAATGTGATTTCCGCACAACAAAGCTTTTATGTACAAAATTACAGGTCTATAGGTCTTATATTTTGAGATAGAAATATCACTAATTCCCCCCCCCCCCCTTGGGGGACCGATTTCACCCACAGCCTTTTCAACTCTTGCCAAATTTCAGACTAATCAGATGCATTTTGGTTCTATCGTGGAGGAATACCACAGGCACCGAAATTCACATACCGACACACAGACAGACTTCCGTCTGGAAATAGTCTTAATCATCTCAAAGTGGCTAAAAATAAAAAAAAACAGTCTTCATCTCAAAAAAAATAATCCCTTTCACAATACTGTCCTTCCTTGTTGGTTAGTGGGCCGGGAAGTTAAATAAAATGGAGCGAACTCAGTCGTGTATGAGCTGTAGTATTTTGCGCGAAAACATAATAGTCTCCCACTCGTTTGCGAGATTTTAGTTAGAGAAATACAAGTTTTCGATGATGACCTTATTTTAATTTTATCTACGCCAACATTCTTGTAAATATATAGACCTTTTTGGTGGACCGGTTCCTTTCTGCAAAAAGCCAGCCCCTATTTAGGTATGTTGTTTCAGGGTTTTGCTGCTGTACAGACAGATAACTATATTTAAACCTTGACTGGGTGCTCGTTTTCATATCGCAGCATATATTTTCTTACACAGAGCTAGCGGTAAAAGTCATCTCTGAGTTCAAGTTTATTTTAGAATGGCTTGTTTTGATACTTACCTACCGAGTTATTAAGGGAGCGGGCAAATAGTGGAAATTGGCCAACGGAACGTGGAGCAATTCGCGACGCGCAGCGAAGGTATACAGTACCCACGCAAAATACTCGTTTTGATATGCTGTAGTTTCATTAAACACCGCTGGGCCTTTATTAGGTTGGCTTAGCCGTGTTTGTAGAGAAACAATTAGTTTTAGGGAGGTGAAAAGCGCGCTTTAGCAGAGTACGGTATATGCATGTATATATATATATATATATATATATATATATATATATATATATATATATATATATATATATATATATATATATATATATATATATATATATATATATATATATATATATATATATATATATATATATATATATATATATATATATATATATATATATATATATATATATATATATATATATATATATATCTATATATATATATATATATTTATTTAATTGTAAGGTTAGTGAAGGTTGTACCTTTGCCGGACGTTTCGGAGCCCGTGGCTCCTTCTTCAGCGGCAAGAAGAATACTGCAGTGGAAGCTGTCACCTGCAACTACCCGCATTCCTCTGTGGTGCTGGGAGAGGGGTGTAGTGGGCGGGAAAATACATTTTAAAATAAGATATTGGATTTAGAATTTGGTAATGTGGAAATAAATAATGATATGTAGAGTGTATGAGAATATGTAGAGTGTATGAGAATATATAGGTGGAAGAATTAATATATAGTGTAATTTGTATCTACACTGTGTGTGTGGGTGTGTGTGTGTGTGTGTGTGTGTGTGTGTGTGCGTGTGTGTGTGTGTGTGTGTGTGAGGGTGAGTGAGGGTGTGTTTATTTGTGTGAGTGTGTATGTTTGTGAGGGTGTGTTTGTGAGAGTATAAAAACAAATAGATATATATGTATATATTAAAAAGGTGTATACTATAGGATGGAATGTGTCTGTATCATTAATGTTGAATATTCAGGCCTTTGCCATGGCAAGCTCCAAGTACCCAAATATGTCCCAGTTCCCATGTTTTGAGCTTAATTTCAGGCGTGTTCTCTGGGAAGGCCTTTACCACCTTAACCGTAAAACAATCGTTAAAGAGTTTTCCATGCGAGCGTGGAGTGGAATCGGAAGATTAGACAGATCGTTTCTCACTGAGGATCTGTGATTATTCATCCTCAATCTGAGGGCGTTGGTGGTTTCCCCAACGTAAAACGCCTCACAAAACTTACATTGAAGATAGTAAATGCAATTTTGCGAATTGCAATCTGCATGCGATTTGATCGAATAATTTTCGGAGGTGTTGGGGCTCGTGAACTCTTCTGCCTGGAGGTGGATCGGGCATGTTTTGCAGCGACTGCGATTGCAGGGAATATATATATATATATATATATATATATATATATATATATATATATATATATATATATATATATATATATATATATATATATATATATATATATATATATATATATATATATATATATATATATATATATATATATATATATATATATATATATATATATATATATATATATATATATATATATATATATATATATATATATATATATATTATGTGGCTCCTTCCTTAGCCGCGAGAAAAACGAATACTTATAAGTATTCGTAATAATAAAATTATTTGTTTCAGATTCCTCTCACATTAATCGATCACAGGGTATGTTGCGATTTTACTCCTATTTTTATATTATGTCACGAATGCAAGTATAATAAATAATTTACAAAGCTGTAGGTTTAGTTAATAAAACAATAAACTAGTATAATAGTATAACAATAAACTAGTATATATATATATATATATATATATATATATATATATATATATATATATATATATATATATATATATATATATATATATATATATATATATATATATATATATATATATATATATATATATATATATATAAGTTCTATCCAGATAATAACTTGTGTGATGAGTTTGACGATGAAATCCCAGAAATATATTTTCAGAAAGTAATAAGGGAAGCGTTCAAATGTCCTTTTGGTGCAGGCAGTTGATCGGAGTATTACATGTGTAATACACAACTGATATGAGTATTTTAGCCCTAAGTACCTACGTATATATATATACATATTAGAACTATGATTATTTTGTCCACAAGACTGATGTCCACTGAGACAGGCGTTGCGTATTGCTAAGTAGAGGTGGGCCCACAAACACATCATAATAGCCGCTCTCCGCTCTCAAATTACGAATGTCCGTTTTTCTGACAATCTATTGCCTGCATAGTGCCCCCCTTATTTGTTGAGAAAACCAGCATTATATTTTAATTTATTTAGTGAACTAATCAACTGATATCAGATATATTTATCCATTGTTTATTTTTCCGTGATTATTTTCATTTCGCAGATTCCGTCTTATTAAACACCTGCGTTTATAAGCAATATATATTGTAAATTTCATTTCAATAATTACTTATTAGCGTCACGCTTTGTGTCAGAACAGTGCATATCTGTAAAGGTTTTGTAATTAAGTATTGACAAATATTTTGTTATGATCATTATTGAGTAATATTTAATTCAAATTGAAGGTTTTTTTTATGAGCTCACATACATGTATGCAAGTTTCTTGCCACTCTCCCTCTCTCCTCTTTTCTTTCTATCTATCCTGCCAGTTTTGGTCGCAACGAAAGTGAGCGAATTCAGGTTATAGTCTTCTTTATTTTCTCAAGCCTTGCACCATCAGCCTCTCCACTTGCCACTTAAACCTATAATTAGAAAACCAATTAATCGGCCCAACGACTCAAGCATGTGATTATAAACAATCTTCTGTAGAAAAAGAGGATGAGCTTTCTAATATATCATTAAATATAAAATCTCGTCGACCAATAACTCTACTCCAGCTTGATTAACTCTAATGCGTATACCGTTCTTAATACTGGATGTGCAAATGTTTGCTTAGAGAGGGGCTCCTTGGATATCACATGGCTGCAATGTCATTCTCCAATTTACTCTGCGCGGCGAATGCTTATTTCGCAAAGCAGAGACACTTTAATTACACGAGGACTACATTAGATGAACGTTTCTCGGTCGCTACAATATTTACGCCAATGTACTTATCGTGAGCATATCTCCAGTGTAACCCTTAAACGGATAAAAGGGAAAATATTTCCCACTAATATTTTTCATCAATAATTGGAAAAGCAACATCCACAATAATTGTATAATATTGTAAAAGCAGAAATGAGTAATTAAATATTTAAAACAACTTTGAATTCGTTGTGGTGATATTTTTTCAAATGCGCGCTGTTACAGATAAATATTTTTAGATTTTTTATAATGTATTAATTTAAAAAAATCGCTAACGTGTATATCTCAGGTATTGATCACTATTATATATTTCTATATTTCCTAAATATATTAGGAATGTTGTTTAATCAGGTGGAAAACTGAAAGCAACTCGAATCAGTCAATCTCTAGATTTACT
Source organism: Micropterix aruncella (assembly GCA_944548615.1). Taxonomy (NCBI): domain Eukaryota; kingdom Metazoa; phylum Arthropoda; class Insecta; order Lepidoptera; family Micropterigidae; genus Micropterix; species Micropterix aruncella. The sequence goes on from OX155965.1 coordinate 14,677,538, forward strand.
TTATGAATATAGTTTATTTTTTTATAATATTTCTAAATGTCATAAATGAATAACAAATAGGATACCTAATATATTTTCTTTTCCATAAGCGACCCATTTTAACCATTGTTATATTTTATTAATTTTTCTTGATATCCCTGTAGGGGTTAAGTCGCGTATGCGTTGATATCAAGATTTGAGTGGCCTGGTAAATTCTGAATACAAAAAATTATTATGGCACATCAATTTTATTCAAAATTAGGGCCCAACGTAGCACGTCAATTTATGGCAAACATGCTTACCATATTTTGGTTCCCGGATGTCCCATTACTATAAAAACGGCAGGGGGGGGGGGGATTGAAATCTAACGAAATACCACCTAGTAATAAAAATGTAGGTAGTTGAAATTATGTTACTTTTGTAATAATCAGATTTATTTTTAGACAAAATTTGTTTTTACCATAAACTATAAAGCCATTCGCGATTGAGGTGTTTCAAGATTTTCACCATATTCGATTTCAGGTTCCCTAATTAGCCTGGTTCATATTTGAACCATGCAGGTTTTCTGTAGTCCCAATTTATTTAGGAACACAAATAGAGTAGGTATTTTTGCCACAAAATTACGTGACTTCTTGAGACCCCTTTTTTAGACTATATATTATACACTGAGTAAAAAAGACAGATTAAGGTATATAAAAAGGGAAAACCGCCCATTAAAATATATATTTTTTTTCATTTTAACACTATGTTAGTTAAGGATTTCGTTTTATTGACTACTTCTAATAAAAGAGTTATAACATCTCATTCACAGAGTTTTAGGAATAAAAAAAACGACGATTGTTTACAGTTTTATCTTTTCATCTATTTTTTATATTTGTTTTATTACTAATTATTAGCAAATAAAGTATAACTCCCGACTGTTTTATTTTAAAATACAGGAGCGACAGAAAATAAGTCATATTCCAGTGGAAAAAATATGTTATCCCGTAAAGAGATTCCGAGCATAGCTCCCTCCATGCCTCGCTGAGCGACTTTAAACTTGTGGACGAGAAAAATAGTAAATGTCTGAATGTTCGCATCATACGCAATTTTACGCAAGCATGACGTTAACTACGACTAGGAAATACGTGCCACTGTAATATTGTATATTTTAGTCTTTAGACATTGCACTAGACACTTAGACTTCACTGCAGCTTGGGCCATAAGATCCATTTTTCTCGAATAGGCCCAGTTAACGATTCAACTGTTATTCAGAAGCATCTACGTGTGAAAGGCTACCTCGGGTAAGACTCTCGTGTCTCAGGCCTCACAGCTGGTGGATTAGTTTTTCCTAGTGGAATTGCCTCCCGGCGCTACTGGACGGTTTGCGCACCGTTTTACGACGCCTGTCGGTTGTGCACTCTGGATTATTGCTGAAGGAGTCTGGATACTACGATCTCCTAAGCAGCGGGGGTGGATGTTGACCTGTCGTCAACTAGATTTAAATGGATAGATTGAAACTGAATCACCGCTGGAAGGTAGAGGTCGTGCAAGTAACGTCGGTCCCGTGACCAGTCGGGAGATTGGAAATATCCTGATGGATAATTCCAGATGGAGATATCTTTCCAAAACTGGTAGACGAGGGGCGAGGCTGCCCGCTGTTTACCTTTTCCGGTGCCTCGCCGTAAGGCGCTGAATTCTGTCGGGCATGTTGGCATAGCTAGACAGTCGATTTGTATTGTCTAAGTCTTTTACGCTCATCCGACGGCTGAAAGAACGAACACATATCATTATAACAGCCTGGGGTGACGGGTTCACCCGTTGTAGTTGACATCGCCCAACTGTCGTTTTTACTTCGCAACCTATCGGGAGTTAATGGGCCCTTGCTGAGTTGGCCACGGAGACCCATTCTGTTCAGGGTTGGTCACACTCACGGGTCAACACCTATCCGATGGCCTCCACGCATGAAGTGCGAGTCTGGGTAGGACTCTGGCCTTATGGTTAGTTTCCCCTGGGATCAACCTTCTGGCGCTCCTGGACGGTCTGAGGCGTAAGCCAATCGATTAAGCACTCTGACTAACAACTTGGGTAGTCGACTACAGCGGGCGAGCCTGTCACCACAGGAAGTTTTAACGATTAGTCGTTCTATCTGAACGTATATGAGCGTAGAAGACTTCCACGCGAAAACAGTCCACCATCTAGCTACTCCACAAGCCATTAGACACCAACGCCTTACCGCGAGATAGCCAGATATGTTACCTGGCGGGCCGACACTCGCGCCCTAACTATCAATTGTGACCAGATTTCTCCGGTCTCTCGATTGGTTCCGAGTTCGAGGTCGCTTGCGCGGTCCTCTCCCTTACGAAGCGGTGAAACGGTGTATATCGGATCTATCGCGGACCATGGCGTCCTTTGCCCGGCTTTCACCCAGGATTGGTTGGCCGATGGTCATTTCAAGAGCAGTCGCCGTAAGGTACGCAACCACCCCCGCTCTATAGGAAACAATACAGCTTCCAGACTCCCCCGACTGTTAGTCAGAGATTTTTATTTTTTTGTAAATACCTTTTATTTTTCGAATAAATGGGTTCTCGGGGCGGTACGGGGGGGGGGGGGGTTGGTTTACCCTATTTTAACCCCCTGCGCGTTTTACACTTCTGGTACGCGCAGGGTTGTCGTAGCACGACATCCCGGGCAGACAAGACGACCCTCGTCGTTATAACTGCCCAGGCGGTGGGCGGGGTTTGCTGCCCTCACCTATCGCCTTGAAACTCTTAACTGTTAGTCAGAGTGGGCCCAGGGAGCTAATGGGCCCATGATGAGTTGGCCACGATGACCCATGTATTCAGGGTCGGTCACACTCACGGGTCAACACCCATCCGATGGCCTCCACGCATGGGGTGCGAACCTGGGTAGGACACTGGGTCAATCAGTCTCCCCTGGGGATCAAACCTCTGGCGCTCCTGGACGGTCTGCGCACCGAGCGGCGCAAGCCAATCGACTGTGCTCTCCGACTAACAGTCGGGGAAGTCTGGGAACTGTATTGTTTCCTATAGAGCGGGGGTGGTTGTCTACCTTACGGCGACTGCTCTTGAAATGACCATTGGCCATCCGATGCCGGTTCAGAGTCGGGCAAAGGACGCCATGGTCCGCGATAGATCCGATATACACCGTTTCACCGCTTCGTAAGGGAGAGGACCGCGCAAGCGACCTCGAACTCGGAACCAATCGAGAGACCGGAGAAATCTGGTCACAATTGGAAGTGAGGGCGCGAGTATCTCGAGCCCGCCGGGTTTATTCCTGGCTCACTCGCGGTAAGGCGTTGGACTCTCACGGGTTGTGACGTAGCTGGACGTAGGATTGTACTGTCCAAAGTCTTCTACGTTCACTGCAGGGCGACAGAACGACTAATCGTTAAAACGTCCTGTGGTGACGGGCTCGCCCGTTGTAGTCGACACCGCAAGATGTTAGTCAGAGTGCACAATCGATTGGCTTGCGCCGCACGGTGCGCAGACCGTCCAGGAGCGCCAGAGGTTTGATTCCCAGGGGAGACTGACCAAGGCCAGAGTCCTACCCAGGTTCGCACCCCGTGCGTGGAGGCCTTCGGATGGGTGTTGACCCGTGAGTATGACCGACCCTGAACACATGGGTTTTCGTGGTCAACCCAGCATGGGCCCATTAGCTCCCATAATGGCTCATTAGCTCCCACTCTGACTAACAGTCGGGGGAGTCTGGAAGCAGTACTGTTTCCTATAAAGCGGGGGTGGTTGAGGACCTTACGGCGACTGCTCTTGAAACGACCATCGGCTAACCGATCCTGGGTGAGCAGCTGGGCAAAGGATGCCGTGGTCCACCATAGATTCGGTATACACCGTTTCATGCACCGCTTCGTAAGGGAGAGGACCGCGCAAGCATCCTCGAACTCGTAACCAATCGAGAGACTGGAGTAATCTGGTCGCAATTGGAAGTAAGGGCGTGAGTGTAAGCCCGCTGGGTAATACTCCTGGCTATCTCGCGGTTAAGGCGTTGGCCTCTTACGGGTTTGTGGCGGAGCTAGACGGTGTACTGTTTTGTCCAAGTCTTCTGCGCTCACTCCAGGGAGATAGAACGACTAATCGTTAAAACTTCCTGAGGTGACGGGCTCGCCCGCTGTAGTCGACAACTCTAGTTATTATTCCCAACCTATCGGACCCTGAAAAAAAATAGCCTTTATATGTAAACTTGTGAAGACGTGGTAGAGAGGCTAATCGGTAATTATGTGGCGTGGGCATGTCTATCGATCCACATGCCATATATTTTAGGATCTTGATTCATTTTGTTAATTATGAGAATCGGTAGATTCTAGACTACATTTCTGAAGCCCCCGAAGAATAGGCGCCGAGTACTCGCTTGAATAGACATCGATTGACTCCGATTATAAAGGTTCGTATTCACATTATATTTCTCGGGACCGGCATTGCGTGGAAGGAAGGCAATCTCTCAGGGCCGTCCATAAATTCAGACGTTTCCTTGTTTCTCGGGAGGGATCTTTCAATTGGGGGCGAGCGGGGCGCAACCGCCATCCGTCCAGGTGGAATTATGCAAACTACCCGTCGGGGATTCGATCGCGTGAGCGGTAAGAAATCGGAAGGGTGGAATGGAGCGGTAATTTATAGGGCGGCACGCGGCACCGTTAGCCGCCCTATCGTACCGCATATCACCGCTTCTCAAAAGAGACCAAAGGGAAAGCGGGTCATTTTTCTAATTAATAAGTCGCTGAAATCTCAATCAGCCAGGGGAAGCGTTGATATTTTTTTAGTTATCAATTTCGTAACTTATTTTCTGTCAATTTTTTTTTCATGTAAGAAGTTTTCGACTACGCGAATCAAGAAAAGTTGATGCTTTAAAATACTCGTGTGGTATGGCATATATGCCCCAGAGAAGTGGCATACTTATAATCGGCGATACCCTTTCACTCCCGCTATATACAGGGTGAGTTTTTAATTAGTGACATCCTTGAACTGGGTAAACCAATACGAGCTTATAAGCAACTTTTGAAAAAAAAATATAGAAAAAACATAAAAACCAAAAGATATTTTTTTTATTTTTTTTTTTATTTTAAAAATTTATTGTTTTAAAAATAGTATAAAATGAGTTAAGCAAGTTGCGCTATCTAGCGGTAGGAAAAATATCGCTTATATTTTTTTCGCGATATTTTACGTAGTTCTAGATGTCAAACTTTTATTTATCAGCTTTCCAAGCTTTCCAATCTGAAAAAAAAAACATTTGTATTTTGGTTTTTGCCAAAAAATTGTATTAGAGTTGCTTATTTGCTCGTACTGATTCACCCACTTCGAGGATCTCTCTATATAACTCTTTGAAATATAACTCTCTGAAAGTCTATTTTTTTTTACTTCTACTAAGTTTAGCTTTAAAAGTTTTTGATTTAAGCAATAAGTCCGCCTTTAGTATGTTTTATATTAAAATGTGGAGTAAAGAATTTCTATCTATATTTCTAGAGAAATTACCTTTTGTCGAAAAAATATTCTTGATGCCAATCGGTCCAATTTCGTTCGGTTCAATTATAATCAACGCCAAACTTGATGTATGAAAGAAAAGTATTTGTTTCGGTCAAATCTTGTAAGCACAATTTAGTACCACTTCCTCTTATCCAATGAAGTTTAAATTGTAGGTACATATTGATGCAGTTCCGATGACAATGCATTTTTATGGTAAGCATGACCTGATTCTGAACCCAGGATTGGCTCCCGATGAGGGGACTCCTCAACGCTCAACAGCACAGACACGAAATTTTTTATAAGCATTCAATTATGATAGCCTATTCTAAGTTCACCATGACATGGCTGCTGGGCCCAGGGTTGGCTCCCGGTGAGAGCATTCCTCAACGGTTAAAAGCACAGACACGGCACAGAAATTTTGTATACGCATTCAATTATGATAGTCCGTTATAAGTTTTATTATTACATGGCTGCTGAGGCAAGGGTTGGCACCCGACGAGGGGACTCCTCAACGGTCAACAGCACAGTCACGAAATTTTGTAGAAGTATTCAATTATGATAGCCCATTATAAGTTTCATCATTACATGTCTTCTGCGCCTAGGGTTGTTCCCCGACGAGGGGTGTCCTTAAAGGTATACGCATTTAATTATCATAGCTTATTCTTAGTGTCATCTTAACATGGCTGCTGTGCACAGGGTTGGCTCCCCCGCGACAAGGCTGCTGCACCTAGGGTTGGCTTTTAACCAGGGGACTCCTCGACGGTCAAAAATTATATATCCTAACGGTCAACACGAAGTTCTGTATGGTATTAATTTATGATAATCCGTTCTAAGTACCACTATGATATGGCTGCTGCACCCAAAGTTGGCTCGGGACAGAGCATTTTAATAAAAACTAATAACTAATTTTACATTGTGGTTTTATGGACTGCTCTGTCTTGTTGGTTTTAAACTATTTTTCGATGTTAGTTGACTAAGAAACGCAGTCGAGCCTATCGTAGTAGAGACAATGTAGTATACTACATTGTATACTATATATTATACTACATAGTATACTACACCCTACTACCTCAATGTAATAATTATAAATAATAATAAACTCTTTATTTGCACTTAATTATTATACAAAAAGGCGAGCTTATTTCCACATGGCAATGTCTAACAACTAACCTAAACACAGTGGTACATGCGCGCATTGTGAAAATAAAGATTTTTTACATAACATACAGACCGACTGCTAAACATACATACAAGTGGAAGAATTTAAAACTAATAATAACGCCCGAGGAGAGGAAATTGGGAGAGGAAGAGGAGAGAAAGGGACGAACTGGTTACTTCTTAGAAAGGTAGTAATCCCCCTTCAGGCCTCGGCCCCTCAGCCGATTGACAAGTTGCTGTCCCAAAAATTTTTAGTAAAAATTAGTAAAAAAAATGAATTACGACACTGTCTCACCAAAACATTAATTACTGCCAAACCACTGTACCCATAATTAAAATGAAACATATTAACATATTAAAACATAACAAAATCAAACAAAATAAATTAAAATAAAATTAAAACGGGGCCGTCACGCTGAATCGAGTTGTGGCCGATATCGGCCAATCGGGGCTTGAGGGGTTAAGGTGAGTCTTAAACGATGGTAAAGAAGGCGAGTTTCGTATGTTTGCTGGGAGATCGTTCCAGAGTCTTGCACAATGGACACAGAAAGAATAGAAATAGAAATCGCTATTACAACTCGGAATTTTTAGTAAACTGTCAGAGCTGACCGAAATACGAGACCGTGGGAACTTAGTGGTTCAAAAAGCTCATGGAGATAGGATGGTGTTAATTGGGAGAGTACACGATATAGGAGAGCATGTACATATATGGACATTTCTTCCTTGGCGTACTGGCAATGTAGTAGGGCCATAGAGAATTAATGCTATTGTTATTTTAGGTAACCAAATATATTATGATTTACCTCGTTATTTTTTTGTATCCATTATCTATTATACGAGAACCCAGGCTTATAACTCACCTATAACGAACCGTCTGGTATGAACCATCTACAATGTAAAAAAGGAAAATCTGGAGCGGTGGGAATAAGAGGAAACTCAAAGACACCATTAACATTAAACGTAAAAAATGAGCGGGAGAGGGGCTTAATCAAACAGAACGAAAAAGGAAAGAAAACGTACGGCTAATATTTACGTATGTCGCTTGATCTTGGGTTGGTTTAAAAATCGACGTTGTTTCAAGATCAAACATTCATGTGGTGGGCGCCGCGCATATCTCTCTGAGCTGAGCAGCTCTTTTCGGATGCTACTTTGTTGAAGGTCGAGCAGATAGGAAAGAGGAAGATATAAAAGATCATCATTATACATTTTTTTTAACATAAACGCTAGAAATTGATATAACCGTGGAAAGCAAATTGATGTTACAGTGGGAATTCTAGGTACTTGGATTACAATAACCCACACTTAGGAAAACATGGGATTTCATCTTACTATGTTGAGCATAAAATTTACTACTTAAAGCTGAGCATAAAATTTCAACGAGGTGCGCCACAACCTGTAAACACATTGTACAGAAAACCCGAACATCCTTCGCCCAAAGACACTTTAGCTTTATAGGGCTAAAAATTTATAACAATCTAAAACTATCTATAAAAACATGTCAACACACTAAGTCAATCCAATTAAAATCTAAAATTACACAACATTTACTTCAACTTGGTAGAAATGAGGTGGAAAAGGCAATAAGTCATATTTTAAAGTAAAGGTCTGCATTATTATTATTATTGCCATACATTGCACTACACCTTATATTTTAATACTATTTATTTATTTGTTCTACAAACTTCATATTACGACATTTTATATTAATATTTATTTTCATGACCATGCTATATAAATATTTTAAATATAATTATAAGTTTAATTTGAATTCGCTTATCTATTTTATATTTTATCATATTTTGTATTTTTCATTTAAATATTATGTGCACATAAATAAATCTTTGCCATACATAGAGTTTTCCTTGGTACGGGCTATGGCCTAGTTAGGCAGATTCTGCAACTAATACGATTGTAAATGTATGTTTTTGAATGAATAAAATTATTATTATTATTATTATTATGTCGTTTTGTTATTACGTTTTCATACAGACTAATCATGTTTTAATCAAAAATTTGTTGAATTGCAAGGAATTTTTTTGAAACTCCATTACTCGATAATATGCTTCACCATGCTCCGTACAAGTAATACGAAAATAACGGTATAATGTAGCTTCAACATGATTCTTGTAACTGACTGAAACTTTACGTATGTACTAAAACTTAACATGCTGTCATGGTAAAAGCAAGATCTCATTGTGCGCTGTAATGAATGAACGGTGTAATTACTATGCCCGCGACATGGTAGATATACCGATATGCGCAGGGGCGTAACTAATCCGGTGCAGCCGGTGCGGCGCACTGGTGCCCACGGTAGCTCGGGGGCCTAAAATAGATTTTAAATATGTAGATATGCAAAACATGATATATTTATAATAATATCATGTTGGTATATTTTAGACTTACCAGTTTTGCACTCAATTCTTACTCAATTCTTCTACTTGAAATAAAATAAAAAAAATGTTTTTTATTTATTTTTCACCTACATTCAAAGGTTGTATAATATAGGAACAAACGTTGTATTAATATAGGAACAAACGTTGTATTAATATAGGAACAAACGTTGTTCACACAAGGTAGCCAAGCAGCTCTCAAAACTCTGAACAGCTAAGGTTTTGAGTTGAAGCTTGTTTGAGAATGTCAAAATACCCTAAAGCAAGTGGCAAATGAGTATAGAGTAACTCTTATGTGGGTGCTTGGAAAAGAAGGGTGGTTAGGAAAACGAAAACGCTAACGACCTTGCAAAGAAGGGAGCTAATATCATACCCTTCACAGGACTTGAACCTTTATTTGGTGTTACAAGAAGCCACAATCCGGAACAAAATGAAGTCCAAGTATTGTGATAAACTTTCAGGACTCAGAAACAATCGAAACTACTACCATCACTTGACAAAGATGAACTAAGTCTCATACCAGGACTTTTCGCTGATAACTGTTCATTGCGCTACCATTTTAATGAAATAAATTCTATTACATGAAAATTGCTAAGCGTGAAATGTGCAAACATTGCAAAGAATATGCTATGCACATGTGAACCAATCGAGATTCTGTCATCTTGCAAAGTTGATATTAATAACCGAGGAGGTCAGCATCACTACATACAGAAGGAATTTGAGATTTTTAAGAAGTCTCAAGATAGACCAGGTGAATTAAAAAGCAGGGTACATCACAAAAGGTTAGAACTGGTCGCAGTCAAGAAAGGCAACACGCCCATTACAACCTCTTGATTGATCTACCGTATCTATAGACTTGTTAATATATAAATGAATGTATGAATGCCACGAGTAAGTAGCCTTCGTAAGTACGCTACAAATTTCCAATACGGTAAAAAAGCGAAATAAAATATAAAAATATAAAGTCATCGTCAAAGGCCGTCAAACCAAGAAAAGCAATTTCCCTCCCATGTTATGTTAGAGTTTATTTGGCGTGTCGCCTGTAAAGAGATTTATTTTCCGGCTTTAATAATAAACTACCATCGATGTAATTTTCAACATCGAATTTCTGAAATCAAAGAATTATCGGGACAAAGAAGTTGCACTTTTAATATACATACATAGGTACGTAAATTAATCGATTTGTTTTTGTGGATGTAGAAGAGAATATTGGATAAGATAATTATTATAAAAATATCATAAAATTATAAATGAAACAGGTAATTGATTAAAGTGTTAGCCTTCTAGTGTGCTATGTAAATGTTACCTTTTATAGCGCATAGGGTGGCCCGAGAGAAACTTTCGATTTAACCAGTTAGTTAACCATTTTTAAAAATGGGCGTTTGAAACTATTTTATTTTTTTATGGTTACTTAATAGTATTTGCACCTATTTTGTTGGATGTATTATTTTATTCCTGCAGTTTCGTAATCATTACTTTTATTATAGATCTTTCCGAGTAACGTATAGTTCTTTCCACATATAGATATTTCCGAGTATATCCTGCGTATTTCTTGCGTATTATATCTAAATTTGTAAAGGTTTCATTTGTTCAATTTTTTTTTTCATATTACCTAACTTTATGGGCAAACACTATAACTGTTGCTTCTATTTATATGTATGTAGAATGAAACATCATACAGAGTTATCCAACAAATTTATCCACAGGAACATGGCAAAAATAAATATCAGACGCATGTAGCGCCCTGGAAAAAACCATAGAAGCTATTTCTTTCATAAAAAAACATATAGTTGAGTTAATTTACATGTAGTTATTCTTTTCCAGATGATATATAAAATGCAACTTATTAAGGACTCTCTAGACGATCAAGCATGCTTGTCAAGCATTGCGTCACGGGCTGGGCAGGGATCGTAAACCGCAGGAAATATGCAAATATATATTTAATATTTACTAAAATTGCCTAATTTTGTAAATCGTGTTATTTATACCAGGGAGTCACATCGATCGTCTAATTAACACGATTCCCTGGTATAAACTACAAAATTATGCATTTGTGATAAATATTTAAAAAAAATATTTTCATAATTCCTGCGGTTTACGATCCCCTCCCAGCCCGCGACGAAATGCTTGACAAGCATGCATCGTCTAGAGAGCCCCTTACATTCGTCAGAATTCATCAAATAGTTTTAAAGATACTTTATTTTCTTGATGCGATGCTACCATTATGGCATCGAGGCACCGGGAGAGAAATAAACAGACAGATTATATACATATTTATAGACGTATTTATCAGATTTGACTAAACACGAAATTATGATTCATCTGTACGTTATGCTTACAGTTTTTAAATACCTTCACACCATCACAAAATGATAATTTTACTATTTACCTCAGTCGAATTAGACTTGAACTTTGCGGACCTTAATCGCGGTTTTCTTTTATAAGATTTTTTTTTGAGAATGTTTAAAATTATCACTTCTGTAGCGCTAAGCATTCATATTTTGTGTCGAATGAAATCTCTGTGAATTTCGACGACTTCCGATTAGTAGAATCCTTAACCAAATGTTTCACTGTTTGCAATCCTAATTATTCTATAACTTGAAAAATATCTATATCTAGAAACGCACATTGGCGATTTGTTAGATTTTTGAACATAAGTAACTACTTTATATATAATAGTTTGGGAACACTTTCTGAAAAAAAATGGCTATTATAATTTATTGAAAAGTCCTAATCTAATTCGATTGGGCTATACAAATGCAATTATAACAAAACCAGTCTCACGGTACGATGGCTATAACTGTTGGCAAAGGTCCGACGCACGTCGAAAGTGTAAACAGACAAAACAAACAAAAATGGCCGTTTTTAAATAGCTTCACTTCCCCCTTTCCCTCCCCCCCTTATCCAGTGCTCTCCCCTATATATCGTTACATGATGCTGACAATTGTATTAAACAAAATAACGGAAATAAGCAGGTACATTGAAAAAAAAAACGAAAAAATCGATTTCTCGTGAACTCAGGCCGTTTGAATTGTTAGTGGGAGATCAGGCCACTTAACTCCGGGTAGTCAGGTAATCGGTTATAATCTATATTTCTTTAACATATAATAATATTATTAGTAGTAGTATAAAAAAATCTCTTTATTGAACAAAATTACAGTTTTTACAGCGGTGAAATTATCACACTACGGCAATTTCTTACAGACAACCGTAATGTTGTTGATAAAATAAATAGAAAATAAAAAGTTAAGAATAAGTCACACACAAAGGAAAAAGGATGGAAATGCATACTTTATGTAAGAGAATATTTTTTTTAGAAGAAGCTTGATAAGAGAGAGCGATTATACAGCTCTAGTATTCGGAGGTAGCTGGTTCCGTAATCGAGTTGCATACACAGAAAAAATAGGAGTAAAAGTGCATCGGAGTTTTGTGACTTGTTATGGTACTGATGTTACCTGACTTGGTCGAAGCGTGAGACTATAACTTCTTATTAGGGTTACTTTATTCTTCAGAAAAGACGTTGAGTTGGGATTGTTGGGCATAATGTGAAATATAGCTGGATGTGTAGATTTCTGCGATTTAGAATATGTAGTCATTACATGCTATTTCGCGAGATTGAAACATGATCGGATTTCCATATAATAAATACAAATACCACACATATCTACATTTTGCAACAGCTCTAACTTGTTGATGATGGCTTCGTTTGCATCGAGGTATGTAATGTCTGCATAATCGAAGATAGGCAGTAAAAGTGTTTGGTGCAAGGTCCGCTTAACATAAGCCGGCAGAAAATTTTCAACCATTGTAGACTGAATAAAATGTCTATTTGAAAGTCTGAATAAATTCGATTACTGAGTTCAATGGTGTGCGCTTGCCGTGAAAAGTATAGTCGATGAATAAACCCATTTTTTTACAATTATTGAATACTCGATGATATGGTGATCGATTTGAACTGAATGCAATGATGACAGATCAACCAACGTCAACAGTTTTTGTCTGCCAATCACAATTGATAGTGATTTAGTCGGATTTATATGTGTGCCATAGCTTTTGGCCCAGCTTGAAATGTGGCAAATTTTGTCCTTTTCTGTAATAGAAACCTATCGACTTGTTTTGCGTGAAGATATACTTGCAACACTTGCAAGTCATTGGTATATAATGGTAGGAGGACATAAGACCTGCCGCAACGGGACGATAAAATTAGATAAAAATAAAGGTGCCACAATATACCTGTGATGTAGCAGCAGTGATGGAGACCAGATCAGTGGTCGTGTCAGGCATTTTAGTATACTGCTTGCCACTCCCCCCCCCCCCCTGAAATAAGAATCAAAACAGTTTATTTCCTCATTGCAAACGATAAAGGATTTTAGCCGCTCTAACAGGAAGTAAAAGTCAACTATATTAAATACACTACTGAAGTCAAGCATTGAGAATAATTATTTTTCAATCATTCATAGCACATCAAATATCATCCGTGACTTTGACAAGGGCTGTTTTCATGACTTTGACAAGGGCTGGGCGGAAACCCGAATCAAAGTGCTTAAGAAACACGTTGGTATTTAGAAATGAGCGAATTTGACATTAAGAAAATACGTCCCATAATCTTGGAGAAAATTGGCAATATTTAAAATGCACGGCTTATAATTTGACCCACAAAGGAGACTAAGTCTTTAGAAGTAAATTTGTTGAAGTTTGTCTCATAACCTCGCCAATGTGGAGATTCCAGTGCATTCCTAAATCATTTGTGAGCCCGGCGAAGTTGATATTGGCCACCGAAGAAATTGGTTGACTGTGGCACATTACATTCCAAACGGAGTTCGCGATATTTCAGAAACAAAATTGTAAATTACGTCTTGTCGATAACGTCTATTTTTTTTCTGTTGGCTACAGTTGAACCACAAGGAAATATTGTCGACAGCGCTAAAAAGATATTTTTACAGGGTCCGTTGGTCTAACGCAGGGGTCGGCAAACTACTGAAACGGAAGAGCCAAAGGTTACAATTTACAAAATATACCAGTTTTTAAAGAGCCACTAAAAACAAAATATTTCAATATTATAGTATTTGCTTATATATATATTTGAATTTTGATTTAAAGTAAATGGCTTTAAATACGAAATAATATTTATTCAAATAAAACACAAATATAGGTAGTTACATCAATGGGAGCATTGGCTTTGCGTGCCTTTTGAAATTTAATTAAATCTGGTTTACAACTTGTTGTTTTAAGTTTCTAGCACGACTCTTTTTATTTCTTAGTTGACTTCTAACTTTACCTTTTTTTTATTCTTGCGAACGCTTGCTCGCACGAATATGTCGACCCGAAGATTGTCAGCACTCCATATGCCACTATGTGCCGACTTCTTCACTATGTGCCGAATACTTGCCTCAACTTGCGGCCTTAACTTGCGGCATTAGAGGTATGTATGTAATGTATATATGAATGTAATGGAGGTATGTAGAATGTAATGGATTAGAGGACTAGAGCTGAGATGTCGATGATTTAGAGCTGAACTCTTCTAAATAGCTCTTGAGTTCTGTGAACTTACCACTCCACAAGTCTTTGGTTTGCAGATCCAGCAAATGGAATGCAATTGGCTGAAAAATAAACATTGGTCACGGACTCTCGCCTCTAAGAACAAAACAATAGTTTAAATTTAACTCATTATGGTAGCGATTTGTAATTAACGAATATGGAAATAGAAGCTGTTGGCTAATTAGGTACTTAAAAATAAAAATATATTTTCTTATTTATTAAGGGTTTTGATTATAAATTATTATTTTTGCGTGTGGAACTGGAGAGCCGCAGCTTTACGTCAAAAGAGCCGCAGGTTGCCGACCCCTGGTCTAACGTCATCGACAATGACATCGGTATGATCAGCATATATACATAGATGACCCATCTGAGTAGCAATAGACAGGTCGTTGCCAAAGAGTAGGAATAGAAAGTTATATCCGATCGCCGCCGACTGTGCCTATATCCTGTGAGCTAAAAAAAAACTGCTCATCAAACTGAAATCCCATTATTTTAAAACATAATAAAGACTAATACATATTTATATATGTATTAATAAGTATTAATATGTAATAATAATATACAAAATAAATTCACAAAAATTAAAATAGGATTACATTTAGAAATCATCAATTTATATTAATACATATACTATTATGTTTTTATTATAAAGATTCAATTATTTAATAAGGTGTTCAACATCTGCATTTGTACAATTTAAGAGGTAGGCACTTAAACTATTTTTAAATTTATATGAAATTTTTATGTCTTCAATGTTTGGTGGTAGGCAATTATAAAATTTGGGGCAAGATAAGAGAAACTGGATTGGCCAAAAGCGGTTCTCCTGAGTGGTATTGTAAAGTTTAATCTCATAATCCCAATCAAGATTAGAAATGTCATTAGTTTACCCTTCACCTCATGAAAGGGCCTTTAAAAAAATCATATGACATCCTTATAAAGCCCGTTTTCACCGTCCATCATGAGAGACAAAGAGGACGTACCGTCCCATGTCGTACCTACGGGTAGCAGTGGCGACTTTGATAACACGTCGCGTCGGTTATAATTTATCCGCATTAGTGAAGCGCCTGTGCACAGTGCGCCACTGCCACTGCGAGATGAGGGATTCTTTTGTTTCTCTTAATGGTCATCTCTGTTTGTTTTCATGGTGTTTACCGAGGCTTGAGACGCGGGCGAGGCCGCCTGGAGGGGGGCACTCTTTGTACAGCCGTCGCGTACAATTTCACCCCCCCTCCCCCCGTTGGTTGTATAGGGTGGCCACGGCGCGGCGGCGACGACGTGTATTCCGATCCGACGCGGATGCCTGTTTATTAGGCTACTGCGATTTCATTGAGGTATTTGAGTGTGTTACGGTGGGAGGGTCTTCGTGGGTCTTCGTGGCCCTTGCTGAGTTGGCCACGAAGACCCATTCTGTTCAGGGTTGGTCACACTCACGGGTCAACACCCATCCGGCGGCCTCCACGCATGAAGTGCGAGCCCGGGCAAGACTCTGACCTTAGGGCTAGTTTCCCCTAGGAATCAACCTTCTGGTATTCCTGGACGGTCTGCGCACCGTGCGGCGTAAGCCAATCAACTGTGCACTCTGACTAACAGTCGGGGGAGCCTGGAAGCAGTACTGTTTCATATAAAACGGGGGTAGTTGCGGACCTTACGGCCACTGCTCTTGAAACGACCATCGGCTACCCGATACTTTGTGAACAGAAGGGCAAAGGATGCCGCGGTCCGCGATAGATTCGGTATACACCGTTTCACCGCTTCGTAAGGGAGAGGACCGCGCAAGCGACCTCGAACTCGTAACCAATCGAGTGACTGGAGTAATCTAGTCGCAATTGGAAGTAAGGGCGTGAGTTTAAGCCTTGCGGTTAAGGCGTTGGTCTCTTAGGGGCATGTGGCGGAGCTTGACGGTGGACTGTTTTTGTCCAAGTCTTCTGCGCTCACTTCAGTGAGACGGAACGACTAATCGTTAAAACTTCCTGAGGTGACGGGCTCGCCCGTTGTAGTTGACAACTCTATTTGGTTTAGATCAAACTATTACTACAGGGTAAGTTTTTATTAACCGGCATCCTTCAAGTGGGTGAATCAGTAGGTACGAGCAAGTAAACAACTTTTGATAAATAATAAAAAATACGCATATTTTTTTGTTTTTTTTTAAGCTATTGCATAGCTTTTATCGCGGGCCTAGTAGGCCAGCGCGGCGACCGAATGAAGAAATTTCTAATGAAAATTAATGATTTTAAACTGATAATTACGTCTAAACGAGTACTGCTTACGATTCGAAAAAAATATATGTTAAACAAGAACATTTTCCTAATATTCTTAGCTTTGAATATTTTAGATTTTGTTTATATTACATAGTGTAATTAATTTGTGAAATTAGGTCTAACCGGACACAAAAACGACTACTACGCAAATACTATCTGGCGTATTAGTACGAAACCTGCACCATTTTTAAAATAATTTAATTATCTATCTTTTTATCTACGAATTTTTTCGAATAGTCAAAGAAAAATATCCGGTTTTTTTGCTTTATCGAATAAAAAAATCGTGCGCGGTGCTCTATCGGAAGACGTTTAAATTATTCCGAATCATTTGCTTTCGCAGCCGCAAATGATTAGGAATAATTTCAACGTTTTCCGATAGGGCGCAGTTATCTGATATCAGAAAAAATAGAATAAATAAAATAAATAAGTAATTATAATTGCATAAGTTGTTAAAATGCTATGCAATAGCTTTACCGAGGCAGTCCCCGAGTGCCACAGGTATTTTTTTAAAATTTAAAATTTGAAGTACTTGACTGTTAAACAAAAGTTTTACAAGCGTTTGAGCGCGAAGCGCCATCTAGCGGTAGGTAAAATATCGGTAATAAGCAATATTAGCGATATTTTACCTACCGCTAGATGCCGCATCGTGCTTAACGGTTTTTATATTATTGTTCAAAAAATTAAAAATTTTAAACTTCCAAATAAATAATTTACAAAAAATTAAGTTATTGATTTTTCCATGAATTCTTATCAAAAGTTGCTCACTTGCTCGTACTGATTACCTTCTTTCAAGGATGCCGGTTAATTAAAACTCACCATGTATATCCATATAATAATAGAGGTTCTTCTTCTTTTTTCAATTAACTATCCGTAAAAGGAAATTCCATACTCAAACTGTTTCAAAATCGCAATATCGACATAGACATATAAGTCACTGTGATTCTCTTTATTACTTTCCGTTGTACACGGCGGCGCAAGTAAATGGGAAATGTTGAAATATTACGTAATTAGCACGAATAAACACAGGAAAAAATATATATTATTGACGAATATGCATTTATACATTATGGTATTTATATTTTCATTAGTTCTTGCATTATGTTTTCATTAACTTCAATTCGTGCAGTGTTCTTTGTACGCTTCGTCGCCCAATCTCTAGCGGAGATGGATCTTGTCGAACGGAGCGGCGAGAGCTCCTCTCGATAGAAACTCGAAAAGCTGCAATGTTCTCCGGGGTACGTACCGTTTCAACGCCTCCGGGAGGCCTAATTTTCAAGGCAGAACCAGTGTCTTTAAAATTACGCTCCCACTTTATAATCGCATGAGCAGATGGGACACGTTCAAGAAGTCCTAGCTGGTATTCAACCGACTTGATGACAAAATAAAGAAAATAGAAAATACCATTTTATTAAAAAAAAAATATATGTCTTCTTGACGACATAGGTCGTTCAATGACAGAGAACGAATTTCTGCAAGTCATATCCTAAAAAAATATATATTTCTGCATAACTTTACCATTATACTATATAATATGATATATTATATTAAACAAAATGTAATATATTGTAATATAATGCAAAAGAATAATACTATACTTAATTTTGCTCGTTATGTGTGTATGTTTATTGTATCTATATGAGTACCTACCTACGTCACTTAGACTTCTCCACCTAAGACAGAAAATAAGTCGTGTGCCCAGATACAGGCTATATTTGGCGTAGTTGGGTATGCGCTGAGCATGGTCATGTAAATGTGGGCCGTTTCTTCGCACCATTACTTAGTATGACCATTTTTATGTGTTTTTTAAGTATGTTTGAAATAAATAAATGCTGTCGAAACACCCTTTGCGCAGCAGTCATACTATCGCTGCTTGTAAAACGCTCTCGCAGCGATACAATAGCACTTTCCGCACCACTTCAAAGCTCCATGATTACCTACTAGATGGCAATACGTTAACAACAACTACGCATCGGTTCGGAACAGCTTCTGGCACATAGCACAAAAAATTATGACGGAATGGTTGATTGAGCTAGGAAGGAACGAAACGGAGAAATTAGTTAATTATAGTGCTGTATAAGAATACCAACCTACATAAAATTACTACTTTTATGTATATGTATAGATTATATGTATAAATGTATATATGTGTATGTATATAAGTAGATGTATATGTTTATATGTGATATATGATTATTTAATATTATTATGTATAGTATGTTACTAAATTATAAGTTAAATAATAAGCTACCACGTAAAGCAATGCTACATTATGTCATATTTACCAACTAAAAAAAAAAAAAAGGAAAAAAAGAATACATAAAGGTCTACCTTAGTACGGGCATTACTCCAGCAAGGTAGATTTTAATCTTATTAATCTAGTATTATAAATGTGTGTGAAATATTAATAATAATAATAATAATAATAGTGTTGGCAACTTTTACGTTCAAAATTTCCCGTTTTCTTGCACAGCCCTGTATTTGTACAATCAAAACTAACTAAATACCCAGCATTTTCAAAGATAACACCACTTAAAATCATCAATCATCATCAATCACCACGAGGTCAATATCAAATGTTAAGGATACTCACATATCATTTAAATATAATGCCTGTCCCTGTTACTTTTTAAATCAATAAAATATTAGGTATATACATATCCCTAGCATACACTAGTAAATATTTAGAGAGGAAATCAACAGTGCCCGAGTAGCAATTTACAAAACCGAAATGACTGTAAAATCACGTACGCGGTTAAGAGCTAATGTTATCCTTTGCTGCAAATTAATTATGTCAAGAGACTGTGCTAGTTTCTTTGGTCTTTGGAAAGGAGAAACAATCACGGGAGCTTTAAATTACAGCATCAACCCGAAAGAACTTTATGAAGCACGTTTGATTTCGGGGATAAACCGAAAAATCTGGCCCTATCATTGATGGTAGTTTTTGGTATTTTAATACCGGTGGTTGTTGATACTATATTATAAAAATTGTAAAGTCGTTGAATGTATTATCATTGCACAGTCCTAATAACAAACCCCCGCGGAAACTGTTTAACATTGGACAGACAAAATATATGTCCCTAAATATAAATCAGAAGTAAACCAAATACATGACCAGCGAAATTGAAAGAGTGAAACCAGCTTTATATTTCGCTGTCAGTCCCTGTTCATTTACCTAGGATCAAAAAATACCAACCATAACAACACTAGTGAAGAGGAAAAAGTATGCTTAATTTCTGCGAATAAATGGTCTCCAATATACAGTCTCGAATTAAGTCCCTACTATCCCGCAGGACTAAGGCAACCATCTACAAGACCGTATAACTTTCGCTTGAGAAACATGGAATTCACCAAAGCGGATCAAAATTCACTAAATGCATCTGAACGTAAAATGCTCCACAGAATTTCCAAAGCAAGCCGTTAGAGGGATCTTCCCGAACGCCATGTTTCCGAACGCCAAAGTTCATCTGATCAAACGAAGAAAATGTTTGTTGATCTTCTCCGCCGTGAAGTCCTGGAACTAGGGTAGATGAGATTCCACCCTATGCCGAACTTGATGCTGCCGCCGTGTCCTATCGTCTCTTCTTTTTCGTAGAGCGCCATCTGTCCCATATGTTATGAGATTCCTCAAAATCAAAAGGTTAAGGTTATTAGGGTATGTATAACTGATAAAAATTGGAGGGTTTTTGATCCGCATTATTTATGGAAATCTGAGGAGCACCGTTGAGTCATACGACCGAAACTGCAATGGCTTCTTTGGTATGTAAGTTCCATTTTTTTTTTATTTTGCAATTTTTACAGTCACATTATAGAGAATTAACTAATAAATATAACCAATGAAAAATAATCTCGCCCTAGCTAACTTCAATCAGTAGTTTGCATTTCAATATTTATGTAAATAATAAATAATAAATAAATAAATAAACCTATTTAGGTTTTCTCAAAAAGAGCTGGAAAATTTAGAAAAATTAAAAAAGTAGGTTTTCAAAAATAAAAGGAATTTACATCCTTACTTACTACTATACTTACTTATTATTATAAAGATTTTTAATATTTTGTTTTTTTTTTCCATTTCTGTATATTTTCTGCTTGCAATGATAATAAATATTGCTAGTTTTTTTTAAATATTGTCGAAAGCGTTTTTCAAACAATTATCTCGAAAATTTAACAGAAATAGCTATTTTCTTAAGGTATGCACTACTAGTATTTAATAATTTATTTGTCTTACGTCATCATTTAATTGACGATGACAGAAGAAATGTAATTTATGAAATTAACATAACAGTACATCGTTGCTTTAAAGACCCTAAATACACTTTGGAGAGAACACTAGAAACTTAAGCCCAGGATACGGTGGATTAAAAGATGATTCTTGACTTAAGACTCACAAATAGTTGTAGCGCTAATGATGACGACATTTTCAAGACACATCAATCATAAAACAAGTAAATGTATTAAAATGAATAAAAACCCGACTGCCATTACAGAAAGTGAACTATTGTTTTATAATTGTTTTTAATACCTTCTTTTGTCAAATATTTGTGGTATATGTAATAATCCATATAGATACATTTATCTTTCCGGAATTTACTCAATCGGACCTTTCATTTGATACTAAACGATATATTTATTTTAATTTATTGACATTTGGATATTTGGACGTTTTTTTATTTTATTTTATTGGTTGTTTGGGGGTTTTCTAAGATCTTTATGAGCCCTGTAATACTACGACCATTGCTGATCTATTGTGTTAGCCACCTGCTATAGTTCTGCGCTAAGCCTCATGTCATTTAAGAACCGCAATAGGCTTTTGGCGCCAGATTGTTTTACCTCCTCGGGTTGGAGGTAATGACCAGCCAAGTGGGTGTATCTTTCACGCATCAGCGGGCCACACTCGTACATGAGATGCAGGGGAGTTTCCTCTGCCTCTTGGCAGTCTCGGAGCTTGAGGTTGTACATGTGTTTGTTCAGGCCACAATGCACCGTGAGCGCCCTCACCAGTATGTGTAGATTGTCCTTAATTAGCGCTTGGAATGATTCTGGCGTATTGTTCCAGTGGTTGACGGATTGTTCTAAACATATTTTTTTATAGTTGGACGTTTAGACAAGTACTTAATTATTATTTGGACAGTCAGGGTATCCTATGACACTTGGGATGACATAACGATTCTAACAATATAACATACTTCTAAATCGGTTGAAGCGTTTAGAAATTATGGCGGTATAAAGAAACGGAAAACATGCATAGATGAACCCTGCTGACCAGTCGTGTAAAAATGTTTTTATCACAAATCAATCATGCCATGCAACCAAAGCAAGTTATAATAGAAGAGGCTCCATGAATCGCCGAATTCTCGGGTTGTCAGTAGTTTCCCTAATGACGCATCTAAATACGATCCTCCCATATGTACATAAGAAAAAGTATCTCCGTAGAAACTTTGCCAAGTATGTGTGTGCAGCAATAAAGATAGCACGGAATTTTCGCCGTCATCCGGCGCGGTGGGTAATAAATCAAAATGATGTGCATCGGAAAATCGACCCTCGACCCTAGTTTATGTCTGCTCCGTGAACGCTACATGAGTGTGGGGGAAGGGAGGGTTTGCCGAAGGTGGAATATTGCATATTTGAGGCAGGTTTAGAGCTTGTTCACACAAGGCAGAATTGTCAAGGCGACATTGAAACTAGCGAATTTCGTTGCTGTTCTCTTGTGGGATTATTTTTTTGAGTCCGGCCGCAATGGTACACTAGACCACACAAAAGAAACAAAAGTTTTAAAAAAGTCGTGTCATAAAAGAGTCACACCCAGTACGCATATTTACATGAAAACGACTCCTAAAAATTTTGCATGAATTTAGTTCAGATAGGTAATTTCTCTAACGATAAACTTATAAACATATAGTAGTCAAAGAATTATCTCGATAATTTTTCTTTATTTAAGTTTTTATTTTATGTTCGGTTTCCGTAATTGTAAGCCAAATTACTGCATTTTGCAGATAACGTAATTTACTCAATTTTTGTAAATTACAATCTTGGACTTTCATGAAAAAACAATCGATATATGTAAATATTCAAATACAATTGAATAAAATTAAATTAAAAGATATTATGAAATCGAAGGCTATGGCGCTTGTTTGACATTATAAATAAATCGCAGTTGATTGACATCAATAGTTATTATTTCAACGTAAAAAAAGCTTCAATAGGTAATATTTACTTCGCCATTGGTGAGTTCATATTAATAACCGATAAAATTCAAATATTTAACTAGTACTTGGTGTGTTTTCATTCCTTGTAAAGCTTTCGGGATATTTAAACAGATCTTCGTCAAACGCAACCACTTCTAGTACACTGAGGAAAATATAAAGGAAATACGCATGTTTTATCAAGGATCACGTATTTGAATCGGACTGTATCCATATTTATGAATTACCATGACGCGTAACGTTGTTGGCGCGACGGTAGTTACCGTGCCCTAATGTTAAAACCTAATGTTATTTCATTACGTCCCGATTTTGGAATCTCGGTTCTAACATGACAGCATGTAGTAGGATGCGTACGAATATAGTCGGACACATGAGTCATGTTAAAAATAAAGTATACTGTTATTTTTGTGTTAACCGTACGGAAAATGTTGATACATATGATCGAGTAATAGAGTTTCTTGTAATTCAACAAATTACGATTGAAACGTCGTTATTCTGTATAAAACCGTAATAACAAAATGATAATGTATTTTAACATACTTACGCATCCGGGAATGTAAATATGGTAGTTAGGCATATTTTTATAAAATGACGTGATGTTTTCGTCGCTAGCAATTTGAACAATGTTTAAGAAAGAGATTAATTAAATTGCGCATTGGGCGTTACGTTTATTAAGTTTTACCTGATATATATATAGCATGTGGACTGGATGTTGATAGGATTACTAAAATAACGACAAATAAAGACGTAAACAATAAAATAATTACGTACACAAGAAGAGACGCTATGTCAACGCCGCTTTACTCGAGCCCCAAGCAGAGTGGGTGATATCATCAGTTCAACTTGGATAATATTTCAAGTCGGGGCGTGTAGCTACACAAGTTTCGTTTAAGAGAAGACGAGGGGTAGGATAATAGTACAAGAGCCAGCGCCGAAAAAGACGCCTTGCCTTTTGTTACAAAAATACTTACCATACTATACCATACCATACCATACCATAATATACATTTGTAGCGGGCCAAAAACTAGAACAAGTTGATACATAAAAGTACGTTGGCACCTGGCAAGGTACTTTTACACAAAACTGGGATTACACAAAACTGGGACAGTGAGGTGGAGATCAAGACTCGCATCGAAATTGCGTGCAGCGTCTTTGGAAAAATGAAAAAGGTCCTTTGCAATCGAAGCCTAAAAATCCCACTTCGAATACGTCATCTCCAGTGCCACATTTGGCCCATACTTTTTTATACGGACGTGAGGCCTGGACTATTAATGAAGATCTCAGGAAACGTATAGAAACATTCGATATGTTGGCATACAGACGCCTGATGTCGATATCTTGGACTCGGGAAGTCACCAATAAGGAAGTTCTACGGCGTGTTGGTCAAACATGCAAGCCATTAGAGACCATCGATGTGTCACGTACTTAGGCACGACAGGTACGAACTCATTATGATGTGAAAAAGTTGCAATAAAGAGGTGACCAGGACGGAAATCTTGGTAACGGAAAATTCGAGAATGGACCGGGATTACGAGCGTCGCCGAATTGTTTTGCCTGGCGAAGGACAAAAAGATGCATGCAGAGTTGACCAACCATCACTAGTTAGAGAGACATCTAAAGAAGAAGAAAAATGTTTACTTTAACTCCGCCATTTATTTTATAACGGCGCTTGGGCCGGCGGCCCTCATATATGAGCTTTCGGCCCCTTAATCGAGTGAATTTGTAAAAGCACGTCGTGTCAGTTAGTCAAATTTTGACATTCGATATAAGAAATGAAGGAATGTTACGTTTCGATTTTCAAACAATTGTTTCTTCAAATCTTCAGTTTATATGTCTTGGACTTCACAAAACGCAGCGCAGTAACATTTAAACCATATTACCCGTAAAATATTTAGCTATTTAACAGTGAAAATCAAGTAGCATTTGTTTAGTAGATTTTGAGTTATTGAGCTACATGATAATAATAATGATAATTTATTTGTCTCAAATTGTTACATATACATATAAATACATGTTTGAAACTGATTAACTTGTAGTTCTATGAACAGTAGACCTCGTGTGTATTAGAACCATTAAAACATCTACAATTTTAAAACAGAGAATGCTGTCTTCTACGTCCCTCTACGATATCCTCAAACGCTGAAGGAACGCATCACGACAACGCTACCACACATTCAGCAGTGGATTTTTCTCCTGCCTACCTAAATCTCCGTTTAACCTTTTTAAAGATCGTGGTCTTTCCAGAAAAATAATCAGGTCTTTCCTAGAAAAAATATCTAAAACTGTGATTTGAGCATCTTAAATTCTATGGCTTCGAAGGGGGAGTGAATGGGTGGTAAGGTGCACGTTCTTATGTGGTAAGACAGCTGTCCTAAACCTACCACAGCCGGTCGTTAGTCCGGAATCCACTGCTCACCCCACAGAAGTGTAAAAAATAGTATCATAATGGGCCCGACTCCGGTTGGTGAATTCCATGGCAGCTCCGTTTATATTTTATTTATTTATTATTGCAATATATTAAAAAAAAACATGAAAATGCATATAATTCAAAAATAAATCTTACGCAATGAGCGCATATTGCAAGCGAAACACACACACGTTGGGCGCTTACTGCAAGCGGGAGCGAACACGAAGTAACACGTATTTATAACTAGGTATTATTTTGGATATAAAATCACTGATCTTTTCCACGACATCTTTTAGTCTATATTGTTAAGGTGGATTATTTGCTACGGTGGCTTTTCTTTCCCGCTGCGAACAATGAAAGGAAGAACGACTCTCATTTAAAATTCATAATGCAGCAGCATATGGTAGCAGGAGAGAACGTTTCTTGATGTTGGGGATAATTTTAATGCCGGAGCGGTAGTTTTACTCTTAGTAGTCTTTTAAAAATGCACTGTCTGCCGTTTCAAAAAACAGTTTATAAAATAAGTTAAAATAGAAATTGTAGCCAAAGAAATGATTTAAGTGAAATTATAAAACCATTTCCAAAAATATCATGTATCACTGACTTTTGTCGTTCTCTGCTTGTTCTTTTCTCTCATCACTAGACCGCGTAATAAGTAACATCTGCTGTAAAAAATTATCAATAATACGAGTCCGATCAAATGAATCGATAGTTACTTAAAATTAGAATATTAATGTTTGAAAGTGTAACGGTTAGCAACATATATAATTTTGAGATTACTAGTAATTAACACGGTGATATTTTTCACAAGAATTCTGTCTGACCTCATTTATTAACATACTTAAACAGAATTCATAAACGCGTCTTTCGTGCTCAGCATTTTTAAACGTTTCTTTCAATATACGAATGTACATTGACTGACGTCATTCTGAACTTCTTGTCTTTATCGTCAACAACTGTATTTAAGGCAAAGTTGGAGGTTGGAGGAGAGTTTAAGCCGATAAGAAGTAACGACAGAAAAAGTTTGAAATTGAATATTCGTTTATATGCCTTCTACATATCGCTAATATTAAAAGATGCAATTAGCAATCTTTTATAAAATAATCACATCGCTGGAGAATGGCGCAAGTCTTAACAAATTTGTATGGTTTTCGCATAAAAAATGATCTCAAAATTTATTCCTGAACGTAGGTAGTATTTTTTTAATATGTCTAAGATTGTGTGTTTAATCATATGTATATTGTATTGTATGTTATTATATTTTACTTATATTGTAAGACATGTTGAAAAAAATACAATTCAATAATTACGAAAACCAAATGCGAATATACGTGAAATTACGTAATATATATTTTTTTAAGATAAAAAAACCAAATAGAATATATTTGTATTTTTTATTCTTGCAAAATAAAAAAAATGAGCTGCTTCCTACTTTTTATACCTCTAAAACAGAAGTTGCTCCAAGTTGTATCATAGGATATTTTTTCTTCCGCTGTTTTATTAAAAACTTTTTCCAGAAAGTGTCTCGATGGTTTACTTAATTCCTAGGAGAGATTGAATTTTATTCTTTTCCGTTATCTTGTTCCTAATCTTCTACTTGGACCTTGAATAAATGGTATAAATTGCAATTTTACGCCTGTTACATATTGCTTCGAATTAATGAATTGCGTTCGACCGATTTTCGTAAGAGAATAATTTATATAAACTGAAACATTTCGTCAGTCATCTCCAGTATTTTTAAGCAAAATGTTATTTATAAAATTAAAGTGCTATATTTCTTTTTAGTGAAAAATAATCAAACAGATCTCATTTCCTTACTGTTTTATTTACATACTTTGTGATGCATTTTTTTGGTATAGTAAAATTATATCATTTTTTTTCAAAAAGTCAACCTAACGACGAATCAACCTGGTCCAGGAGCAAATAAAACGTCGCTGCTAAACCTTGCTCGCAACACATAAATAGTCATGCCTGACTGATTACTATAAAAGATAAGACGTACTGTTGGTAACTATTCAGAGAAAGGCTGAATATTTACAGGGTATCGATAATTCATCTGTCGATCTGCCTGCATGTAGTTGCTTGCTAATCCAAAATAAGTCATGTTTGCAAAAAATAATTGATCACCGGAAAGGCTGAAAAGAAGTATTATACATAATATTACAATGTGCGCATAGGCTAATTGAACACTATGAAAACCGACAAGATTCTTTCATGCATTCAGTAATCACCTCCGCTAATAAGTTAAGGATATTGGAGAATATAAGCTGTTAAAAATATGAATTTTTTTTGCAACGGGACAAACACTATTGAGCAAACGTATGGGGACGGGAAAAAAATATTTTTAAAAGGGTATTGTGATGTACCTTACCCACTTTTAAAACTTTTTTTCAATTAAAACTAGTAATATATTTCCAATGTGATTATGTCCCGTTTCAAATAACATAAACAAATTTTGTAAGAACACAAATATAATTATCATAGAATTACAAAAATGTGTGTACATTATGTATTTGTTAAATAATTTATATTAATATTATAAAGAGGTAAAGTTTGTGATGTTGTAGGAAGTAATCTCTGGATTTACTGAACCGATTTTAAATTTTACCAATAGAAAGCCACGTTATTTGTGAGTGTCATAGGCTATATATTAATGCGAAGAATGAAAACACTTTTACGTGGTAGTCGGATTTGCAAAGTAAGTCGGAGAATAAACAGTCGAACGAAAACGCTTCTAACTAACGCTGCCTTAACGATGAGAGATATATGATTAAGTTCTAGGGAAAATTTTAGTGCTTGATATCGCCTACTAAAAAGTCAGCGACAGCATGTCTAACTTTATATTTAAGTCACAAAAAGTAGTATTTTAAATTTAAAAAATAATTTAAATATCATGTTTATTGGTCATATTATCAATAATTATGAATTCTTATCAAAATAAGTAAATTTTATTGTCTCGAGTATTTAGAACAAAAGACTTTTCCCTTTTGCTGCATATCATTTCCCTTTTACTGCATAAATAGTTAAAGAGATAATACGCTCACAAATAAGACACTCACAAGAAGACACTCACAAATAACGGTAATATAGTCAAATGGGCATGCAAATACATACATACATATGCAGTAAAAATATAATCCTTCTTTTGGCACTCAGGAAATAAATCATAGCACTCAGTAATAACCGAACCACACTCTATAATTTCATCACAGGTAAAAAGTTTTACCGCCCAACGAAGTGGGCACTGGTCAGCTAGTAGAGTATATAATGCAATATCAAGACACACATTTACAGACATGTTACACGCACACATACATATAACACGTCATAGTAGGGTTGGTTGTAAGAGATTGTCATATGACAATAAACCCGCCCATTTGACATTTTCACAATAAAGAGTATAAACAAACAAACAAACATTCTGTTGCAGCATGCATATTTGAGACGACGTGATAGGGAATTATTATATTAAGCAGCCCAGAGTGAGCTATTGGATGCAAGTCAAAGAGCGTCTTTTGTATTTTGCATATTCATACAATAAAACGGCTGGGCTGCATGTTTTGTCTGAGGAGGAATGAGGTGGAACTTGACTGAGCATCACTGCAAAATTTGAAGTTATGAAATTTTCTCTAGAGTCAGCGAGACCGTCATGATACGGAGAGGGTTAACTATAGCACTACCGGTCAAGTTAAATCTTCAAGAGTTTAATCCGCGAAAGTTATTCCAGGAATAGAATCCTTTTTATTGGGGAACGTTTAAATAGGCATTGTGTTTGTTTGCCGGTTGACCCTCGTCAGGACGTGGACGCCGGAAGCGGCCGTCCTGAAGCGGCCATTTTGCCCCCCGAAAGAGTTCCTGAAAGAGTTCAAACGAACGAGGGGGTCAGGGAAGGGGGGGAATCTGAGTCGGCCACTCGGCGCACAGGACGTGCTTAAAATATTCACCACTACACCCGCGTGTCGGCCGCATTGGGCCACCCGCTGGATTTTTGCTTTATTGTGCTGCTTAGTGCAGGAAAAAGCTTTTTCAGTTCGAGTGCTTCCATTCGTTTCGTACCGAAAGCTGAAAGTATCAGGGAAAAACTTAGTTTTTTATGGCTACAAGCTGCGAGATAATAATGAGGCTATTTACATACTGATCTGATTTTACTGGATCGATCAACCACTGGCTTTGTCGTGTGTGTCGGGTTTTATCGTACAGAAGCAATGGCAAAATCTCCAGCTTTTCCATCATTGTTTATATTTCTTGATACTGGGGAGTTGTCACCTACAACTGGAGAACTCATCACCCCAGAAGGGTAGAACCATATTGGTCGTTCTTTCAAACTGCACTGATGGTGGAGACTTGGGGACGAGACAGTTCACTGTCTAGCTACGCTCGTGAGAGTCTAACACCTTGCCGCGTGGCACTGGGAAATTAGCTCAGCGGGCAGCCTTCGCGCCTTCACTACCAGATTTGGCAGGATTTCTTCGTTCTCCCGTTTGCCCACGATTGATCGGGTGGCCAACGGGTTATTTCAAGAAAAGCTGACATCAGGTTAAAAAACACCCCCCCCCCCCTTCCTAGGAATCGTATAAGACCATTTCCAGAGGCTACAGTTATTCGTCGGAGTGCACAGTCGATTGGCTGACCGCACAATATGCAAACCAGTAGCGCCCGAAGTACACTCCCCCCTCCCCCAGAGGAACTGATCCACCTTCCATGGCAGGAGAAAATGGAGTCGATTTCAGGTTAGACCCTCTTCAAGGAGTATACCGGACAACAGTTGAACCGTGAGTTTAGCCGACCCGTAAAAACGAGCGGGTCTTAGTAGACCAACAGTACAGGAACTCAATAACTGCCGATTATACAGGGTGAGTTTTTAATTTGTGACATCCTTTTATTGGGTGTATCCGTACGATAAACTATTAAAAAAAAAAGTTTTTAAAAAATATTTTTAATCATTTGTAAAAGCTATGATTACGATGCGCTATCTAGCGGTAGATAAATTATCGATAATATTGTTTATTATCAATATTTTACCTACCGCTAGATGGCGCAACGCGCTCAACGCTTGTCAAACTT
This sequence comes from Micropterix aruncella, assembly GCA_944548615.1. Lineage (NCBI taxonomy): Eukaryota > Metazoa > Arthropoda > Insecta > Lepidoptera > Micropterigidae > Micropterix > Micropterix aruncella. The sequence continues at coordinate 14,708,007 of OX155965.1, forward strand.
TTAATCAAAAGATAAAATTTACAAATTTAACAAAACAAAAAAGCTTTTTTTTTGTGTTCCTCATTTTTGTTTATTAAAAGTTGCTTATTTTGTCGTACTGACTCACCCACTACATGGATTGCAATAAGGAACAAGTATTGTTCACTTTGTATTTATTATCGCGGATTTCGTTTTCAAAGCCATTATTAATTTTTTTAAATAAAATTTATTATAAAAAAAAAACCTTTAATTGAGAAAGAGCAATATTTTATTTATAATATTATAATCTATATAACTCTTATAAAATATATTGTCATAAAAATACAAAAATACAAAAATCAACAGTTCGATCCGGCTCCATCATCAGACTAAACTTAGAATGTAGAATGTATACACAATTTAGTTTCTGTGCTGTTAACTGTTGAGGAGTCCCCTCGTCGGGAGCCGATCCTGGGTGCAGAATCAGGTCATGATTACCATAAAAATGGATTGTTCACGGAACTGAATCAACATGTAAAATTTCAACTTCATAGGTTAGGAGGAAGTTGTTCTTATTCTGCTTACAAGATTTGATCAAAACAAACATACTGACAGACTTTGCGAGGTAAATAAAAGCTTGTAAAAATACCGCATTTACTTGCCAAACACCTTATTTATTTTTTTACTCGATATCTTCTTATATATAAAAATGAATCGCCATGCGTTAGTCTCGCGAGATCTCGAAAATGACTCAACCGATTTGAATTACTATTTTTTGTTTTGTTTGCCTTGATTCAGGGGTGGTTTACAAAAAAAAAAAAATTGGGGAAATTAAAAGAAACAACTAAAAATCGAAAAAATCGAAATTGGTCATTTTATGAAATGGGCCACTTTCAATAGATGGCGTTCGCGGAGATCCTATTGTTTGACAGCTGCGCCATCCGTAACTGTTATTCATTCCGTGCGATTGTGTAAAATTTCAAAAAGTCGAAAAGCCAGTAAGTCAAGAAAGTGGAAAAGTCAAAAGAGGCGAAAAAGTCAAAAAAAGTCAAAAAGGTCAAGAAAGTCAAAAATGTCCAAAAAGTCGAAAAATGCAAAAAAGTCGAAAAAGCATTTATATTTCATCATGTAAATTAAATACATTAAATTTATTTTAAATACAAACTAATTTCATTTAATCACCAAACGAAACTCGAACCGTACATGATTCGGCCATATTATAGATTTCAATGAATTAGATTCGGAAGGTTGATTAGGATCAATAAACGCTAATGAAGAGTTATAATCAAATCAATTTTAGGTGGTACGAAGTTGACCGGGTCTAAAATAAAAATATAAAATGTGTATAGTTTTCACCTATACCGAGTAGAGCCATTTCATTTAAATACTTAATATTTCGTACCTATTTCGTAATTATTCGGAAAAAATAAACTGAAGCATTCCCATTGATCTATTTTTAGGTACTGCAAAATACATACATTGCATGTTTATACATACATTGCATGTAAATACATACATTGTATGCCAATAAATACATACATTGCATGCAATACATATACATTGTATTTTTAGGTACTGCAAAATACATACATTGCATATTTTACCATGTTTTTTAATTACAAAACTTAATAGCTTTTGTTTTCGATGAACATGGTAAAAACATGAAATGACAGACAGAACTAACTTTAATGTGTCCCATATGTGGTGATAATATACCGATGTTCACTGCACTTACGAGAGCAACATTATTGAACAGTGGCTCGGGGGAGTTTATACGCGTGTAATTGACTTTATCGTGTTGTAGAAGAGCTCTAACTAGAAGAAGTAGTAGAGCTCCTCTATTATGAAGTATGGAATTAAATTTCAAATAAGGAGCTGGTTCAATTAATAAGAATCATTTTATACAGTTGGTTTAAATAAAGCTAAATTACATAAAATCGCAAATGAAATCAAGCAATTTTATTTTATTTCAGGAAATTTGTATATCTGGCCTTGCAAAAGGGTCATGTAGGTAGTTCTATTTTTTATTTCATTAGGTCCTGTATGAGACTAAATTTGCTGCTAAGACAAACTTTGCAATCTGTGTCCAATAAACAGCATTCCAATAAACAGTCCAATAAACAGAAATACATGTAACAATAATACATGTCCAATAAACAGCATCCTTTTTACACTTGTTTCGGTTTTGCTCTTATATCTTCTGAAGATGCGTCCTGCAGAAAAAAATATTTATTCTTTTTTTAAAGTAGATTAAATTTGCCACATTTAAGCCTAAAGCGAACACTACATATCCAGTTAAAAAACGTTTGACGATTTACGACGTCTAGCCTACCTTTGTAGAGGCGAGGCCTGGTTAGGATGGATTTGAAATTAAAATAAATGTACCTTTTTATATTAAATAAGGAAATTTAAATTTGAATTTGTTTATTTTGCCTGTTAAGGAGGCCGCCGGATGGGCGTTGACCCGTGAGTATGACCGACCCTGAACACACGGGTCTTCGTCGCCAAACTGCAACAGAGCCCATTAGCTCCCAAGATCAAGTGACAGTACTCAGGCGGCCACCCATCTAAGTACTGACCACGCCAGACGCTGCTTAACTTCCTGTATCTAACAAGAACCATTGTTTCAACGCGCCTACGGACCTTACAATATAAATAAAATTTATTACGCCCGAAATAAAATTCTACACTCCTGGTTATCATAATGGATCCGATTGCGTTTATTTGTGAACTAAAATTGAAATTCAAGCAATATGTTAGAGCGGAATATGAAACGAAAGATCGTCGATAAAAACTACTTGTCAAACTTATACTCGTTTCAATACATTGGAACACATTTCGTGCAGTGTTGGATTCAGATGCTTTATTTTTGGTGGGTAGTTTTAATGCGAAAATTGACAACCGTTCATTTCACATTCCACTGTAGCTTATCACCCTGTCTCGTTCACACGAACTAATTTCAGATTTTAGTTCACGAATAAACGCAATCGAGCCAAATGTGTATGCTAGTAGTGGCTCGTTTTAGCTACTCTCGCAATATTGACGCCCCAGCGTAGGGTAAGACTAGTGGCTGTGTGGGGTAAAAAATGCAGTCGCGAAATACATACGCAAAAAGAGCAACCGCACGCTCGTATTGATCCTTTAGTTAACTTTCCTTTGAGCAGATAAAGGATAAAACTGCCGCGGTAGTCGACGAGCGAGAGGAAGAGATTTATTTTGCATTTACGGTCCAGCGCTGCCTCACTCTGCAGATAAGCCAGGTAGATAGAATACAGGATAGGATACACTTTACGTTGGAATGATATCTCAGAGGGTGAATTAAATAGGATACGGCGTATGTCATTTGCCTAAGTGCCTCTGAGGATGCGTATAAACCTGACCTTATGACGGGGGACAACGAGAGACAGGGATTTTTAGTGCGGTCGTTTATTATTTATGCTCTTTTTATGTCGGGAAAGTCATTGGTTTTCCTGTGCTTGAGTTTCCGGTGGTATGACTTTCTGATTCAACTAGAAATGTAATCTTTGTCATTTGCACCATAACATTCCATCACAATAACATTCCATTCCATTCCATCAATAACATTCAATCTTCTAACATTCCATCTTGTCTTTTGTTTTGTTCTCCAGAATTATATAGGCAGGCATCAATATTCGAATAGAATATAGAGAGCATTTAGACGAATTCCTAAAATATCTTGGGCTCAATGGTCTGGAACGTATACATACTATGACTTTCTGCTTCAACTAGAAATGTAATCGTTGTCATCTGCACCATAACGTAAGAATCTTCTAACATTCCATCTTATCATTTGTTTTGTTTCCAGGATTTCACCCCAAGGTCATTTAGATCTTTAGGCACGGAATGAATCCATTGCAGTTTTTGTCGATAAATTTATGGTGACCTTCAATTTCTACTTAATGAGCAGTTGAAACACATACAACAGCTGTTGAAACGGCTGTTCATTTTCTATCCATTCCACATAGCCTAACCCTATTACCTTTTCTGTCGCCTGATTTTCGGAATTGCCTTCACAGCAAAGGGAAAGTATTGCGAACTTGTCTTCGTATATTTCTCAACGACAGCGCCCAAACGTTTCTATCGATTAAGCGGAAATTTGGCATTCAGGCATCATTTGGTTATGACAAGAGTTAAAACATAGTTATTGAAATCGGTCCACCAGGAGCGTGTTAGTTAAATTCCAATCTCGAAAAATTGGGTTTAAAAACTTCAAATTCGGTTCTTCGATGCCCTGTTGGGCCGAAACCACATTTAGAAACTCTGGTTGAAATATCTCGTATACAAACGACACAAATAATTGTCAACACAAATATAAAAAAAAAATACTACATAATATTGGAAAAATACTACTTTAATACTACGACAATAATAAAAATATAGTACGACAATACCACTAACATACTACGAAAATACTTCCTAAAACTACAAAAATGTTAGGAACACATACGCGATTTAAATCGCAAAAAATTAACTATCGGGGAGGAGGTTGGAGCACAAGGGGAAAATGGGTTGGGGTTTGGCGTGGGGGGAAGGAGAGGGGGGGGGGAGAAGGGGAGGTTGGTGGGGTTATGAGGGGCGCGGGGGATTTGTCTACTTGCCGGGAAAGTCTTTGGGTGATCCAAACGTTTTTTATTATACATATTGATGTTAAAATTGAAACTCCAAATCCTGTATCCAGGTCGAAAGGTATCATTAATTACTATAACTTATCATATACACCTATAATTATTATGTTTACATCTTACATCTTGTCATAATCTAAAACCTATCAGCTTGAATGATCGACTGTTGTTCACATAGTAGTTTTACTGCTACATCTATATCTACGGCACATTTTCGAAAGAGTGGGCTTGGGTCATCGCATTAGGTGACTTACGACACGACTATTGTCTTCTCCTAAGCTGCTATATGAGCGGAGCGGTCCAGCGAGTCTACAATTGCCAAGGTTGGGTTTGCCCGCACAGAGAAGAATAGATAACAGATTGTACTCATGATCAGCGCAGTGGGTGAAGAAGTAATTACCACGACGTCCGATGCCTTACTAAAAATGCAATCGATAAACAATATTTGTCTCATAGAGCCTGCAAAATTGTCGATCTGCACTGTGCATGACTACTCAATTTCTGTCGTTATTATTTACATTAGCGAGAGCTCTCGATGGAAAATGCGCCATTTCGTCCCCGGCTGAAGTAGATATATACCGCGCTGGCTATAGGTTCGTGTTAACTCGGCTGTAGTAGGGCTTAAATCACAGTATGCGCTAATGGGAAAATGGATTTCCAAGTGGACGAGGCGCGCCGATAAACAAAGCGATACATTCAAAACGTTGATATAATAACGCACCCCGATTCTGTATACAAAGTCATTGACATTTTTTTATAGTTTTTATAGAGTGATATTTTTATTTTATTATTAATTGGGAATCAAACAGCACATACATAAAACACCTTACTAACTGTATATTTACGTATATAAAACAAAGCACATTATTTGATTTAAGATAATAAATAAGAAAGATGTGTTATTTAGAAAGCAGTTTAAAATCTTTAGTTGGGATACCATTCTCAATCTCTCATATCATTCTCTTTTGTTGTAATATTTACAATTTATAAATTTTACCTACATAGCAGATTAACTTACTTGCTAAGTTTATTCCTATCTCTCAAATATGTTTTTTCCTGGATATATACCAATAAAGTTGTAATCTAGCACAATAATAGTATCGTTTCCGGTGAAGTAAACAACGGCATACTTCAAAGCGTTCGGGAACAATTGTTTTGAGAGACAGTATTGCGATTACCGATTTAGATCTTTTTCAACGAGATGGAAATCTAGAAGATTTTTTACCGGTGTGTATATTGTCATATCATCTGCGAAGTGTAACAAGTTGCGAAATTGAAAACGATGATATAGTTTATGTAAAAATAAAAGTAGGGGGCCTAAAATGCTAGCCTGTGGGACTTCAGAGGATATGCTTTATCAATTAGCGCAGAAATTTATATTTAAAATTATTCTACGTAGACCATATCGCCATCCTACTAATGAATTTTATAAGGAACCCAAAGTTCTTAATTGTAGGCAACTTCTTCTAAAAACTTCCCTATTTTTGGACAATAACTCAAATTTAGGAATAATTCAGAACCGTAGACCAACGAGACAAGTTTTAGAAAATACCTTAATAATACCCAGAATGAAAACATAATTTGCACAAAGATACTACTCTTTCATTACGCCGAGATTTTACAATCTGATGAATATGGAAATAAAAATGGTTTTGACATTTAGGGAATTCAAAAATAAATTAAAGAAATGGTTATCGAATCATGACAGACTAATTATACATCAAATGTTACAAATAATAGTTTATTAAACCTTAGGTGCACACATTACTAACATATTTTTTAACATGTATGTTGAGTATATTTTAGCATTAAACTAACTACGAAAAAATATTTAACTTTGTTGTTACATATTATTTTGACAATGAATTGTACTTTTTTTGACTAGGTATTTTTATATTAAATTCTATATTACTTAATATTATAATGTTAATGACTGTTTCTCTTTTTTCTGACATATAACTTTATTTATATTATTAAATCGAATTTTATATTATATTTATTGTCGATTATAGTATGGAATTGCATTTTATTTATTATAATATCTCTTAATATTTTTCATTATATTTTTTTTTTTTGAAAACCAAATTTTAATGCAATTTAGTGTCATTAGTTTTTTACTAAAACTTGTACATAATTGATTGTAATATTAGAGTCCTGTCCACCGGGCTAGAACGGGCTAGTCCCAGATGGGTGTTCTTTTCTTTTTCAAAAATTCTTTTACTAATAGAAAGCTAAATTATCGAGTACTACTATAGGCTATATTTTATTGTGATAAATATTAGTTTTCAATACGAAATCGCGTTATTTGTAAATCGAGTCGGAGTAAATGTGCTGGTGATGTTCTTTATCGGCGTGCGCTGACGAAAACGTTTGGTATTTTTGAAAACTATGTAGGGGAGGGAGGGGCTTGTTGTAACAATTTTCAGAAAAACTTATATATCTTCAGATGTAACGGTTAAATTACCACTAATTAAATATCAATTGATACTTTAACTCTTCCTCTATTAAATCAAGTAAACAAACTACCAAAACTATAGGTATTTATTTCACAATAAATATTTATATAAAGAAAGCGGGATGTTACAATTTACCCCCATGCTGGGGTTTGTTGTAACATCTATTGGGGCAAGTAGTAACAATAATAAAAAACTAAAATATGACACCTTTGACTATTTATTGTTTGTTTGCTAGAAGCAAAATAATCTTTTTCTATACTTTAAATGTAATCTTTATCAAATAATTAACAGAAATTTAGTTTTTAACTAATCAATATAAAAGATTTATTATTAACTATATATCTTATTTTGTAAGACAATACTTATAATCAACATGGCACTTTAAAATAACAGCAAATTAAATTATATACCTCTAAATTAAATCTAGTAATTATCTCTTTCTTATACCTTACATCTTACAAAGTATCGTATACAATAATAAAGCTTTGGATAAGTTTCTTTATGATTAAATTCAATCCTCATCTGAGTTACAATTGATACAAACAAAAAAAAATGTGTCTCCTGTGACACATCCTTCATGTGCCCACATCTTGCAAACAATACATTCTACCCAATCGCATTTATTTTAATCTTTATAAGCTTTATTACAAATTAGACAATACCACTTTCCAGACTCAGATTCTGAATCTGAACATAAAACCTTTTTTTTACCTCTTTCCACTTCATCTCTATTTTTCGTTGATTTACCTTTGCCTTTCCCCTTCTCCTTTTCTTTGCCATTATCTTTATAATATTTTTTCTGTTTTTTCTTCATATTCCATTCGTAAAGCTTCCTTTTCAGGAGTATCCGTCAAAACAGTAGATTTTCTTTTGCGTCTACTTGTTGTGTTTGTTTTCCGCGGTGGCGCCTTTGGTAAAGGTCTGATCTTCGATGGCGAAAAATTTTTTTGTACACCTGAGCAACTCTGAGTTGGTTCATTCGCAGTGTTGATGTAACTTATAATTTCCGTGGTGCTAATATCAAATTCAGGGGCAGAATCTAATAGTTCTGAGTTTTCGAGATATAACGTTACATTTTCAGTTACATCTACAGCATTTTCGGGTTCTTCAGTAGGATCTGGACGGTAGGTGACATAAGACGGCGCAGTCACTGTCTTGGAAAATATCAGCATTCAAAGGCCATAAACCTGAAGCTTTAAATCCATTCGTAATATTAGCAGGGTTTAAGGCGAGCGGTAATGACTCCTTAACTATACCTGGGATATCATAAATAGTCATCGTCTTCCCTGGATTATTATGTATCCACGGTGTCTGTGCTCTGTTTGTGTAATTTTTAAAGGGGCCATAGACTCCTACGTCTAACTAAAGGTTGCAAATTATGGGAGCAGTGGGGTGGAAATGATAACATGATAACATTGTTTTCTTTGGATTTTTCTACAACTCCAATATTCACATGTGAAATATGATTATCGAGAAGTAACAAAAGTGGCTCTTTCTTGGTGGCTCATGATACACCTCTTGGCTTTGTGTTGCCCGCTCTGAATTTCTCTTATACTTTCTCATTCTGGTAGAAAAAAAAAATTACAAGGTTGTTAAGAAATCGTTATTGATAAGTCGGGGGCAAGTTGTAACATGTTACAACTTGCCCCAATATTTTGTTACAACTAACCCCATAGTATAATTCTGAACATTTATAAAGGTAACTATTTAATCAACTTAGTAATGTTAAAAACTGTTACACAACACCAGAGCTAGATAAATTTAAAAATAAATAAAACACAGAAACTTTCAAATTAGTCAATACTAATAACGCCAACCAAATTTTACGAGAGTATAATTTTACATTACCCGGTAGAAATGAAGCACGTACGTGTGTTCGCTCACTGCGTCGTCTGGCGGGACACTGGCTATGGCGACATGATGAGGCGCGATATAAAGGTAAGGTTAAGTCAAACAAATACGTTAACAAAGTTTAAGTTCTTGGTGAAAAATCCCTGTTACTACTTACCCCTGTTACAACAAGCCCCTCGCTCCCCTACAACAAAAATGTCGGCCTCAAAGAAATCTATAAAAAAGTCTGCGACAGCATATATCTAACTTTTATATTTAAGCTACAATAACTGCTTTTATGACTTAAAAAAATGAGGAAAAAAAGTAGTTGTAGTTTGTTGAAGATGCAGTAAGAAGTAGTAAAATATGAATCCTTATCAAATTAAATTAATCCATCATCAACGGTGTTAAATAGAGATAAAATTAGCCATGTACTGTAACTTTTTAGGTGGAATAGTTTTAGAGATATCATGAAATAAATAACGCGGGCAAGCAACTCGAAATACCTAGCGGGGGCTGCGCGGCGGCGACTAGCCAAGGTCAGCGTTCAGCGGAAGGCGGCGGGTAGCGAAGAACAAACAGCGAACAGGGCGTTTTTTACTATATAATCTGAAGGTGGCGTCTAAAAAGGCAAATATACGCCACCCTACTCAAATTAGCAACTCGATTCGAAACTTTACGCGAAGCGAAGCCGCGGGCAACAGATAGTGGGTAATAAATCCATAGACAACAATACAAAATACGGGTGAAAATTCCGGCAAAACTGACCCGTTGGTTGGGAAAAGTGAAGCGTATACCTTCTCGTATCCGCTGACCCTTTTGTCATCAATAAGAAAGTAAATATGAATCAGACAAGAAAGACTGTTTACTAGGAAATGTTTCTGAAACAGATTTTTTTACGCGTAATGACATAAACTATTATGACCCCCTGCGTTGGCTAATTTGCCGTATGTGCGGCGGTGCTCTGACGTGCCTTAAGGGTACTCACATTCTTCACACCAAGATTGGTTACATCTTCCCTTGCGGACACCTTTTAGGGTGGAGCAGCGGGTCGCACCGAACTAAGCGATGAAACGCCATGGAAGCTGTTGCCGAAACATGCAAGGAAGACATCACCATCATTATTATCTTGTGATATTTTAGGTCGAAAAACCTTTTTACTTATAGATTTGTTTTGTCTAGATATTTCTCTCTCTCCGTATTTAATAAACATTAAAAAAATATTTGACCTCAAACCTCTCCAGCATTGAACCCCTGCCGCATGAAATTCCTTAACCACGTAGTTACATAGCTGGTCACTATCTATTCAACTTGTAAATGTAATCCAGTTGTAAACGTACTGAATCCATAAAAAGAGTACGTAGGAACCTCGCCGTTTTCCAATACAATCTCAAACTAGATTATTCGACGCTGCGTGAAATTATCGCACAGGATTACAGGAAACAGGGAAGCGATGTCGTTAGCAGGATTTTTATAGTAGTGCTATTTTTATAATCGATTGTATGTAATTAGTACGAGTATGTAGGCTGAAACGTATTTAAAATGGCAACACTTTAATTAATTGTAAAATTTATATGACTGTTAATGAAGGCTAATATTTTCTCGCAATAATATATTGGTAGGTAGGTATATCATGAGGTCTTCGTGACGAAAAACTATGGAAATCTTTCTAAGTACACTTGATTACAGGTTTTGAAATATACATATTTGAACAATAAAGACTTAATGAGTCATAAAATGATACGCGAATTGGTACTACTTTAGAGACTTAACCTTTCGAAAGCCGGTCATACCTTTCGAAAGCCATCACCTGCCCATCAGAGGCCAACGCCTTACGGCGAGGCACCAGGAAAGGTCAACAGCGGACAGCCTCGCCCCCTGACTACCAGTTTGGCAGGATATCTCCGCCTGGAATTAACCTTCAGGATACCTCCTACCTCCTGAATGGTTACAGGATCGAGGTCGTTTGCGCAGTCCTCTCCCTTATGAAGCGGTGATTCGATTGCATTTTCAATGATTCTTTTATTTGTACGCAAGAGACATACTACCACAAAGTTCTGGCTAAGAAATTATGATTAAGCAAATGACGGAACTCGCCAAAATATATTTGAATAAAATGTGGCACCCTCAATGCATCAAATAAATAATTTTCACAGCTATCGCCCACTCGACTATATTTTATTATACGAGTTATGTATTTATTAACAATATTATTGTTTTCGACAGAAGATCAAAATTACCAGAAAGCTAGAAAATATACCTAAAAATAGTAATTCCTAATTAAAATCGGAAGGTTCATTGTTTATTTAATTATTGAAAATCAAAGTAATTATATGTGTTCATGTAATGTAATAATTGAATTTTAATGTAATTAAATGTGTTCTATAATATTGTTAATAAATTAAAATTTTAAATTTCGTACAGTTACCCATATCCAATAGCCTAGAATATATGCAAAGCTAAGATGTACTATTAATCATATCATATCATATGCTTAGAATATTAAACAGACAGAAAGCCACTTAAGAAAGATACTTTTAAAGCAGTTATATAATATTGAATTTTGTGTCTTAGAAAATAATGATAATAATGTTTTTAAAGTTCATCTGTTGAGGAAATTACCAATTTTTTTATATTAAGTCTAGTACTTTAATAATCCATTTTTTGTCTTCATATTGCATGAATTAGACAATGCATGTTTCATACACTTTTTTCATGTTAAAATTATTTTACACACCCAGATTTTAAAATAAAATAAAAACGAATACCTCTGAGTTAGGGGCTAAATTTCAAAACAAACACAGAATATTTTCTTTTAGAACTAACCAAAAAACGTTAGCTGATATAGTCTTCTTTAATTTCCAGGAGGAGTATCATTAATTTATCTTCTTGTTTATCCATAATACAATAAAGAATACCTACAATATTGCGTCATTTCTTCTACTGTAAAACAGCAAGCTTACGGCTAAATTTCAAAACACTACTGTATGTTTGGAGATACAAAAAGACCTCTTTCATTCAAGGAAGGTATGTTTTTTACATATATTTTGATTATGATTTAAAGCAATAAATAAAACTGTTTTAAATTTCTAAGTCTTCGCAGCGACCGAGCACGCTGCTAGAATCAAATTGCTACTAACCGGGTTAAATTGTATCAAGTTGAAATAGTCTCGTTTTATTTGTCCGGAACCCGCAGCGCCTTTCCGAGCATTTCTGAGCGGCGAGCGACCGCTCCTTAAAATACATATTGGCGGGAGAGCCATTTGCATACGCGTCTTTAAAGGCTCGTCTGCCTCTGTATAGTACTGACCCAGTACACTATTATGTATAATTTTTTAATGCGGATTTCAGGCTGGGCGACACCCCTTTTTTAAATGTCACACGCAGTCTCATCAAAACCCCGCTTTATTAAATGTAGTGCGCCCCTATGCGCACCACCACCACTTTTTCTATTTTTGTTGATTATTTTTTCTCCCTCATTCGTGTTTCCCCAGTTTTCCTTTGCGAGTTTTTACGGGCGACGCCGATCTCGTGGGAACAAAGCGCGACCGCAGAACGCTACGACTTCGCTACGACGTTGCTACGCCGCGGCGTAGAGGCTCATGCTATGGCGCGCCGTAACGTGGGTGACTACGAAGAATACGTTACTGGAGTGTCAGCATATTTGAGAATGAAGGGTCAAACAGATTGATACTACTCTTGCAAAGGTAAAAATAAATATAAGAAAAAACACTGCGCATAGATTAAGAACTATTTACACGGGCAGACTTATAAACGAAAAGAAAATATTTTTTGTGTGAGACTGTCGCACAGTATTAAAAGACAATTAAATCACAACGTATTTTGCTAATTTATTCCTAAGAATACATAAAGTTGAGAAAAAATAGCTCAATCTAATTGCAATATATCTAATCACTTTCTAAAAAAAATATGAAATTGATTTCGTTTCAGAAAAGCGATGATAAAAGAAGAGTATTGGGAAGAAGGGGGAGAAGTATGAAAGGACGGATGGATTTCAAATTATTAAAAATGGCGGAACTATATAAAAATCTAGTTCTAAAAGCCAACCATTTGCAAGATATAAATCTCCGCACGCTCGCATAAAAAAATAGTCAGTGGAATATGTTTGCACGCGCGTTGTGCCACATAAACCAGCTTGTCGCTACGACACCAAATGTAGATTATTTTAATAAATGTCAGTCTAGATAAATTTTAATTCTATGCTGTAAACAACTTTGTTTCTATAAAATAGATTTGTTTTGTGTATAATGTTATTTTTTCCCTTCATACATGTTTATATTACAACTCAACGGTCATCTACTATAATGTTGGTTTATTTATTAAATGACACTAAATCAAATAAATAAATAAACTAATAGTAATAATAATCGTAAAACCACTATTTCAAATGCTGGGCTGGGTTTGGTTTGTATATTTAAATTCCGCCGAACATTTTAATCAGATATCAATGCCGAGCCGCCCGAGACTAGCCGAGAAACGAACCGTTAATATTTAGAGGAAGTTTGGCCTTGGATACTTGTTGAGGGAGTTTTGTGGTGACAAAAACGATTATTTCACTTATTCGCGAATGGAATTCTTTTCTATTTCCGGTATACGCTTCGAAAAGTGTTGTTCGAAGATCCTAGACGAAACGTTTGCAGGTTTTTACTCCAGATATACTGGATAGAAATTAAATGATCTTTAAACAAGGGGCCTCTCACGTATTTCATATTCTTTACCTCTGATTAACTATTCTTTATGAATTGTAATTTTGCAAAAATTTTACCGATTTCGCGCTAAATTTTGTTATTTTTTCGGAATTTAAGAAAGTGTAATTTCTGTATAGTGAAAATTTTAAGTAAATATGGCGGAACCCTATTGTACCCCAAGGACTCTCCTTAAATACCCTGATTTGAAAACGACATTTTCTCCTTTACGTCAAATGGGTGTGTATTTGTTTGTGTGGGTTGGTAAGATTGACTCATTCAAAAGTTTGTTTTTAATCTTTATTGTAAAATTCCACAATGATTTTTCACAATTTCACAATGTTGTTTATAGTCACCAAGTCATTCTGCGAAACTGAATTTGAGTAAAGATGAATTTGCGTCATTTATTTTATTCTCTGATGAGTGTATAATCAGGTTCAAAAGGACAGACTCTGTGGCCCAGTAGGGTATTTGTCATATTTATTTAAAACTTTGTTCACACAGAAAATACGCATTCTAAAATTGAAAAAAAATGTCCATTATAATGAAAAGTGGCATCATGATAACTGATAGTTGAAATGCCGAAAAAACTATTATATTCGAAGTAAAACAGATCAAACTTTTAAATTCACATAGTAAATAGAAAATACGATAAAAATTTATACCAGATTAACAGATGATTTTGCCATAATAATTAATTGAAGTTAGAGAATATGAAATCCTTTAGAGGCATACACCCTTGTCGGTAGAATGTCTAAAACCTTGCGATATGTTGATCCAAATATTTCAATCCTGAATAACTTTCATAAAAACAAAATAATAATCGTTTCAGGGGCTTCGTATATGGTTTATTGTTCAGATTAGTTACAACATATCTCTACACTAAGTTAAACAACGAAATATTGGTGTAAAATTTTACTTAAAAGTTTTAATCACAAGTTCCGAAGTTGTGTAGCGTTGGTAATCCAACTTTAGGGACCGGAGTGGCTCGAATGCGCAACTCAGCAGACACGTCCAGGCACGCTGAATGGCTTCCTTGGACAGAAAGATACTCAAGCGTGTTATTAGATTCAGCTGAGCCATTTTAACCGGTTGTGTGGCAAACTGTCATCGTGCACTATGTCGCCTGAATGCGTAATTTTCATACAGCGTTGAGCGAAAATGTCATATTTTCTCAAAGCAAACGGGTTTCGCGAAATTTTATTTTGAATTACAAAGCTCTAAGAGAATGTTCGTTTTTCAGTTAGATTACGCTATTGCCATCATCACTACTGATAAGTATTTCAAAATAAATGATATAGTGTAAAAATAATTGGGTCTATACCAGTGTACTATGTAACAATTCTATGTTGAGATTCTAGGTTACAAATTTATGATGGAAAGAAGTCCTAAAATCATTATTAAAAGGAATATATCCTTCCTCTCTATCTATCTATCTAAGTGTCGCTCAATTTTTGTCTTCTTTTAACGCCCTTTTTCATTCATCGGCAGATATTAAATATTGCTGATATACCTTTTATCAAGGATAAATATTCTTACTGAATAGAAGAGTAATTGATTGAGTATGGAAGGATTATAACTCCTGTCTTCGGAGTAGATATTCATCAACAGGAAGGATGGTAATAACCATATAGCATGTTGACAAATAATAAACAGTACTCTCATAGACGAATTTGGGTTACTAATATGATGTACATTTAGGAATATAAAACGCATCGCCACATTTTTAAACATAGAAAGATATAATTATAATGTGTTGTATACACATGAAAATTAATCATGCGTTAAATTGACGAAAGATTATCATAACTTAATTTTAGGTGTTAACTTATTATTATATATTAATGTTATACGCTGACTTATTATTTTATATTATTAGCATTAATATGAAAAATTATATGGGTGTTATTTTTAATATGTATACATGAAACAACAAATGCCATATTTATGTACTTTTATGTTCTTATATGTAATTATATAAAAAACTGTAAACATCTTCCAAATTGAATAAATATACATAAATTAATTTTGATTTTATCACAAATTTAATATTTTCATTATTAATTACTATTTAATGTTAGTATTAAGTAAATAAGATTCTCGGTTAAATATACGAATCAATTGAATTAATTTAAATCAGTCAAAAACAGCTTTGGTGTATGTCTATATTACTTCGGCAGAAGACGTTAAAAGGACATACAATATTTCAAAATTGATGACATTTAACCTCCGCGATACCTACTCCAGGCTGTAGGTCTGAGTAACAAGGGATATTTCTGAAATGCACATCGCTTGATTAACCATATTTGTAAAGAGAACGCAATATTTTGCTCACGATTGCGTCAGTTTTACTTAAAATATAATTCTAGACTTGAAAATGTGGTAAATAAATATTTTGTAAAATATAATAATTGTAATGAAAAAATAATGGCTGCGTGAGTTTACACGGAATTTTGTTATTTTTGGTGGTTGAATTTTGGTGCTTAAAACAAACCATTTTACTATCTAACAACAGAACACTGACAATTTCATTACAATATGTAAATTTGAAACAGTATTATACTTAATTAGTCCTTGACAACAATATTGATACTTATATAATAAATAACAACATATATAATAAATAAATATATCGACAATAAATAAATATATATATGACTAGCTGCGCCCCGCGGTTTCACCCACGTGGTGATGGAAAATTGTGATAATGATGATAGAAAACTATATATCTTATAAATTATAGCCGATGTGTTAATCTGATGTGTAAGCTATGTTATTGTAAAGTTTCATCAAAATCCATTCGGTAGTTTTTACGTGAAAGAGTAACAAACATCCATACATTCTTACAAACTTTCGCGTTAAAATAGTAGTAGGATAGTAGGATGCGTTGTTAAATTAATTAAATGCATTAAATTTAAATAATTGCGTTAAATTAATTAAATTAATAAAAAAAAAAATGTATACATATATTAGGTAGGTATATTACCTATTGGTAATGGCAGAGTATTGATTATGTTTTGCTTTTAATTATTTATGTTATTGCGAGTTGTCTTATGTTATTTGTTAAATATTAGAGAAATCATCATAGCAGTCTATGAGCTCGTTATAAGGTCATGTTATTCGGGGCAACGGCAAAAAAAAGGATCGTTGTTCGTGGAGCAGCGCAGCAGACCGAACACGACAAGATGGCGAGTTCGATGGATTGGAGTAAGAGTTCGATGGCAAGACGGCGAGTTCCAAAGATCGAAATAACATTCAAGCGGAAGTAGGCCAGGAGATCGGGACAATCCAGTGTGTTATTAATTAGGGAAATTATATGATTCTATTACGACAAATCTATTAAAACAAATCTATTACTTATTGTCTCATTTCTAGCCAAAAAACAGATTTAGTACGTTAGCAATTACGTACATCCCCGAGGAACCAGAAAGTCACAAACCACAGATATTCATCATCATCAGCCCCAACCCATAGAACCACAGATGGTCTCATATATTCTTTCAATTTCCGAAATGTACTTTTTATATACAGGATTCCAAATCACAATTTCACACTCCAGTTTGCTGTGGAGAAGCGAAATATTCGGGAGTAGTTTAATTTCGTACTAGGATGTTCGCATCTTTCAAGGGAATAAGCTATGTAAAATAGTTGTTCAATACTATTTACAGGACAGGAAAAAAATATTCTAGAGCCAAAAACAAAAACTCTACGCTACTGTCTCTTTCTCATTTGAAAAGTGGTTAGAATATATAATTCAAGCATTTCTTTTGAAATCAAACACAGTGCGAAGTCGCCATGGCAAAGAACAGCTTTACATTTTGATGTCCGAATTTTGAGTTTGCATTAGCTTATTAGTTATCGGCCGCTATCTTTGTAGATTGTAACAAATTGGCTAAGGGTGCGATTGTGACATAACAAATTTCCGCTACCTTATTTTTTTCGTGCAAACTTTGCCTCTGTCGTACCTGGGGAAAAAATGGGTCAATCTTTGGAAAATATTTACTCGCGCCTTTTTGCGCAGTTAAGTAGTTAGCCAAAGTCTCACAAATTGTATTACGCAGTTGAGGAAAATTCCTTTCGGAGGCTTATTTTATTACACGCCTCGGAGGACAGTCTGCCCATAACTTGGGAACGTATGCCAATGGACTGGGGAAGCATGACGTCATTGAGGTTTTTTTTTCAGAAAAAAAGAAGAAGCATTAGCAAGATTGGATATTTTTACAAACTGTTATGTATGCAAATATAAAAATAGCCTATTATCTTTTTAAGTTTTTAAGACATTTACTTACGACATAGGTTGAGTAATTTCTGAGATAATAATAATAATAATAATAAAACTCTTTATTGACCACAACAGGTACAAATGGCGGGCTTATTGCCATAAACGGCAATATCCTTCAGCCAACCAGCCGGTAGTAATTACGTTTTAAATTTTTAAACATTTTTTTAAAACATTTTTTATACATTTTTTAAACATTTTTAAACACGTAAACATTTTTAAATGTTTCATTGACTTCAAAGAATACATATACATACGCATACATACACATACATACACATACGTATAATACATAAAGTGCATAATAGGATAAGCTTATATTATTTTGACAGCAGATATAGCTTCAGCCGGGAGCGAAACGCACTCGAACTAACGGTATCCCGTATATTGGAAGGCAGGTTATTCCATAATCTTGCGGCATATACAGAAAAAGAATAGGTGAAGAAAGCTGTATGATGCTGAGGTATACATAGAGTATTCGTTGACTGGGACCGTAATGGCAGCCCGTGAGAAGATAACGCCCGGAATTCGGATTTTAGGTACGACGGAGTTAGTGGATTATAGAGTATTTTCTGCAATAGGTTGCAGGTCTCTACGTTCGCGTATCTTGAGCCAATTTAGTTTAGTACGGAACTCTGAAACATGGTCGTATTTTTTGAGCCCGTACACATATCGAACACAGACATTCTGGAGCCGATCTAATTTGTCTAGGAGAGCTTCGTGGGCATCGAGGTAGCATATATCCGCGTAGTCAAATAACGGGAGTAGCAAGGATTGTGCCAGAGTTTGGCGAGTGCTTAAGGGCAGGAAGTTTTGTAGCCTCTTAAGGCTATGAAAACTGGCATAAAGTTTCTTGCTGACCGCCGTTACTTGATCATGCCAAAAAAGATTTTTGTCAAAAATTATACCCAAATTCTTTACAGTATTTGAAAAAGGGATTATGGTGTTGTTTAGATTTAGATGTGAGAAGTCGTACTTAGAAAGAGAGTTTAGAAGTTTTGTGCTACCTATAATGATTGCTTGCGACTTATTAGGGTTCAATAGTAGTCCATGATTTGTTGCCCATTGTGAAATTCTAGCGAGATCAGAGTTCATTTTGGAAATGGCTATACTGATATCAGCAGGTTTAACATGGATATACAGTTGCATATCATCCGCATAGAGATGATAATAAGAATTAAGGGACTGTGATATGGTGTTCGTAAATATAGAAAATAACAAGGGAGAAAGAACACTCCCTTGAGGGACACCAGCGGTCAAATCGTACCAATCTGAAAGTTTCTCCTCATACTGAACTGCTTGAGTTCTGCCAGAAAGATAGGAACGGAACCAATTAAGAGTCGTAGAGCTTTCAGACGCGAGAGAAGAATATCAAAATCGACAGTATTAAAGGTGTTACTAAAGTCAAGAAGGCACATCACTGTAATTTTCCTATCTTCCATAGCAGCTCTGATATCATCGGTAACCTTGACAAGGGCCGTGGTGGTACTATGCCCTGGTCGAAACCCAGACTGTAGGGGGTCATGCAGGCCATTGCTTATGAGATGTCCGTTCAACTGATTAAAAACCACGCGTTCAATTAATTTTGAGAATAATGGAAGTATAGATATTTGTCGATAATCCTTCTCTCCCGACGGAGCGTCGACCTTCTGCAAGGGAGTAACCAGTGCTCTTTTCCATTCGGACGGGAATGTGCTCGTGTTAAAGGAACAATTTATGATACTTGCGATTGCTGAAGAAATGAGGCCGATCAGTGGCTTTATGAGTTTAATGTTAATATTGTCTACTCCGGTAGCATTGGTTTTGATAAAGGATATTATATCTCGAACTTCCCGTTCGTTAGTATGGAGTAGAGAAAAGGATGAGATGGAGTTTAATATATTAGGTTCGATAAACTGAATGGTTCGTGACTTGACAGCGGTATCAATATTATGTGGTGAAGTAGAATAGAAATTGTTCAGCGAATTTAAAGTAATCGACGGGGTAAGAGCAGTTGATCTCTTTTTACCTACGCCTAAGCCATGTATTGCTCGGATTACACTCCATGAGTTTGGATCGAATAAAATTTCGTTTCGAGTTTCGGCAATGTTGCGTACACCGGTTTCGGAGCTTTTTAAAATTTTCCCAAAGTTCGCTGGTTGGGTTTAACCTGTGGCGGATCTTAGCCTTATCACGTGCTGCCATTGCGTTTCTAATATTTTCACAGATCCATGGACACGGAGTGTGCTTAATTTTAATTATTTTGTTAGGTGCGTGAGTGTCATATAAACGTAAGATTATTTCATTTAACTTTGAAATGATAAGTCTATGTCATACGTGTATTAGAAATATACTGATGGAAAAGGCTCTGATTTTATTCCGCTTATTGACATAAATCATAATTCAACACTTGAACTCGGATCATTTCAAACTGACGTGAAACTAAATGGCTGAAGCTAGCAGAGTATTTCTCTGTGTTTATATATTAAACGATAGGTTAGCTCTAAAATATTGCCTGCAGGCAATAAGCTCGCCTTTTCTTAAGAATAAAGAGTTTTATTATTATTATTATTATTAAACGACAATCTAGACTTGATGCATATCTGGAAATCTTCACTCGACAAGACCCGACAGATAATAAAAAGACACTTTTAAATATATTTTTAGGAAAAAAGAAATCATTTGTATTTCATTTAATATATTTATTTATTTATTAGTCCACAAAAAAATATACTGTTAACATTTAAACATAGATTGTGATGCTCCTAACTAGACAGAGCCTGTTCTAAGGAGAACATTAATACAAATTATTCTAAAATACGTAACTTCCCAAATAATAAAAAAAAACTGAATTAAATTATAATGGGCCAGATTGCGTTTCTTTGTGAACTAAAACTAAAATTAGTGCAAGCGAACAAGACAGCAATACGGTAGAGCGGAATATGAAACGAACGATCGTCGATAAATACTACCTGTCGAACTTATAGCCGTCCGAATAAATTCGAGCATATTTCGTGCAATGTAAGATTTCACCTTGGCGGGCAGTTTTAATGCGAAAAAGTGACAACCGGTCATCTCACATTCCGCTCTAGCGTATTGCCCTGTCTCGTTCACACAGACTAATTTCCGATTATAGTTCACGAATAATGGCAATCGAGCCCATTAAGTACATAAATAGAGTAAATTTAAGTATGTGTATATAAAAAAAATATTAAAAAATATATTTATTTATTTTAAATTGTGATAAATGTTTTCTCTGTCTCTCTCCTACTAAAGTTTATTAGCCATATTGTCAGGTGATATTTTTAATGTTTGCTCCTAATTCTCAATATGTTTGTTTTACTCATGATATTAACTATTCTTGAAGCAAGAAAGCTTTAGTGACGTTTTCCAAAAGACGTAAGACGTTTCGTGACTTTCAAGTTTCACTTATAACGACGTGATCTCTTACAGTTCAGGAGAAACACAATATTCGTCTCCATTGGTGTTTTTGAGGTTTATCATTGCTTTGAGGCAAAGCAAATGTCTTAAATAATTATCCATAAAGATGATCACAAAAGATCCAAGAGATGCTATTTTAAGGGGAAATCATTGAAATACTGTTGTATACTTAAGTGGCAAGTTGAATTGGCAATACATAAAACGGTCAATGTGAATAAATGACGTAAATAATCACGGTTATAAAAACAAAAATACAGCGAAAACAACATAGCGATGACAATGAAATGCTGCGCAATCGACGACAATGTTACGACTAAAGTACAGAAAGCGCGGAAAAGGGGCATTACCATCAACGGATTCTAACTGCTCCTCCGGCTATAAAGCTATAAAATGAAATTGGTTATCGAACATTTTTACAGAGTTTATAATTTGGACTTTCCCGTTTTTTTTAAATACAGATATTCCAATGTATTTTAAATGCGCGTTCCCCGTACCCAAAGCTTCGTGTGGAAAGTTATAATGTACATAGCCGCTTTGAAACACTGGTTCCTATTCGATCGTCAGGCAGGCAGGACCGCATACAGGCTTTAGATTCGGGGGGTGGGGCGGTGGGAGGCAATATTCATTCAAACAACGCGCGCGGCAACCATAAAACTTGAATTTGCCCGTAAAGTGAAAGGAGAAGTGAAAATACGGGAGTAGGGTAAATCCCAACCATCCCCCCCTGGATACATGCCGGACGTGGACAGTACTTGGTAGGGTGGTCGCCTGATTACTCTACCACGTGATGTTATAAGATCCGGCCGCCTGTATGATATTGCATGGGGTATCAAGGTTTTAAAAACCCCTTCGGCGTGACTCTGAAAATCATCCCTCTCGTTCCGCGAATGACATAGCTCTTTACTTTTCTTCTGTCTTATTAGGCTGGGGCCTAATGGTTCCATGCCTTGTTTTGTGTGCGGACAAAATCATGGATCAGTTCCCACCCGGGAGCCTTAAAGAACCCCGGGAAAGGCCAAGGCAGAGGGCTGCAAAAGCACTGTTATATCCACAGAATAACCAGGATGTATGGAAACGAGATTTTCCTAGATTGGCGATATCCGATTTAAAATGCCACTTCGGTCACCAGGTCTCGTTGACAGCAGGCGAAGGGCGATACGGCCTGAAATTGCTCAGACTAGTCAGAGGCTCGTGAAAATGAACTTGAGCTGTGACCAGTCAGTGTAGTGGAAGAAGAAATATTTTCTTAACTGGTAAGCAGGGAGCGGGAAGTCAGTGTCCCCACTGTTAGAGGTAGGTCTCTGCTAGGCAGTAGCGTAATTATATCAGTAAATGGTCAAGTCCCAAAATCTTCGGACTCATCTCGGAGTGGAAAGACAATAATGATCGTTATACCATCCTGAGATGGAGGGTTCGCCCACTGCATCGACATTCTTAAGTACCTCGTTAGACTCTTGTATTTAAGCTTCGTTGTCGAAGTCGTGAGAAATTTCGGCAATTATCTATCGCCTTCGTTGTAAAATCCGAACCGAGAATTTGTTGTTTTTCGCATTCAAGCCACCGTATAGCACTCGATGAGTTCTATTTAACAATTTATTTATTTACCTATTTAACCCTTCCTATTTGAGTTAACCATTTTTGGTTAGACGCTTACAAATGCTAAAATTGTATCTAACCAATATTGGTTAGGGCGCTCCGCGCTGCGTAAAATGCCAACTTTTTAAATATTTATTCATTATTATCTTAACCTTTCAGCCGCCGGCCCTCCAGAAAGCTATTATACGCCCCGCGCCAGCCTGTTTTGAAAAGAAGGGCGAGCGCCGCGCTGTGTTTATACTAAGTATTTTCCATATTACCATCATATCGATCAAAACTACTAAATATCTATCAATGAATTGCCTAACTTATTTACTTGTTAACCTATTTATCAAAATTTGACAGTGATAGCCAAGGTCGTTTGATCAGAATAATGATTTATTCAAACGAGTGTCGTTTTCTCCCGAACGTAAATAAAACACCCACAATTAATTGTTTGAGCCTATTTTTTCACTTTTTTTAAAATTATCAGAAAGCTAAATAAATTCTCTTTAGAATAAAAATAAAATCGTATAACATTATAGTACTAATAAGTAGTGTAATATTAATTTCAATATGTCAATATTTTTGGATTTACTTTTTCCGGCGGAGCTTACGTGACTCAAAACATAGGGTGTTTGTAAACGATCGATATATTATTTTAGTTAGACTCTCTGTAATGCCTCTGAAATCTTGAAACTAAACATAACGGCTACCAAGACAAAGTTTTACTAGGTAATTACCTAGTAAAATCCCTTTTTATCCCCAACTATATACCCATTTATTTCGTATTTTTAATACCAATTTCGTTGAATAGCTAGGTAGCTACAAAACACTACTCAGAAACAGTTTTCTCAAAGTAATTAGTAAGGATGTGTTATGATTATCCATAAAAATATAATTTTCGAAAAATTTCATCAATATTATTATAGCTATTTTTGAAAAAAAAAATACCTAGTTATTTTCCAATAAAATTAAAGTATAGTAAAAATATAAGTGTAATTATTATTAATAATATTAATAAGGGAATATAGTATAAAATATATATATAATTAAAAAAATTGTACCTAGGTACTTCCTGGGTAGGTACTTTTTTACTTATAGATTGCAACTATCCCACATTTTGTGTAAAACCATCATTCGTAAATAAATAAAACAGGTGTAAAAGAATCACACCGTTCATATTTTAGCGCCTAATTTATTAGTAGCCATGCTTCTAGTAACAGACTATAATATACCTGCAAAAGGCGATTCAAAAGGCCAGTCCTTTTTTTAGGTTACTCAAGTCGAATCGTAATGTCTAACATCTGTTTGTCACTTCCCACGCGACCGACCGATACAATGACGAAGCCCTATGAAGGTCGAAGCATCGATATCCCTGCGTTGGAACCAAGGGTCTGTACTCTGTTTCCAAAACTTTAATCTGCAACAACTCTTACTTCGTCAATCATTTCTTTTAAATTTGTCCTTTTTAATTAGACACCGTGTCACATTTGGACTTGCGTTAACGCATTAGAATCATTGTCAACGTTTTAAGAAATAAATTTTCATTAGGGTTACTTATTGTACTCATCTATATTTACGAACACTAGCGTATTATTAGTCTACTGATTATTATTTTTCATCATTGTAAACAAAATATTTTACCAGTAATTATTGTCGTGATATTTTGAGATTTAGTTATTTCATAATTTTATAATAATTCTTATCTTGATTAAGTAGATAACAAAAATACAACTTACTGTTACCGTTTTAGATTTATTTTACTATACGAATATAAGACAGGTATTCAATGACGATTGTTTGATAGTGATAGTTAAGTACCAATAATAAAGATAAAGTTTACATTCAAAAATGTCAACATACCTTACAATTATAACTCACCAGGTTGACTTTCTGAGATGACACGAAATATTCGGCAACTCAGAAATAATGTCCATATAAAATTTAGCTTAAAAGTCTGAAAGAGATCAAGAGCAACAAATAACATCGTGATTTATGTAATGTAAAATTTATTAAAGAAAACATTTATTCCCAAATAATTCCACTGACCGCTGGCAAATGAAAGTCCTAGAAATTGCATGAATACTATAAACATTACTTTTTAACTTATGGTTAGTAGTTTTAGAATTATAAATAAAGTTATTTTAAAATATTCATATTATAATTTAAAACTATGATCTCAAGTATATTATCGAGTTCATTATTTGATTTAGTGTAAAAACAATTATTTATTCGTTATTGTCCGTAGCAAAAACAATAATATGTACAAAAATGTTGTATTTACTATTTATGGCTTTAATTGAACTTCATTTGTTTCTCAGTACGATGACAGAAGGTAGGTCTACTTTTGTAACTCGATTTTGACGAACTTTTACATAACCAATTATTTTTAAATTTTACATACATAAAAAGTTCCGATGACAATACAATATTCTATAGTTAAAATAATAAAATACATGTCGGGTGTTTGAATACCTACAACATTTTAAGGGGGTTATTATTTATGAAACATTGACAAGTAGGACTGCTAGTATTAGGATTATAGAATTATAAAGCACCATTGATAATGAAAATATAAAAATTACCCACAAAAAGCAGTAACTTATACTTACATATTATATTTAAAGCGACCTGATTGTAGACGAAAATAGACAATACCTTCTAACTAATAGAATACATTCGTAACCAAAATTCTTTTATACCCTTCCGAGAATCATTGACATGGTTATCTAGGCGACTATTTTGACTATGGTTATCTAGGCGACTTGATTGCGTTGGACGTGATATTTTACTAAACAAACTAAATCATTATGGAGTTAGAGAGGACTGCTTAAAATGGTTTTATTCATATTTGAAAAATAGAACTTTAATCGTGGAAATTACACATTGTCAAAATCAAAACATTACGAAACACTGTTCGATTGCTTTAATTAATAAATTTGGTGTCCCGCAGGGTTCAATTTTGGGCCCTATTCTATTTTTAGTTTATGTAAATGATTTACCAATGTATTTCAAAGATATATTTCCAGCACAGCCAGATACAGACCTTATAGGTCTAGTTGGTTGTAGGACTTCGCCTCATTTCGGATATGCTAGCACATTTATATGCATAGAGCTATGTTTTTTCCTCTATACTAATGTTTATTTTTAAAGATTCTGCATATAAGATAGTATGTATGTCCATGTCTCTTTTTTTGTACATTACTTTAACAGTTTGGAAACGCGTGGTCTGGTGGTTAACGCTGGCGATACCGTTACATGTCAAAATCATAAATACGGACTTTACGAATTGCCGCAGATCCTTGCTCGCCGAAATTGCCTATACAATACTGTACCTCTAATCTCTCTTTGGAATTCTCAAATCAAAAATCTATGACATCAAGGAATTTTAAGACTCAAAAATGAAGATACAAGTTTAGTATTTATTGGAGAGTAAAAGACGTAAGCTTGATTCTATACATAAAACTATAGTTAAAAACTTTAAAAATGTAGACTCCATTTTTTTTATATTTTATCAAATACTTTTTGTTTAAGTACTTAAAAAACTGTTAAAAATCGTGTGCAGGTTATTTTTCGTAAACTTTTGTTACAAAGAAATGGAAATAATAAAAAAAATATATATCCTCGGAAATTGAATATCCTGGGAAACAAAGTTTGAATTAAAAAAAAATATAGCGATATTAACTCACTTTTTTATGTTAAAAAATATTTCGTTAAAAAAAATAAATAAAAAAAAACTTTCTTGTAATCATTATGTAACAAATATAAAACATCCTCTATAATCGCGATGTGTTTGGTCGTTGCTACAGTAAGTTAAAGTTTTCCAGGAAATTACTTGTGAAACGTCAGATTAATTTAAGTATATGTAATCTAGACTAAATTTCCAATAACATGATATATAATTTATTATAAATTATTTGAAAAAATACGAGATTTTACTCAATAAACGGCTTGCTTGTGTTAACTGTTCCAAGGAACCGGCATTGAATCGCTAATAATACCCATTGTTACTTCCTATTTCGGAGAATTGAAGGTTTATATATGATAATAATATATTTAAATAATATTAAAACAACATCTACTTACATTATTTCTGGTATCCACAACACAAATCACTAATACATATACTCTAGGAACGTCTTTAAACGTTGCCGTCCGAAGAAATTATGATGTACGCATTTCAGGGTCGGTTTAGGCATCTCAAAAATGATATTTTGTAAACTGCGATATTTCTTTCGGTTGCTAGTTTTATTGGCAAGCGGCTGTACTTAAATTTATTACGCTGGTGTAAACCATTAGGTAGAAAAAAAATAAAAATCAGCGCCGCATCTGCTGTCACAGACGGTGTGACGCCGGCGCTGAGGGACAAAAATCGTCTGGCACAGCGTATGTGACGGCGGCGCTCTAAGAGTTAATTGTTTGACGAGATAAGGTTATAATACTATAAATTTCAAATTTCAATGCGATCATTTTACAATTATTCTTTTAACGATCCGTATAGTAGTTTAAAAGTTATGGTCGTTTTTCTCAAGGCCATCGACTTCACGCGCAAAAGTGTCCCGGGCAGAAGTGACGACTAAATTTTTACCCCGCGATGGGAGGGGTTAACAACCCGTCTTTTTTATCCTTTTGCTTGCAAGCATGCGAGCATAGTAAATTTATTGTCAGCTGGGTGTCCGCATCTCCCATCCGTAGAGAGAAAACGTCTCGACGAGTAGTATATAAAACATTCGTACCCCAACCGTAGCTAACTAAATCGCAATGCCACTCGCACAATTAATTATTATTATACAACATATTCAACTCAATTCAATTTATTTTATTGCGATTATTGTATAGACTTTTACAATTATTTATTTCTTCACAACCTACCTTTTAGGCGTACAATATTTATTTAAAACAAGATTTCTCACAGATTAGCTAATCGAGTAGGCAATAAATAAAAAAAAACATTTTAACAATAAAAAAAAACATATATTATATATCATCAGAATAACTTAGTTACTTAATACTTATTTATTATTTAAAAATCGCAGAAAGTGAAATTGAACTATACTTATGTGAGTTATTACCAGGAATGAACTTCTTCGTCGAGGCTACCGGATGGGGGCTGAACTGTAAGTCGAGCCGACCCCGATGAACGATTGGATCTTAGTGGCTCAACTACACGAGAGCCGTTAGTAGACTATATAGAACATAAACTAACGATGCGTAAAGATTTTTCATGCGTTAAAAATGCGGGTTTAAAAATGCGTTAAAAATGTGCTACCGCTTTTCTTTCACCTCTCGATTTCGTGCACGCAAAATCCCACCCATCCACCTAATAAAAACAGTGAACTCTGAAGCATGCATTCAAAAAATGGTGCCAATCACCGATATATGGCCCTCGCCTTGTATCCAAATGTCACAATACAAAAGTCGTTCGTGACGAGACGCGTCGTCACGCGATCGCAGTCAATAGAACGGGCGACAGGGCGACTCGGGAACAGTCATAACGCCACGCGAAACTTTCCCGGCATATTCCTGTTCGGCATTATTGAGGGCGTCGATTGGACTGCTCCCCGGTAGCGGCGAAACTTGAAATACGCCGGGGAGGCGACAACTCGCCCAGTCTGGCGCAAATTGATCTGTCCAACCGCTTCTAGAATAGATAAATCTCGCCGTATGACGACAGCTATGGGACTAAACCATCTGGAATATTGAGGAAAACCGCAATCAACTCATAGATTTTCTTAAGTTGCCTAAAACTATCCAAAAAGTTTCTATCTAGAAAGAGTGCGCTAAAAATATTTCAGAAATTACAGCCCAAAGCACTCCTTTACACACACGTTTATTTCGCCGTGAAAATCCACAATTAATTCGCCGTGTCGTCAGTGGGGTATGGATCACTGTGAACGCTTGTCAATGGACATTGCGGAAACACGGCACGGCGCCGCCACCGTAATGCACCGTATTTACCCCTCGGCGATACGTGTTTATTTACGTGTTTGTTTGTATCAGTGTTGTATGGCAATATATGAGAAATTGACTATGACACCGAAGCTTAACACCCCGTTCCCATTTGTCGGGTGTAGGGACCCGATTTTAATCGGATGTCGGTGCCTCTGTTCCTACTTATCCGGTGTCGGGCCCGATTTTTAATCGGGTGTCGCTCTGTTCACACTTGTCGGATGTCGGGTCCGACACTCTCTAGGAGGCGACTGTGCGCGATGGACATCGACGATAGCGCCGAAACGCTCTATCCTATTGAGATGAAATTTGGCATGCAGGCATCATTTGGTCATGGCATGAGGCTGAAAAGTTTGTGGTTGAAATCCGTCCACCCTGGGTTGGCTCCCGATGAGGGAACTCCTCAACGGTCAACAGCAGAGACCCAACATTTTGTATATGCATTCAATTATGATAGCCCCCTTCTGAGTTTCACTATGATATGGATGATGTACCCTGGGTTGGCTCCCGATAAGGGGACTCCTCAACGGTCAACAGCAAAGAATTAAAATTTTGTATACGCATTCAATTATGATTCGCCCCTTCCAATTGACACCATGACATGGCTGATGTACCCTGGGTTGGCTTCCGATGAGGGAACTCCTCAACGGTCAACAGCAGAGACCCAACATGTTGTATACGCATTAAATTATGATAGCCCCTTCCAATTTCCACCATGACATGGCTGATGTACCCTGGGTTGGCTCCCGATGAGGGAACTCCTCAAGGGCTATGGGGTGAGCTAGTGGGGTGAGCGTAGAAGACTTGGGGACAAGACATTCTACTGTCTTGTTCACCAGCAACCCGATAGAGACCGACGCCTTACGGTGGGGCACCGGGAAAGGTACCCGGCGGGCAGCCTCACCCCCTAACTTCCAGTTTTAGCAGGATATCTCCATCTGGAATTAACCTTCAGGATACGTCCGTCCTTCCGACTGGTTACGGGTCCGAAGTCGCTTACGCAACCTCTACCTGTTGAATTTATTTTGAATTCAGTTTGAATTTATCGCGGACCTGGGCATTCTTTGCCCGTAGTGCCACACGAGATCGAGCGGCCCAAGGTCATTTCAAGAGTGGCATAACCACATATCAACATCCATCCCCGCTGCTTAGGAAACAGTATATTTCCATAGTCTCCAGACCCCTTCAGAAATTAGTCAGAATGCACAACCGACCGGTGCGCAAACTGTCCAGTGGCGCCGGGATGCAATCCCGCCGGGAGAAACCGGTCCACCAGCTCTGAGGCTTGAGACACGGGAGTCTTACCCGGGGTAGCCTTCCACTCAAGGAGGCTTCTTGATAGGAGCTGAATCGTGAGTTGAGCCGATTCGAGATCAAAACGGATTGCCAGCAGTATGGCCAGATGTGGTATTTTTACGATCAAAGTGGTATATTTTCGCCCAAAAATTTAGACGGTTGTATTTTTAATTGTAATATCATTTTTTTGATATCTTTTGGTATTGATGTATGTAATTATTTTTTTTGATATATTTTTATTACTTATACTTTAGTTTTGAATGACATCCTTGTAGTGCGTGAATCAGTACGACGAACTAAGCAATTTCTGTTTTTTTTTGGGAAAACCAAACTCAATGATTTATTTGGTTGTCAAATTTGTAAATCCTATTTATTGAAGAAAAGTTTGACAAGCGTTGAGAGCGCTACGCCGTCCAGCATTAGGTAAGATAACGCTAATAAACAATATTATCGATAATTTACTTAACACTAAATAGCGCATCGTGCTCATTTCTTTTATGCTATTTAAAAAAAAAGCAAAATTGCAATAAAGCCTTTTTTTGTTTTTTTTCAAAAATCCTTTTTAAAAGTTGCTTAGTTCATCGTACTAATTCACCCACTGTCACTAATTAAAAACTCATCCTGTATGTATTTTTGGTGTCTTAGAATTTTAATCATATGAACTACAAATCTTGGCTAGATCATTTTTCGAAATCTTCAGGCGTTGAATTTAAAATGTTACAATATGGTTAATGAATACATCATAACTCCTTTTTTATTATTGCTAAAATAAAAAACAAAACTGTATTAGAACTTGAGAAAAATGTCTCCTAAGTTGTTGTAATTTAGTTTTTAAAATATTTAGTGGGCTATGAGTAGAATTATATAGTTTAATAATAAGAAGTTTAGATTATATGGCTGATCACTAATGTAAGGATAAGGCGGATACTAAAGGGTATATTCATGGAAATTTCTCTCAGTTTCTCTTAGAAATTCCAAACCATATGCATTGTATTAGTTTGACTTCGAACTTATTTCGAATGAATTTCGAGAGTTTGCATATATCGGGGTGAGGCGTCGTGAAGCAGGACGAGAGAGATAGGTGGCTAGAAACAGAGACGGGAGAGAAGTGGAAACCCTTGTAATTTATAGTGATTACAGCAGGGATTATGGTATTCTCGTCCAAAGGGTCATTGGGAGGGTATGCGTGGACGACCGTCGTAAACACACGACCGCCGTCGGATGTAGTCGTAAATGTCTCCGCTCTCTATTTACCAGTTGTCTTTGGAAAATGAGACGCAGTCGGTGGCATACGCTGTATTATGTAGGTCAATTGGATAGGTAAATATAGTAACTCAATCGTAATAATAATAGCAGAGAGTAACTCGAAATCTGTCATGGATCATTGATCATAGAACAACTCACGATAGTTCCGAATCGATAGGCAGACAATAACATAAGTATGTTTTTGGTAGATAAGAGTAGATTTGGTAGATTAGAGTAGATTTTTGGTAGTTTTTGATAGATTACACAAAGTGCAAGTTGAGCAGCGTTGATGTTAATCCTCTACATTTTTAAATATTTTTTTGATTTACTTTGAAATATAAAATGAGGTATTAGTAGGTATTATATAAATCTTCAACAAATCCTGTCTAGCGCAAGACTGAAACAAAAAGAGGAACCGTGGAACCCCTTTTTAATAACATGATAATAATAATAATAATAATAAATAAATTGTGTATTATGTATATGTGTATGCATATACAGATTGAGTTTTATTAGTGACATCCTTATATTAGTGATAGACACTTTTAAAAAATATTGAAAAACAATTTTTTTTTTTGTAAATACGGATTTTTTTATTTTACATAAAAGGGTATAAAAAGCGGTAAGCGCTGCGCCATCTAGCAGTAAGTAAAATAAAGCGAATAAATAATATTGGCGATATTTTACCTACCACTAGATGGCGCAGCGCGCTCAACGCTTGTCAAACTTTTATTTAATAGGCAGGTTCTTAAAATTTACAAAAAAAGAAGATCATTTTTCCTTTTTTTTTTCTTTTTTCCAAAAAAAAATATCGTAAGTTGCTTACTTCGTCGTATTGATTCACCCAAACAAGGATTTTACTAACAAAAAACTCACGGTGTATAATAAATGAATAGTATAATATCAATATCAGTAAAACGACTCTAGTAACTGAGCACCGTAAGCCCCGGCGCGCATTGCGGCCTGTCCGCGGCGGCCAAACCGCGGCGGCCAGACCGACGACGACCGACGACCGCGCGGCCCAAGACCGCGCGTCCGACGCGGCCAGGCCGCAAGTGCACGCCGGGGTTTATAATACAGGTAAAATAGACTTTGTGATGGTAAAATTTGTACATCAATGGAAATTGCATGTTATTTTATCTCGGCAGTAAAAATGAAGATCTGTTGAGTCTGTCCAAAATGTAGGGGTTGAAACCCTTCCCCCCCCCCTATCTACCATAGAGGTAGTATTTTTGAAAATTTCGAAATATCAAACTAAATCGGTTAAAGTATCGTTTCCGATGTATTGTCCATACTGAATCTAATGAGAATGTTCAGAAACATTTAAATAATAACATTATTGTAGTCTATAATATTATATTATAATAAGTATACCATATGTCAGAAGGCAGCGTTATGCGTTGACATTAAATTATTGAGTGTCTTGAGTCATGAAGGGAATCTTCGTTTGGGTAATTAGGATTATCAAATTCTTCAAAATCATCAACGTCATGTTCGATATCCAGCAAAGTGATGTATTCAGCAGTCTGGCAAAACGTGTTATTGCTTGATCAACGAGGGCAACCGACTGCGTGCGGCGGTGGGTGTAGGCGCGAAGCGTATATAAAGCGCCATGAGTGGTACGCTCTCTCCACAGCATACTCAGGACTGGACATGCAGCCCTGAGACTCCACACTCAGAAAGCTGGCTCAATAGGCCAGAATACGCAATCTACTTTAAGCACTTGATGTTCCTAGAGAAAACACGCGTTAACGAGGTAGTAACGGAGCTTTCATAAATTGATTTTTTTTTTCAAGAAAGAAATGTATGCTCTAACAAACGTGCTTTTCGGCGCTAACAAATTGTTTCTAATAATTATATAATATATACAATATTCCACTTTTTGCAGTCATGTTTTTATTTTTTTATCATTTTTTTTTTGTTTAACCGCTGGAATGCTAATACCATCGATCGGTGGTATACCCGCGGTCAGCCTATCTCTGTATTTGTACAATAATATAATTATATGCGAAAAAAGTCGCCTTCATTTAATATGCCTCCATTAGGTATACATTAGTATGCGTGCACTAACACCCCCTACAAAGAAAATTTCGAGAGTTGAAAACATGCCATCCTGAGTTTTATTCCCATGGCTAGGTTTCTAAGGGAAATATGCTGTTGTTATAAAAAATGAAAAGCTCATAAATGATCTTCTTTCACGACATTATTAGCCCGACCTAGCTACAACGCAAGCTCTTCAACGCTCCAAACTTCCGACCCTGTCGGTCCTCGGATTACACTTACTAAACCGAGTTATGTGATAAATTACAATACAATAATAATCTTCCATGAGCGGTAATAATAATGTAATTACTTCCTGACCGGCATCCAGCTGCGGCACGGGGGCGGAGAGGAAGCACTCGGACGCATTAAATCTTCGGGTAAGCAAGTTGGGCCCTCATTTACATTGCGCGAAGTTAGCCCAAGTGTGATTATGTTGATTTTGGCATTAGCGTTTTGGTTCAAAGTGTGGTTTGGCCTCATGGGAACGCCTCAAATTATGATAATTGACTGCCGGGCGAAGCGCCCTCTTCTCACCGTAATTGAATTAAACGCAAAATTGCGCCACTTACAGAATTTTAAAAAGGTCGTTTAGAATGTATCTAGCATTAGCGGCTAACGGGTTTAATCCTGGGATAACGCGAGATTATTTAAAAGCATTTTAATTACGAAAGCGTATTGTATTTAAACAGAATGGATTAAGCGGAATGTGGTATTGGATAGGGTTCTGGTAGTGTTACATTATTCAAGTTGAGGTCGCATTCTATTTTTTTTGACCAGGGGGAAAATTCTAGAAATATTTCGCATGCTACATTTATCTATGGTCACTAAGATTTGACGAGTTTTGCACGTTACCGTATTCTTGTAATGCATGCAAGCATGCTAAAATTATCGCCTACATTACTCTAGAAATCTAGTCTGGACCAAATCTAATATCGTTTCCTAAAACAGTTAAAGTTCGACTATTGCTGCCAAACCAGCCATCTCAGTATGTCAACTTCGATCATTGTCATCTCGAAATGAATCACTAAGACTTTAAGACGAAGACGATCTACTGATCCCACTTAGTCACGAGCTTGGTAGAGGCACTGGGAAGGGGTCGTCCCAGTGGGTCCTCTCGCGCTCCGCCTTTTTGATTTGGACGGATATCCGGTTTCTTATTTGGGTTTCCTAAGACACTGAGGTAGATACTGACCTTGTCTCATTTATATTTAAAAAGGCGGCCAGTCCACCCGACCTCGGTGGCTACTGTGGGCGTAGGGTGCCGCAAGCTGTAATATATGTATGTTAGACATATGTTATAGGTTCACGTAAGTGCCCTAGAAAAGCGGTATATCGACCGTCAGAACGTTTTTAGGATTCAAAGTAGTGATCATGATTTTTCCTATACGTTTGCTATAAAAGTGTATACAACGTAGAAATGGCACCTCATTTAGGACCATTTAGTGATACGGTGGATCTCTACTTGCCCTGCTTAAGACGAGCCCGATACATATTTATGAAACATGTGTGTCCTTTGTGTGCTAATGTAAGCTAATGGGCCCTTGCTGAGTTGGCCTCGAAGACGCATTTGTTCAGGGTTGGTCACACGCGTCAACACCCATCTGGCGGTCTCTACGCATGAATTGCGAGCCCGGGTAGGAGTCTGGCCTTGGGGCTAGTTTCCCCTAGGAGTCAATCTTCTGGCGCTCCTGGACGGTCTGCGCACCGTGCGGCGTAAGCCAATCGATTGTGCATTCTGACAACAGTCGGGGGAGTCTGGAAGCAGAACTGTTTCCTATAGAGCGTGGGTGGTTGCTGAACTTACGGCGACTGCTCTTGAAACGACCATCGGCTACCCGATCCCGGGTGAACAGCCGGGCAAAAGATGCCGTGGTCCGCGATAGATTCGGTTTACACCGTTTCACCGCTTCGTAAGGGAGAGGAGCGCGCAAGCGACCTCGAACTCGTAACCATTCGAGAGACCGGAGTAATATGGTCGCAACTGAAAGTAAGGGTGTGAGTGTAAACCCGCTGGGTAACAAACCTGGTTATCTCGTGGATAAGGCGTTGGCCTCTTACGGGCATGTGGCGTAGCTTGACGGTGGACTGTTTTGTCCTAAGTCTTCTGCGTTGGACGGTGGACTGTTTTGTCCTAAAGCTTCGGCTAAGAATCTGAGGTCCCTTCGTTTTATACGAAAGTTTAAATGCGATGATTTTGTTATGAAATTTATAAATAAATACGAGAAAATATATAGGCGAGTGGTTAGGAATGCCAAAAGAAATCTAATCCGAAATGAAATATTAAATTTGAAAAATAATTCAAAAGCATTATGGCAGCTTGTAAATGATAAAATGGGCAAAGGAAAAAAGTGCTACTCTAACATTACTCTTAACCGAAAGGGCCATACGGTCGAAGATCAAACAGAAGTAGCGAATATGTTCAACACTTTCTTTTCCCAAATCGGTCAAATATCACAATCAAACACCTCACAGAACAATCTAACAGGTGGGCACAATATACCTTACAGCAGACATATTTTCTTCATGCAGCCAACTGATGTTGTTGAAATAACAAAAATAGTGAATTCCATGAAAAATAAAAAATCCTCGGGAATTGACGATATCGCAATAGACATGGTAAAATTGACACTTCCGTTTATAGTTGACAAATTAGCCTATATATTCAATATATCTCTCCGAGATGGAATTTTCCCAGATCAATTCAAAATTGCTAAAATTATTCCTATACATAAAAAAGGTCCAAAAACTGAAATAAACAACTACAGACCAATAGCGTTGCTACCTGTTTTTTCCAAAGTGCTTGAAAAAATAGTAAATTCAAGGTTGTTAAAATACATAGAAAATAAAAATATCCTAACAAAATCTCAGTTCGGTTTCAGAAGAAATAAAGGTACAATCGATGCACTGAACAACGTTCTGAGAAAAATGTACAATGACATGGACAAGAAACTTTATTCAAGTACCGTATTTTGTGATTTATCAAAAGCGTTCGATATGGTAGACCATCAAACATTGCTAACTAAACTCGACAGATATAGAATCCGAGGAAATAGCTTAAAATGGTTCAGCAGCTATCTCCCAAAAAGAAAACAAGTTGTACAATTAGACGACTGCACAGGTGGCGTATTGAAGAGAACCATTTCCGATGAGTGTGAAACGAAGAGCGGTGTTCCTCAGGGAAGCATCCTGGGACCGACCCTTTTCATTCTATATATTAATGATCTCCCATCTATAGTAGCTCACTCAAATATAACTTTGTATGCAGATGACACCAGCATAAGCTTTGCAGATGCCAAAATAGAGAATGTAGTGAAAACGTTAAACCATGAATTGGCTCTGTTGAATACCTGGTTCGAGAAAAATAATCTGTCTCTTAACACATCCAAGACAGTATCCATCTTCCTATCTTGTAGAAAAAATAAGGTTATAAACAGTCAAAATTTAATTATCGGTGCAAACACAGTAGCCAATATTAAAAAGCCATAAATTTCTGGGTTTAGTTTTAGATGAAAATTTAAGGTGGAATGCTCACGGAGAGGAATTAAGCGACAGACTATCCAGCGCCTGTTTCTTACTAAGGCAAATAAGGAAACTAATCAGTGTTAAACACACCAAAATAATATACTTTGCCTATTTCGAGTCAATTCTTCGTTACGGGATTCCCTTCTGGACACAGTGTACAGTAGTTTTAAGGCAACATATTTTCTCTCTCCAAAAACGAGCCATAAGAATATTGTTAAACCTAAAACATAATGAATCATGTCGTGGTCACTTCAAAAATCTCAGTATTCTAACGCTACCATCACTATACATATTTGAATGCATAAAATTAATATTAAAAAACATAGGAAAAATAAAGACCCAAAAAGAAATTCACTCGCATTTCACCAGATGTAGGCACAATTTAGCATTACCCCGTCCATCTCTGGAATTATTCAAAAGGGATCCAAATTACGTTGGAATGGCGTGTTACAATAAACTGCCTGAGAATATCAAAAGTATATGTAGAAACGGAAATATCACCCAATTTAAATCGAAATTAAAAGGCTACCTTATTGCGAGAGAATTATATAATATTAACGAATTATAATTAGATTACTGACAATTTCCATCTCAATTTTTTTTCTTTATTTAACTTGACATTTGTACCATTTTATTGATTATTATATTATTACTATTATTTTAATTGTCTCCCATAATCAATTATAATTCTTACTTACAGGACCATTTAATTTTATTATTATAATTTCATGACTATCTGTAGTTATAAATATCTAATATAACTCAATTATGTGGGGAGTCTCTAATGAAATATTTAGTATACATTTTAAAGTTATTTTAA
The DNA here is from genome assembly GCA_944548615.1 of Micropterix aruncella. Classification (NCBI taxonomy): domain Eukaryota; kingdom Metazoa; phylum Arthropoda; class Insecta; order Lepidoptera; family Micropterigidae; genus Micropterix; species Micropterix aruncella. The sequence continues at coordinate 14,745,752 of OX155965.1, forward strand.
CATTAAGCGGCTATATAAAATGTCTAAACAACTATGTAAAGTTTTTTGAAGACAATAAATGCGATTTGATTTGATTTGATTTGCGTTCACTTCATGGGAGATAGAACGTCCAATCGTTAAAACTTCCTAAGGTGACGGGTTCGCCCGTTGTAGTTGACAGCTCTGGTTGTCCTTTGTGTCTTTTTGGTCCTTTGTATCACAGCGACACTCTTAATTAGTCATTTAATGATATAGTGGTGAATGTGATTCTTTAATATTACAATTCAATCATTTGGCCTTATTTGCTAAGTCCTGACTGAGAAACAACCAAAAAGTAAACTCCCACCTTGTCATTTATTACGCTATTTATGTCTAATCTGGGATGAGAGCATATCATCATAAATAGTTTAATGTCACTTGTGCTTAAAATTTTATTGACATATGAGTAGTACATTACTGTGTTGTTATTAAAGCCGCTCTTGGTTTTTCAGACTTGATCATCTAAACTTGGTCGGGATATTTGTTACAATAGGTGTTAGAAAATCTTTTATGCACCAGAAAGTTTTGTTTAGAGGTCCTTGTGAAACTATTATGCATCTTTTTAGGGTTAAGGAAGCGGATAAAATGTTATTATGTAACTGGTGATATATGGGTGTTGCACAATGCGTTTAACATATTTTGAGTGTTAATGAGGGTTTTAATGTGATTTTTAGCGCAGGATTTGACAGAAGCCTCTTTAAAGTATATATATATTTTTTATTTTATAAAATTATCCAATACAATACAATTGGTTTTGCGAAGAAGATAACATTACATTTGTGTGGATTTTATCACCCCACTAGATTGTATATCTGTTCTGGGGTGATAGTATTTAAGACTTCACTTTAATCTTAGTGACTTCACTTTCTAATATAATTTGATTCTTCACTTTCTCATATTTGATTTATAACAGCTGCAATGATACCGATTATACGTCGAAAGAGGTATAATAGTGCCAATTATTACACCGGCGCTATTTTTGTAATTTGAGAGGCATATTAATTCACATTTGCTTATCAACGGTACTATGAAATCCTGACACACTTGCTCTATAATTGATGTTTTACGTACCAACCTACAGCAGTGTTTTATGCGTATTACAAAGCGGTCGAGTAAACGTATAGGTGATAGGTTAATGTCACAATTTTGTCGAATAACGTTGAACACCTAAAAAGCAACACTAATAACATATAAACGGCCTTATTTCTATAAGTCTTTTAAATTACACCTTTATGTTAAAATATTTCTTTTATCACAACCTTGCTAATTGTGTGACTTCGATCAGTGACCAGTCTTGTGAAAGTACTTAGTAGTAATTTCAAAACTGGTAATCAAGGGACAAGGAACCCCCAATGGCTTGCCAGTGCCGTCCTTGTTTCAGGAAAGCCGCTGGTGGGCAGTGGCGTAATTTGACCTGCAGATTTTACGCCCCGAAAACTTTGCGTCTCATCGCATGGCGATTAAAGAAAAGACCGTTATTACATCCTGAGATGTAATCCGCAGCATCCATAATCTATAACTATCGTTTATACTCATTAGTTCTGCAGATATTTTTCGCATGTCTTTTAATTGGATACAGCCATCGATGTATTGTATTTTATAATATGTTATCTGTTTTGAGAACTTTGGATTGATTAAAAGACTTCATCTTTGGAAAACCAGTAACTGGTTGATTTTACTTTCATTTCACTTGCCAAAGTTCATTATTGCGTATTGGTACCTTTCTATTCATTACCGCAATTTTTCCTTGTAACATAAAATACGATTTATGCATGCAGCACGTGCTTAACTTTCGCCTTGTTTATTTTCATTCGTATATGTAGTGCTTGTTCGCATTCATAATGATTATTTATGGAAAATTTATTATATAAATAGAAAAAGGGAATACCAGTAAGTTTAATAATTTTCCAGTGAAATTATTTTGCATGATGAGGTATTTCATTCGTAAGAAATTGCGTTTCCCTGTTTCACGTCCCAGAATTCGCGAGGCTTGATATCTGTCCATCACCATCTTGCCGAGGGACGAGACGTCTCTGGGGTCCCTTCACAAAAGGTTTCTTTCTAATTATGCGACATTTTTCGGTTGCCGTAAGGCGCATATTTACAATGCCTAGTCTATGCAATACGTAAAAAGAAGAAAACGATGAAATGAAAATTCCACCTCGACATATTTTTTCCATAGTTTCAACTACGAAATGTTACGAAGGTTTCAAGTATTGCGCTTAAAATTCCGTAAGGTTACAGACATTCTAGCGATTTATTAAAACAAAATAGTAAAAATAAAATAATGACGTAGGCGTACATCATAGATTTCATATTCTTCTACTCCAATTAATTATTATTTCAAAATCTTATATATTTTCGCTAAATGTTGAATTCCCCTTTTACTCCGTGAATTTAAAAGTTTCACATTTTTTTACTGCGAATATAATGTTTTTTTTCAAAATAACCACTAAAACTGACTTTGAATCCATTCTTTATTGGCTTGCTCATTTTTCAGTATTTTAGAATGCTTATTTTCTGTGTAAACCAAGTTTAAAGTAAATATGGCAGAAATCCCATTGAGCGTTAGACTATCCCTTTAAAGCTTTTAATGATTGTTTTAATATCTCTGTATATATTTATTTTAATCTCATTTATATATTTTACTTAATGGTAATGTCTATAATTAGGTTTGATTATATTATTATGTTTTTAAACAATTATGATAACTTACATACCTTTTATTTGTACATATTTTTTCAAATCGTAATTATGCTCTGGTTAACCATTTTATATCTTTCATCTCATCTTGTATCTTAATTACCATTTTATTTTATTTTTCAAATTGATTTTTAATTTTTATAATTCCTCATTCTATTTTTAAACAATTATGGTTATCTAAATACTGGCTAATTGTGAATCTTTTTTTATAATTATCAATTTCTCTTTTATATTATTAATTTTATATAAAATTTTTCAGCTTGTAAGAATTAATAATAACTCTTAGTGTATAAATTCTCCCAAATTTTCTTCATTATACATTACTTAGTTTTTTATATTGGTTCATAATATATTTACAACAATTTAAGTGTCCGCCTCAGAACGGGCTATTGCTTAGTTAGGCGGCATCAAAATAGGATCACTGGCAACAGTTTCTGGCTTAACAGGTTATCAGTTTTTTGCTACTGGATTCTCGGCTTTGACGTTGTAATTGTATATGTCCATTTATTGTAGATATTTGTAAATTACCAAATTAAAAAAAAATATATAAATTTCAGCAAGAACATAGAAATAACGTGGACAATAAATATTTGCAAACTCGAATGCTACACATTATACCGAAAGATAAAATATCATATATTTAAAAAATCAATCCAGAAAAGCTAAAATAATTGGTGCTGGATGAATGACATCATGGTTCCGTGGTCTATGGATATGATTTCAGCAATCTACGACATCATTGGGTCGAACGGCGGTCAATAAAGGTGTAATAGACAAGATGATAGGCAATTACGATAGCGGAGATGGCACCAGAGGAAAATGAAGCTGCAGGAACTACGTGTTTTATAAGAATGTTGTAAGAGTGTTGTTATAAGAATGCCTAACGCGTGACACATTACGTAAAAAAGGATAATTAACTACGTTTCCAACTCGAATAGCATTTGTAAAACGGTGAAGTCGCGTGGGTCGCAAAGGCGGAAGCGGCGGGACGCCTTTGAAGGCGGAAAATCGACGTATTTGCCTCCTGAAAACGCACCTCGGAAGTTTCCTCCTTTATTAGATCCATTTTCATCTGGAATTCACCTGCGAAATGAGGGCCAAGATAAGGCGTAAAGTCTACCTTGCTCTCCGACAATATATTTCCTATCTGTCGCGATCCACTTTAGCTATGGGTAGAATAGAATGTATGTAATCAATAAGAGAAAGCGAATTTACCGCGTCAAGTTTGTAGCACCTGACGTTTCTGCGATGATGCACGCGCTTTTGTTCAGGGTAGATTACATTGTCCAGTTTACCCTGGACAACGCGGTTGTAATATCGCGGAAACGTCGGATGCTACAGACTTCACGATAAAATGTTTTGCCTTATTTATACTGCCAAAAAACCACGATAGTTTTCGATTTCATATAATAATATATTATATTAGGTCTTTATGCAGCTTCACCATTTGTGCTTGGATAATAAGTGCTTTGAATGCGTATTTTCCATGTTAAAATTTATCCACATTTTGAAAATACGAACATCTCAATGTTTAATGTTGAGACAGAGTCTGTCGAGTAAGGGTGACAAGGAGTCTTGAGTCGCAACTCCTGCTACTTTGCGACTGTTTACAGTTTGCTGTAATAGCGAAGAGTGATTGACCAGGTTGGTCTGTTTAACCGCGAGTTCTCCGTCATTGTTTATGTAAAATGTAGTACCAAAGTGAACGAATCTGTAATGGACAATACCGGGAAAAGACCAGCTAGAGCTTCTTTTAACCCCTCCTATGGCGGGGTAAAATTTCTGCCCGGGATAGTTTTGCGCATAACTTTTAAACTACTATACGGATCGTAAAAAGAATAACTGCAAAATGATCACATTGAAATTTGAAATATTATAACGTTACAACATTATCTCGTAAAACAATTAAGATAATAATGAATAAATATTACAGTTAGCACAGCGCGGAAAGCGTCTAACCAAAAATGGTTAGCTCACATAGGAAGGGTTAACTGATCTTGCATTGTGGATGTTCTTTAGCTGCATTTCCTGAATTTAACCACTGTGATGAACGCCGGCGGTTATGGCAATAAAGTAATTACTCAACTTTACCTTATTTTTTAAAAGTCATTATCGATCTGATCAAACATTAGCACCTTCTCGCTGCTTGCACTGCCCCCTTTCGGGAGATAATGGGCCCTTGCTGAGTTGGCCACAAAGACCCATTCTGTTCAGGGTTGGTCACACTCACGGGTCAACACCCATCCGGCGGCCTCCACGCGTGAAGTGCGAGCCCGGGTAGGACTCTGGCCTTAGGGCTAGTTTCCCCTAGGAATCAACCTTCTGGCGCTCCTAGACGGTCTGCGCACCGTACGGCGTAAGCTAATCGACTGTGCACACTGACTAACAGTCGAAGGAGTCTGGAAGCAGTACTGTTTCCTATAGAGCGGGGGTGGTTGCGGACCTTACGGCGACTGCTCTTGAAACGACCATCGGCTACCCGATCCTGGGTGAACAGCCGGGCAAAGGATGCCGTGGTCCGCGATAGATTCGGTATACACCGTTTCACCGCTTCGCAAGGGAGAGGACCGCGCAAGCGACCTCGAACTCGTAACCAATCGAGAGACCGGAGTAATCTGGTCGCAATTGGAAGTAAGGGCGTGAGTGTAAGCCCGCTGGGTAGCACTCCTGGCTATCTCGCGGTTAAGGCGTTTGCCTCTTACAGGCTTGTGGCGGAGCTTGATGGTGAACTGTTTTTGTCCAAGTCTTCTGCGCTCAGTTCAGGGAGACAGAACGACTAATCGTTAAAACTTCTCGGCTCGCCCGCTGTAGTTGACAACTCTAGTTGTTTATACGGTGTGCGTTCCTAAAAGCTACATGGCAAGTTATTTGACTCCAATAATTATTTCACGCCTGGCGATACTGAGCACACGGGAAAATTGGAAGTGATTTATGACGGGGAAAGTGAACTATAACCTTGTACAAATCCAATAACTATAGGTATCCTCGTACATAACAACGATGATGCAAACGAAAAAGACGATGAGACGCATGGCAGCCATCGCTACGATCTTCATGTATGTTTACTAAATCTCGATACTCGTGATCTGCTTTATCTGTGTAATATAGCGTATAGCGAGATAAGTAAATTTAATTATTTGTCTAACACTTTTTACGTTCCAACGCCTCTATTCCCTCGATTCCTACCCAAGCCGACTTTACCATTTATCCGGCATGTTTACTTTCGATTTTCCCTCCACTGATTCAACGAGGACTTCAAAAGGCCGTTCATTTTTCGAATGACCGTGTCAAAGCCATTACGAAAGAAATAAAAAGACGGGTGAATACTACAGTCGAGTCAAATTTGCTGCCGCATTCTGCACATTTTGTTTTTAATATTTTCGGGAATACTAGATATCAATTAATTTAGGGCTAAGGCTCAGTAGCAGCCTCAACATTACATCGTATAATAAAAATAGAAGTTGATATTACAAATGTTTTACATACAAATGTTATAAAAATACTTATATGGGGGTCTATAGTTTTACGTCAAAGTTTTATTTAATAATCTTTGATATGTACATTAAGAGAAATACGCAGAAAAATATCAATAAAAACTAGAATGACTGATATCTAGGCTTGATTGGAAAAAAACATATCACAGTATCAATTTTTAAGTCAATAAGTTTATAAATAAGATGAATTTACAAAGTGAATTTTGTAGCACCCGATGTTTCGGCGACGTTGCAGCCGCCGTTGTACGGCGTGGACGACGGCGGCTGCAACGTCGTCGAAACGTTAGGTGCTACAAAATTCACGCGGTAAATTCATATTTTATCTTATTTATAATCTCAAATAACCGCGATAGTCTTCGATTTCATATCAAGAAGTTTAATTATCCTATACACGTATTAAAAAACTTTTAACCCTTCGAGTAGCGGCATAATTTCATGGCAGACCGCGGCAATTTATTGGAATTTCTTGCAATATCGCCGCGCTCGACAAAAAGTACTATAACTATGGAACTACTATAACAATCATAAAAAGAATAACAGCTGTGCAATGATCGCATTGAAATTCGTATATAGAATATTGAAATCTCATTTTGTAAAACAATTACATAATTAGGAATAAATATGAGAAAGTCGAAAAAGTGAAAAAAACTCGGCATTTTTAACTTGTACTTGTCTTACGGAAAAATACGGAACCCTATTTAGAAATTGTAAATACTATCGTGATATTTATTAGATTCTCTATCAAAGGTAATATTTCGTGCCTTTTTACATACAAAAATATTTAGAATTTTAGCTCATAAAACCAATAAAGTTTTTGATGATTTCTCGAAAAAAAAATGATGATGTTTAACAATGAAATTTTACCAGAAATATCCGCGAAATATCGCGCGAAACTATTCTAGCGGCCGTCTATGGTAATAATGAGATATTTGGTATGGATTTTAGGATGCGTATAATATTACTGTGCGCTCCGGGAGCAAGCTGTCAATATTGGTCGTTAAGTAGTCAACGGTGTTCTGATGTGCAATCAAATTTGTTCGTTACGTAGCCGAAGGGTTAAGTCATTTTTCCTAAAAATTCAGCAAAAAATTCCAGCAAAAATAGGAGATTCCTTTAGAAAATCAACCAGGTGATTTATTGGTAAATTTTACTAAATTTAAAGAGTAATGTAGGGTAAGAATAAAGAATATGAAAAGAGTAAAGAATATGTCGATATATCTAGTATTTTTCAACTCTTTGTGTCTGAGGTTTACGAAAGATTTTTCATGTCGTTTTCTTTTTCTGTAACGTTTATTATGATCCTCACAGAAAAAGCTGAAATTCGTTTATGAATTTCATATTATATATTTTTTCATTTTTACAAAAATTTTCATTTTTACATGAATTTACAAAAAAAATCTTACGCACGATAACGAACATCTTACATCGCCGAATCACAAAACATAATGCGCGAGCTAGCCGCTTCTGGCAATGGCCAGATCTCTACATATTATCATTGATTTTATAGTGATATTATGTTTTATCGACGCTCCCTATTATGTTATAAACACCTCGAGAGGAAGTTTCCTCTAAATTATATGTTTAAAACGTAACATAGATCGTCGACCTAAATCCTCATGCGATAATTCCACATTGAAAATAAACAAATAGTCTCGATTAAATGACTACTGTATAAATAACAGACCTAACATAACCTAGCCTCTCAAACGGACTCAATAGGTCAATATTAATATTTCTGGTGCAAATTCAAATACGATTTAGTTAAATTTATGTACATTTTCAGCACGACGCCAATGTACCACGCTACAAACAACCCATCTCTTTTATTTCTTATCAATGGTCAACAATGAAGGTAGAATTTTCACGAGGAAAATCGCGTGAAAAAGATATATGCGCGCGCTACTCTTGGAAGATGGAACTTTGGTCCGAATCCACTTTTTTACTTAACCAAGTAATAATTTACCAAACTTTCTAGTTATTCTCCGCGAGGACGCCCGGGATCAAACTTTGCTCTCGCGTCAGGTTTACCTGTCATCTGTTCAACTTCACTGACGACGCGGCGGCGGTTTCACATTGTCTGCTTTTTTATCACAATGGAGAAGTTGCATAAGATAAAGATTCCACTTCTTTTTTAACTTGTAATTGTTAAATGGGCTATTTCTGGGGCCTAAAAAGGTTTATTTTTAAAAACTTTGTTTGCCAAAGAAATGTGGCATTCCAAAATCCTGAAAAAACCAGCTGACAAAGAGTGGCTTTATAATAAGTAGCTGTAGCTAATTTGAAAAAACTACCATATTGGTAGTAGAGAAATGCTAAATTTATTAAATTCAAAGCTTGAAGGAGGGATTAGAATTTGGCTAAAATATATACGTTATAGCCCAAATAATTAATTAATGTTAAAGCATATAAATTCCTTGCGATATTTTTTAGCCGCGACAATGACTAAATAATTATTGCATTTTAGTCCGCAATAGATTGTTTGGTTATTTGTTTATACTCAAGCTTGAAGGACGGATTGGAGTTTGGCTAAAATATGGAGATTTGGCTCAAATATTTAATTTATATTAAAGCATGTAAATATCTTGCGATGTTTTTTTAGCCGCGACAATGACTACATAATTATTGCATTTTAGCCCGCAATAGTTGGATTGTTTGTTGAAGATTGAAGGAGGGATTCGAATTCGGCTAAAATATAGAAGTTTTTACCCAAATAATTAATTAATGTTAAATCATATAAATTTCTTGCGATGTTTTTTTAGCCGCGACCATGACTGAATAGTTATTGCATTTTAGCCCACAATAGTCTGTTTATTTGTTAATACTCTTTATTGTGAAATTTTACAATACGCGGGTTTACTGCCATACGACAATCTCTTCCAACCAATCCTAATATTTCAAGGCTTCTTAATAATTCGAATCCAAATATTCAATCAATAATTTTATACGCCCCTCAATGATTCATATTTGTTGACCTCAAAGATTTGGTGAAATTTCTGTACTAAATTTTACACCCTTTTTGCACTCTTTGTATTAATAATTTTATATGTTATTACTGCGCGTATCGGCGTATTTCATTTTGACATATTGGTTATTACATATGATGCAGCAAAATTGATCACTTTGATCAATTTTGTCACAATGCATATTCACAATTTGGTCTGCATACATATTCTGTGCAAACTTTGATGTCTGATATAGCGTTATCTATATATCGTTACCTATATAGCGTTACCTATAATCGATATACATTATAATAACCAATAGAATGTGATATAAACACCGGTTGAAATTTTTAAATATATTGAATTTACTAAAAGCAAGCTAAAAGTTGAGATAACTAATATTTTTGACCTAATAACAAAAAAAGTTTACCACTAAATAGCGTAATTTATTTTTTAACAACAGAAAGTCCATTTTTGGGGTGCTAAGAAATAAATAACTTTTATGTCTGGCTGTACTTTATTTGCAATATAACGTACGTTTAAAATAACGAGCGCTCTTACCACAGTTGTGAAATGACAGGGCATACAACAGGTTTTTGCCGTTGACGCCCGGACAAGAGGGCGAATAAAACATAGACAAGATATAAAGAGTACTTTAGCGACATAATGAGAAATGATGGACGAAACGACTTGCTTCGACTTATGCTTTAAGTAATATTCTCGACGAGAGTCTCTTCTTGTAGAAGTGAAACTTCGCATGTAAAAAAATTAATACAGCGATTTGGTCAAACGACCATAGGCATTCACAAATGTTTACCAATATATAGTTGATAAAATACGCCGCCCTAAACTGAATTAGGAAGCACCTTTAAAAAGGTGTGGAAGAAATCGAAACAAACCTGGGCCTGAAAAATAACTATGTAGGTACAAGAATTCAAATTTAAATTCAAATTCAAATTTCTTTATTAAATCTAAAAAGGTACACATATTTTACTGTCAAAACCACCCTAACTTGGCCTCGCCTGTACTAAGATAGGCCTAATGTTAATACATACCGGAGTTTTTCCGAGTACTATTGCGTAGTTTTATAATTTTCCAAAATGTTGAATTGGAATTAATTCGTAATAACCAAAAACAGTCGTTTAAAAAACGGTAATATTTTGTGTAGTGTAATAATTTAACGCTTTGTACAATTTATTTTGCTAAATTAATATTTCAAATATTTCTCTTCGTTACTAGACCCACCGTATGTATTCCTGACGGCCGCGAAGAGGAAGAGCAAAAAAACTAAACTGTCAAATGATGAATGTCAATACGCACCGCGTAACACGGCGATTTATATAAAAGACGCTGCTTTCTCCTTATATGATAGCCAGGGGTCACGGCACGTACTTAATATGACATAGAAGTGTGACAATATGACACACTTCTAAATCTGTTCAATCGTTTCAAATCAAAATAAAGAAACGAAAACATACATAGATGAATCCTGAACTATGTATGTATGTATAGGAATTTTCCTATACATACATACATAGTTTTCCTATACATACATTCCTATTACAATACTAGGAAAAAAGGATGTAGAGTGGTTTACGTAACTTGCGGTAATTTTCATTTATATACATAGCATCTAATAAATAAATATATTATATTAGATTTAAGAATGTCTACATATAACAGTACGTAATAATATGAAATTTAAGTACGTATATACATATATGTACACATGCTTACATAAACACATGTATACTTTGTACATAAATATTAAATAATATTATATAGATATCAAAAATCGTGCTCTACTTTAGAAAATTTGTTATTAGTGTCTCTGTTTCTTCTCGACACATAGTCAAAGGTGACTTTGTTAGGGTTTTTCTTTACTCCGTGACTAGTCCTAGATTTCAGTTTTACGGGAAAAATACTATTCATTTTGTTGAACAGTTGAGAGGCAATGTCAGAAAAGTGTTTTTGTCCAAAACTTGTTCTCTTTTTTTGGGATTAAATAGGAGGTATGTATATCGAATTATAAGTAATATAATCATTAAACCGGAGTTATCAGTTATAAGTTATATCATTTCATCTTAATGTATTTTATATACAGGGCCATCTGTTGCATTTGAATGAAACTACTTTAAAACACAGAAAAATAAGCTGCATAAACCTAATATTCAAAAAATATATAAGTATGTCAAGATATACATATAAAAATTCTAATATGGCTGAAAATAAATCTATAAATCAACATTAGAGCAATATAAAAGACAAGTATTTCATGTGTTCCAACTATAGGGCGATATACTCGTAGAATTGCTTTTTTAAGTTTTGTGTATAGCTCATAAACTAAACGACAAAATGACATAATTTTTGACCAAGTACTTTTCAACCTTTACGCACTGAGATGTGTTTTTTTTAACATTACCACTGATATGGTTCTTAGAGGCTCCCAAAGATAATGCCTGATAAAACTATACATAGTATATTTTTTCATACAATACACGCCTCGCGGACCACCAAACAAATAGAAGCTACCTAAGCTTAAAACACTCTCACGCGCACCAGAGCGAGAGAGCAATAGTTCTATTTTGCGATGGGAGTCTGTCAGACCTATATCAGTACTTAAGGGTTAAATTAAGTAGTTATTAAAGTGCACAATAGAATACAAGAAAAAATAATGCTTAATCCAGGCTTAATCGCACTAGTATTCTTTTCTTCGCGCATTTTTAAAAGGGCATATAATGTAGAGTACTGCCCCGTTCGCTGGAAAACCGAATGAGCGTATAATATTATAGCCCAAATTTCCCGCTGAAAAAACTTGGGAGCGGGACAAAGTTTTTTAAGCGCCAATGGTCATGTTTCAAATGAATCTCGAGACAATTTTAATGAGCCCTTCCGCCAGAGCCGGCGGCAATTCAAAAATTAAAATACTTGGCGTTATGTTCCCGAGGACCCTCGACAAAGTTGGCTAAGTACTCGGTGTACTCTGCGCATGGAAGTTTTTAAATTTACGATCGCTGTCACTAGCGCGGCTCTGGATAGCCCTGGGGCCGAAAGGCGCCCCCGGGGCCAACGGAGATGTCGTAGCATCGCAGCCGACTAGCCGCCGCTTCACACTCCCTAATGAACCTTTGACCCAGATGCATAATTTCGGCTTTGCTGCTTGACATTCATAAACATATTGTAAGATATATACTACAGGGTGTATCAGCAGTGAGTTCCATAACTTCGAGAGACTATTGTTAAGAAGATATAAAGCTAAATATTGGGTCTTTACCTATGTTTTTGCATATTTTTTTTCACCGGCTATTTTGAACTTGGATAACTTGGGTTTGAGTTGGAATTTCAAATTCAAATAAATCGTAATTCAAGGCCATGTTATTCTTTTTTAAGAATCATCTGTTTATTTTTCTTACCATTGTTTGTTTCTGCTCAAATATTTTCGTTTGTGCAACCATAATAAAGTTGAAATTTTGCATTATTTCCAAATATAAGGTCCTGTACCCGTGTTTTGTATAACAGCTTCTTGCAGTCTGGCTATACAGTTACCGTAAATGTGTACTATTAACAACTGCAAACAATGGTGGAGAAGCTCGTAATTAAATAACCGAGCCTGAACAAACGCTCATCTCCAGTGCTTCTGGATGACAACATATAACCATAGATTTCCCTGCAAACAGTTACAAAGTTGCATTATTGGTCACCCACCGTACTTGCCAGACCTTGCTCCAATAGTTTTTTTTTTCAGAATTTATATAACTTTTTACAAGAAAAAAATCATTTTTAAGAGTCTGTGAAAAACGCCTTCAAAGCAGCCATTGTTTCCTCTCGATGAGAGTTAAAATCCCAAAAAAATGACAAATCTGCATAGACAATAAAGTCCAATATGTCTATTAATTAAATATATAATTTTCGTACAAACTTTTTGGTGTTAAGTTTATTTTATAGAAAATAAACTTCATAGGCAAAGGACCTAAATACTACACCGTGGCCCAAAATAACGTTGACTTAATAAAAGATTGAATAATAAAAAAAAAAGGTGGGACGTCTTGAAACCGATATAACGCCAAAAGAAGGTTGGACAATACACAGACCAAGGTGAGAATATTGGCTCGATATCTGAGGATAAATCGCTCTATGGTGCAATCCATTGTCATATCTGACCACCATTTGACTGCAAATATACTGAGTAAAACGATAAAACTTCTTAAGTACAACGATAAAACTTTTACTCGAAATATGTAAGGGAAAACCGTTAACGCTATAATACTTTCCATGCTGGGTTTATATGTACTTTCTATCATAAACGTAACTGGTTTTTTAAAAGTCTTCTTTCAATCTTCTTACAAGTATATGACCGTTGCATTGACATACGAAAATAATTGTAATATTTCATTTGATCTCTTCTCAGTCCGAAAATAAGTGTCCAAAAGTAGCCATATTTTAACGCCGCGATACAATGGGATGCACCCGAAACTTTTTATATTTTTTTCGTAATTTACGCCCATACCAGTACAAAATAATCGTAGTCGCAACGTCGTCGCCGACGTCCATCTTTTACCAAACGTTCTTTATTAACGTACACCGCTAAGGCTCAGGCTACACGACGCGGAAAAATCGTGAGGCGACAAAAGCCTGACCACGCCTTTCTGGGGCTACACGGCGTGCGGAAATTTATTTGCCCACACTCTGGCTGACTACGATAGGTGAAGCACAACGGCACAATGAATGCCCTAAATATTGAAAAATTGTAATGTTTAGCCCTTGCTGTTAACATAATGAAAAAAATCGGTTGTGTCACCCCAAGACTTTCCTGACTAGTATCCGGGGAGGTGCGAAAAAACAGCGACATTTTTTACTCTAGTACCCCAAATTTGTATGGCAGGTACCCCAAACGTTGGTCGTAAGTATCCCAAAAACTAATAGGTTCTTCCGATGGTTAACAGAAGCTTCTATGCCAAATTTTAACTTAGACAGATTAAGCGTCTGGGCGCTATCGCGGAAACAATTTTTTCGCCGGGAACCCCAAATTTGTATGGGAGGTACCACAACCGTAGGGCGTAGGGACTCCAAAAACTAATGGGTTCCTCCGACGGTTAACAGAAGCTTATATACCAAATTTCAGCTCAATCCGATTAAGCGTCTGGGCGCTATCGTGGAAGAATACATACATACAGACATACAGACATACAGACATACAGACATACATACAGACAGAAATCGGTCTGGAAATAGTCTCAATCGTCTCAGGGAGTCTCAAAATATATATTCCCATCTTCATCTCAAAATTTTTTTTTAGCGCGATCACAATACTTTCCTTTCCGATAGGTCGTCAGGAAAGTAAAAAAAGAAGAAAAAAAATAAAGGTCCTGACAAAAGCTATTCCATGAGATATATTTCATGTTTCTGTCGTGATATTCTTGAATTGAAGTGTTTTAAAGACTTGGATACTTTTGTATATGTAGTATCAGAAGTTCGGAATCGGCCATGCTTACATAAAACACCAAACAATCTAAGCAAATACGGCATGAATACGTGTGCACACGCGCGCCTGAATGGCAGCGCACTTGCGAAAAAAAACGCCAGTGTAGCCGCCGCCATAGAACTTCATACCGTCGGCTTGACCGCCAGCTTGAGCTTCTACTCGGGTCGAAAAACACGTCTGCGGAAAGCGGACAAACCTGGACGCGCCGTTGTTTTTTTCCGCGTGTATGGAATTACGCACGCGTGTAGCCAGTGAGTCGATGTCTCGTACATTTGGTTTGGGATGCTGATTCAATTTTTCCGGGAGGCGTAGTGTGAAGTATCATAATCAATTTTTACGGTTTTTTTACCTGAGCACATCCGTGGTTGACAACAAATGCATGCATTAAATCGAGACGAAAATACTTTGTAAGTCCACATTGTCGATAGCAAGTGTAATTTTTGGCATTCAATCGTATAAGCCGTAGCCACGTTGACACCGGTTCTCCTCGTTGATACCGAAGTTAAGCAGCGTTGGGCGCGGTCAATACTGGGATGGGTGACCGCCTAAGTGTTTGACTGCGTGATGCTATAAATGGCCACCTAGAATATGGTTCCAATAGGTAACAAGGTGGGTTCCACAATAAGGTATATGCCTTGTGAATAAAAAATATAAAAAGGCGGTTTTTTATGGTTTTATGACAGTTGTTGTTTTGCAAGGGCCAGCCGCGAGATTCTTTGAGCCAAAATTGCAACTTCAATAAGGTTAGTTCTCTTTTTTGCATACATAAGCCTCGCGGACATAGCGGACAAGTCGCCTGATCTTCATATGGTTCCGGGATCGATTCCCTACTGAATCACCATTTTCTGTTAGGATAAAATCACAGAGAAAATTCTGTCGATTGCATACATTGACAAAACACACTTATGCACATGTAACACTCATACATAAACATGTCATTGTAGAGGTTGTATTTGTCGTTTGATAATAAAGCCGCCCGTTGTGAAATTTCACAATAAAGAGTAGAAACAAACAGTCTGCATCACACTCATGGAGATGAAAATTATCGTTCACGAGACATATGAGTTTTGCAATGTAACTGTCCACGGACCCCCCCCCCCCCCTCCCCCCCCCCCCTCACTATTAGAGGAGTTGCATTCTAGATACTCTTCGCTCGCCAACCACTGAAAGTCTTACCCTTCTCACAAATCGCTATTAGTCGCAGCAAAAAATAGTCTTTATTTGATTCAGCCTATGTATGTATATGTATATATGAATGACACCAATTATTCCAAAACAAAATATGTTACTTCTGAAAGCTTCATTTGATCGGAAAAGAAATTAATTTTAATTTGAAGCTTCGTCTTTTGTGCTTTTTTTAGTGCGATTCAAAATGTCTTCGGTGAGGTGCCGAAATTATCAAAATGGGTAGTTTGAGTTGAGTTGAGTTGAACACAGTTGAACTCAGAATGAAACTGATTTTTTTCTTAGCAAAATCGCTAATGTGATAACTACATTAGAAGTGGTCGAAACAAGCTACATGTTTTTTGACCAACGTATTTTTTTTCATTTATGAGCATGACAAATAAGACTATGTATGTAGTTACATTGGCTTTAGACAATATGTTTAGATTGGCTTAAGCAACTTATCGGTCTTTAGATATTGGCTATATTTAAAACGTTAGTTTATTTGAATTCGATTTCCAACCTATTTATTTTCTTCAGCGTCGGAAGCGATTTTATAATCGAAATCGATTTTCAGGTTGGATTTTCAAATTGTTCGTTAATTGCACAACATATTATACCTATATTTATTAAACTTGTAAACCACTATACCTATTAAGAAATTACTTAACACGAAGTTAGTTGCATTATTCTAATATACTTTTATTTTTGATTCTAGCCATAATAATAACACAGTTATGAAGCTCTCAATTTTTAGCCTACAATATTTTTATTTCAAAACCCGTTGAAGATGTCCTACCTAGTAAAGTATGCAAGAGTTGTAAGTATTGTCCTCAAAATTCCAAGTCATATTTAATTAATATTGGAAAACCAGCATTAATGCTTATATTTACTTATTTATTTTTATTTATTTGTTTAAGCCCATAAAGATACATTTATTACAAAAAAAAACAAAAAAACATTCTCTTAGCCTAATAATTCATAATTGATTAAACATTTTTCCAATTTATTTTCTAACTCGGAAAAAGATTTAGATATGATAATCTATGGTTTACCACCTCACTAGGAATAACCTGTATCGATGTGGTACCAATAGAAGTTGTATATTGCATGCCGAAAGGGCTAATGATATCTTCGCTCTTAGGTTTTTATTTTTATTTTTTTTAACTTCATGTTGCAATGGCATTTTAAATTTCATAATTACGAGGGTGAAGGTAGCTACTTTATTGTAAACTTTTAAATCTTAAAAAGACTAAAACAGAAGGTATTTTAGTTGAAATATTCATCAAATATTCTTACATACTTGAATAATACATTCATGGATACGATAATCGCACATATATGAATTTATATTAAAAATACATTCTAATAACATGTGATATTTTGGAAAATGTGCTATTTTGAAACAAAATTGCGGATATCCTCATTTACGGCCCGGTAGAATAGTGGTTAGGTCGCCTAATCTTACATTATAAGGTCCCGGGTTCGATTCCCGGCTGGGTCACCATTTTCCGTTGTGATCAAATTAACGGAATTGCATTTTCAATTCTGTCGATCGAATGCAATAACAAGACACACACTTACAGATATCTTACACGCACACATACATATAACACGTCATAGTATGGTTGGTTGTAAGAGATTGTCTAATGACAATAAACCCGCCCATTGTGACATTTTCACAATAAAGAGTATAAACAAATAAACAAACAAACAAGCTTTCAAATCACACACCCACAAAACATTTAAAACGTGGAAATCCGTTAGAAACTCCTATTCCAAATTTTGTTTGAAGAAACAATATTAAACATTCTACCCATTTGGACAGACAAACGCACAATTTGGTTGTATCTAGCCGAAGAGTAGTTTGCCGTAACTTATACTACTATGAAATCTTTGAACTACAGAGTTTGTAATTAATTTCTCCGTGGTAACAGCACCCACATACTTTTATTTAGTCGTCATTTCCAGTTGACTCGTTTAAATATCTTATTTATGTCTCATTTGTCGTCCAGTTGACTCGTTTAAATGTCTTATTTATGTCTTATTTATGTCTCATGTCTCAATGTCTCATTTCCAGTTGACTCGTTTAAACGTCTTAAAAATCTATTAATTTCGTATAAAAAATATCATTTATGGCGTTCGCTTCAAGTATATCACTCATCTCAGACTCGGCAGAGTCACGTCATTAATATGCGAAAGCCTCATTTAATGCGCTAACGTAATTAAGACCTCGAGATGTAGAGAGATTAGTTAAGAGACGTTTGTTCGCCGTTATTACCAGTGACAATGTTACCATATTAATTTGCTACCATTGTATTACAGTCGCGTGGATCATTCTCCGCGCGGTATGAGCCATTAATGAGTGAATGTTCCTCAATTCACAATAGAGAAATATATTCATTCAAAGACTGATAAAACAGAAGATCAACAAGTCATCAGCCTGCAGCTCAATTACGTGATCCAATAGTTGACTGAAAAGCGAGAATCGTTTTACACGGCATTATGAGCACTCTCGCTATTGCTTTCGCAATATAACGAAATATAGCGACCGTTCTATAACTTCTTCTCGCTACTTAAATATTAGACAACAGAAACACGACTGATTGAATAACATACGTCGACATGACCGTTCGGCTCTACATTCTGTCAAAAACTGACAAAAATTAAACGCTGAAATTTAAAACAGTAATTTTAAAGATTTTATAAAACTTTTTTTTTTAATTTAAGCAGTTCAAAAAAATATTACAAGTTGCAGTTAAGAAACATCAAACAAAATATTTTATAACTAAAACACAGTAAGACTTTAAACTCAATTATTAAATGATGCCCTCTTGACGCCCAACTCCGATGACGCCCAACTAAGCAAAGCTTGTGCTTAGGCGGACATTCCATAAACATAGGCTAGTTGAATGTTTGACAATAATTTCAATTGGAACATGCCATTTTTATTTAATGCACTGTTAAAAGTAAAATTAAAAGTAATAGTACAGACGTGAAAAAATCAATATCACAAATGAAAAGCCTTAATAATTACTAAAAACTTAGAACTTAGAAAAGGCTATTGCCTAGTTAGGCGACATTAAAATAGGATCACTGGCAACAGTTTCTGGCTTAACATGTTATAAGTTTTTTGCTACTGGATTTTTGTCTATGACATTGTAATTGTATATGGCCATTTACTGTAGTAATTGTAAATTACCAAATAGAAATATAATAAAAGATAGAGGTAATCTTTAAAAAAAAATCTTTAATTTTTGAAAATGTAATGTTGATTAATACGTACAACATTAATACTGATTTGTAACCAGATTATAATATTTTTAAAAATAGTTTTGTCCTGTCGATGCTTGTGGCTGGACTCAAGTATCATGATCTTGTGGCTGGACTTAAGTATCATGACTTTGGGCTGGATTGCGTTTCTACATGAACTGATATCGAAAAATAGTTCATGCGAACAAGACAAAGCATTACGTTAGAGCGTAATGTAAAATCAAAGCTCGTACCTTTTCCGCACAAAACCTACCTGCCCAACATAAAACCATCCGAATTAATAATAATAATAATATATCTCTCATCTCTCATCGTCCAAGAGCGGTCTTTAGCCGTCAATTGGACACGACGAAAATGTAATGTAATGTAATGTAATAATAAAACTTTTTATTATCAAGAAAAGGCGAGCTTATTGCCTACAGGCAATATTTTAGAGCTAACCTATACTATTGTATGAACATTATTTGCGAGTAGGCTACATAACTTAACCTATATTAAAGAGAATCTATACTAATATTATAAAGAGGTAAAGTTTCTGACGTTGTAGGAAGTAATCTCTGGATCTGCTGAACCGATTCTTTTGCCAATAGAAAGCCACGTTATTTGTTAGTGTCATAGGCTATATATTAATCCAAAAAATGAAAAGACTTTATCGTGGTAGTTTGATTTCCAAAGTAAGTCGAAAAAAACGGTCGAACGAAAATGTTTCTAACTAACGCTGCCTTAACGATGAGAGATATTTGATTATGTTCTAGAGAAAAGTTGTAGAGCTTGATATTGCCTACAAAAAAAGTGAGCGACAGCATATGTCTAACTTTTATATTTAAGTCACAAAAAGTAGTTTTTCAAATTAAAAAAATATTTTAAATCGTTAGGTCATGTTTATTGGTCATATTATCAACAATTATGAATTATTATCAAAATAAGTAAATTTATCGTCTTAAGTGTTTAAAACAAAAGACTTTTTCTTTTTACTGCATATAATTTCACTGTTACTGCATAAATGGTTAAACAGATAAGACACTCACAAATAAGTCACTCACAAGGAGACACTCACAAATAACAGTAATATAGTCAAATTGGCATGCAAATACATACATACATATGCAGTAAAAATATAACCCTTCTTTTGGCAATCAGGAAATAAATCATAGCAGCATGGTATTAACCAAACCACACTCATAATTTCATCACAAGTAAAAAGTTTTACCGCCCAACGAAGTGGGCACGGGTCAGCTAGTGACAAATAAAATAAAAGAGGATAGTTAGAAATATATACTTACTCTTTGTGGGCACAGGTTTGCCACATCAAAATAATCTAACACATAAAAGGACGCTAAAGTTTTAATAGGAGGGGAATGGGAGGGGAAAGAGAATTAATCTGGAGGATTTCAAATGCTCCCTGAGTCTGTTTTTAAAAGTTGTTATGCTTGGCGCGGTTCTCACATTTTTCGGCAAAGCATTCCAAAGACGGGCTCTATGCACGGTGAAAGAGAATGAGAAGAAGTCACTGCTGTGACTAGGGATAGAGAGTAGCAGGTTGTCTTTTGATCTCGGAAGGCATTTGAGAACATTTCGTATCGTAATAAATTATGCTGATTTATGTTCGATTGACAGTTTTATGTTGAAAACGTGACAATTGTTCGTTTCATATTTTGCTCTAACATATTGCCCTGTTTCGCTGGCGTGAATTATTTCCGATTTTAGTTCACGAAGAAACGGAATCAAGTTCATTATGAACGCTGCCGTCGTCGGCCGGACTGTCAATAGTTTAAAAAAAACATCTAATGGGTGGTTATTAAAAAAAATATATAACATACGATTATTGTTAAATAATAAATTTATCGTAAAAAACTTTATTATGACTGTACACTTACCGCCATGACAAAGTTCTCGCTGTTATTCGCGAGGTAATTAGTCTCTCAGTGGCTCGTGCCAACAAGGGTTTGACAGTAT
Source organism: Micropterix aruncella (assembly GCA_944548615.1). Lineage (NCBI taxonomy): Eukaryota > Metazoa > Arthropoda > Insecta > Lepidoptera > Micropterigidae > Micropterix > Micropterix aruncella. Next base: position 14,766,784 of record OX155965.1, read on the forward strand.
CCTCCAAACCCCCAATACAGTTTGTGCGGGATGGCTCTAAAGGCAAAAAACATTTAACTACAAAACCTTTCTCAATAATCGAGAAAGCTACAGATTGGATTCTGGAGGTTGATTCGGTCTCTAAGCAGTATAAATTCCCTGAAAGTCTCGGATGCACAGCCCTCCGTCCAGATATAACTCTTTACTCTCTATCTCGGAAGGTGGCTCTTATAGTAGAATTAACTGTTCCATGGGAATCAAATATCCCAAAAGACCACGAGTACAAATTAAATAAATACCATGATCTTGCAAATGCCGTAACCCGGAACGGCTTCACTGTTCACCTTCACGCGGTGGAAGTTGGCGCTCGTGGCCTGCCAGCTAAATCTCTATTTCACCTCTTTAAAGATCTTGGCCTTTCCAGAAAAATAATCAACTCTTTCTTAAAAAAAATATCTAAAACTGCGATTTGCGCATCTCAAATTCTATGGCTTCGAAGGGGGAGTGAATGGGTGGCAAGGTGAACGCTCACATGTGGCAAGACAGCTGTCCTAAACCTACCACAGCCGGTTCGTAAGTCCGGAATCCACTGCTCACCCCCCAGAAGTGTAAAAAAATAGTATTATGATGGGCCCGACTCCGGTCGGTGAATTCCATGGCAGCTCCGTTTGTATTTATTTATTGGTATATTTTATGGGCACAAAACGAATACATCTCAGAGACATTTTCTATACTTGGCACCGTCATTGTTCAATAAAACTAAGGATATACCCGGCATTTATACCTACTCAAGGTAAAAATATAAAAATAAATATAAACAAAAAAAGACTAACCCACTGGATGATCACCCAAGGAAGGAAAGAAACCGAAAAACTAATTTGCTTTATTTCTATCTAACTTACCATTCCTAACACATTATTATTCACCTACCATATATTTATGATTGGCATGCTTTTTGTTCTTTATATTATTATTATCACATACGTTTTATGATTATTTGAAATTTTATTTTTTACTAAAATTTTAGTTTACTTGATTTTATTTTTCACGGCATTCTTCAACATATTTTTTTATTTAGCATTAGGCAGTACTTAATTATACGATTCTGAGCCTACCTTAGTGCGAACGTCTCGTGCGATCCAGTTAGGTTAGGTTTAATTCATTTGTAACTGATAATATGATTTTTTGTAAAATAAAGAATTTGAATTTGAATTTGAATCTTTCCAAACGTTTTATTTTGAGATAAAAGCGGCACAAACGAATCGCACGGCATCGCAACGACTTCGCTTACAAAATGAGCGTTATTTCAGTTTTCCTCTTTTTGAAACATCAACCGATGGCTTTTTTTGTTAGAGATTGTTTGATATTGCCGATTGGAGAAACTCCGATAGCGATTTATTCATGAGAGTTGCTACCTAAAGGTGGCCAACGGATCGTTTCTAAGTGTCGCCAGGTCCATGGCTCTACCCCCGTGTCCTAGGAAACGTAGGTCTCCAAACTCTCTCGGTTATTAGCCGGATTGTGCAAGCGTAGCTAAAAGTAACTAAAACAATACAAACATACAAGGCGAGTTCTGAATCTGAGTTAACACACGAGGATTTAGTCCATTTGAACTTTGTCACAATATGTCGCGGGCCAAACGGGCGATGATATTGTTTATTGGAAGTTGGCTGAAGGCGAGCGAGCGTGAGAAGAGGGAGACAGAGAGAGGGAAGGCGGGGGGGGGGGGGGGGGGGGAGAATGCTGGCTCAATTCCGTACTATATCATCCATAATGAAACGGCAAGGCAAAGTTGGAATTGTACCGTCGCAAGACAAATGACGCAGAAACATTATGACGTCACTTAGTCATCTCGAGCTGTATCGTACTTGCCAGACATTATTATCAACAGAACGCTTTCTCAACAGAGGCGAAAATGTCCACTATTCTCTTCGTTGACGTGGATTCTTGTTTCTTGTATTATACTTTTTATCTCTATGCAAGTTTAGTTCTGAAAATGCTTATTTTTTCCAATTTAAAACGCGCTACTTTATGTTATTCATAGGACCGAGCATATTTAGACTTGTTCGTGGACTAGTGCAGTTTTTTAAAATGAGAAAGCAATCCATATATCAATATTTAAATCGATACCATAGGTTATATAGGTTATTATATACCTCAATGCCCTACTACGTTTCGGCAGCTAGGGTAATAGGTACTATGAAACGCAACGTGTAGAGGGCAATTATATTTCCAAACAGTAATTAGTTTTGTCTTATTTTCATTACCACAATAAATGGCGTTCTAAGCACACATGTGCGGTATCCTATCTCAAGATAAAATAGTAATATAGATCTTAGGGGCTCTCGAGACGATCAAGCATGCTTGACAAGCTTTGCGTCGCGGGCAGGGAAATGATCGCAAATCGCAGGAAATATGCATTTTTTTTTGTAATATTTACCCAAAATGCCTAGTTTTGTAGTTTTAAACCAGGGAGTCACGTAATTCATCAATCAACTACGTCTAATTAACGTGGCTCCTTGGCAAAAACTACAAAATAGGGCATTTTTGTAAAAAAATAAAAAAAAGGCATATTTCCTGCGGTTTACTGTCCCTTTCCAGCCTGCGACGCGATGCTCGACAAGCATGCTTGATCGTCTAGAAAGCTCCTTAGCTCTTAGGGGCTCTCTAGACTATCAAGCGTGCTTGTCGAGCATCACGTCGCGGGCTGGGAGGGAATCGTAAACCGCAGGAACTATGCAAATATTTTTTTTTAATATTTACCACAAATGCTAATTTTGTAGTGTAAACCAGGGAGTCACGTTAATAAGACTTAATTGATTGATGAATGACGTGACTCCCTGGTATAAAACTACAAAATTAGGCATTTTTAGTAAATATAAATAAAATATTTGCATATTTCCTGCGGTTTACGATCCCTGCCCAGCCCGCGACGCAATTCTTGACAAGCATTCTTGATCGTCTAGAGAGCCCTTTAGTATTTTAATATTTTCGCATGAAATTGGCTATTTTCATTGCGTATACAGGTTTCAATACATAATAAATAGACGTTTAAAGTTCAGATAGACTAATGGAAGGCATTCTAATCTCTCCGTATTATCTCTGTGATATAATCAGCCTGAATAAAAATCGTGATAAAATGCAATAGATGGCACTAATTATTTATTGTGAGCATTCATTAAATATTTGGTATTTATAATAAATATAATCAGTTCTTTATTTTAAAAATCCATTTATTATCAAGGTTATTATAGATGGCCAAATACATTTCTATTAGTTTCGCCAGACAATACTATCAGCGCCACCTACATCTCGTCGGCGCAAAAGAGTTTCCAAAACGTACTATGGCATTGAGCAATCTACTACCCTTTATAATCAATATCGATACATAACGTTCCTATCAAATAATATGTATTTTCGTAAGGGAACCGCAGTGACGTACAGTGATTCGTCTGGTCTAGCACATTATTTTGATATGTATTTATGTTTAATAGGATATAATATATTTATATTTATATCCTATTAAACTATATATTTAATCCACGATAATATAAAGTTAAAAAAGTAATGTTAAAATTCATAAACAGGTATTAGTAAAGCTATAACAAAACGGTTTACCATTATCAAGTATATACATCATGGACTTGTCTAAAAATTACTTACTTTACCCACCTATTTTTTTAATTTGTTTATTTATAATTTGTTGACAAGGTAATCATATAATACTCTCATTTGCCAATTTTAGGAGAAACTAACACATGGTGTATAAATAGACTCATTCTTTGACATGTAGCCGTCCAAACTGCCTCGATAATAAGAATAATAATAAGCCATCTGAAACCGAATATTAAGCGGGTGATCCATTGGCGAGCCGACGGTATAAAGGTATAAACTTTTGGCTTGTTGGCTCGTTAGCTCGTGTGGGTGATCCATTGTCGTACCAAACAGTCGACTTTCGATCGCCGGTAAGCTATGGCGTGTTCCCAGTCGGAGTTACTCTGTTAAGGTGGTGATCCATTTGCGGTCTATACCTCCGGCTCGCTGGCTCGCTAGCGAGCCAGAGGTATAGACCGCAAATGGATCACCACCTTTACGTTTTTTCCTGTAGCATAAAAAAGAACGTTTTCGTAAATCGAATGTTTTTAACGGAGAATTCGATATCATCTGTCAACTGAAGTCTGTGATTATAAGTGTCGGTTATTTGATCTATATTATGTTTCTAATAAATTAATTTTCAAATGTTATTATGTGATGATAGGATTAGATATGTGAGATAGAGATTAGATATGTGAGAATACGATAGGACTTATTTGTGTGGAGGGCGCCGATGAAAGATTGGTCGGCCATCAACAGCTATTCAGGTATTCGTCAGAAAATATATAAATATTTTTATTATCCGCTAATTATTATTCCCATTTACAATATTGATAGATTAAGATAAGATTAAGTTCATTGTATGAGTAAGTCTTAAGGCTTTTCAAATCTTAAATATTTATGTTGTCATTGCCAGAAATAAAGCTTGCTTATCAAATTAAGTATAAAGACATTGTCTGTTTTTTGTTTCAGAAAATGATAGGATTTTGATCGCTTAACTCAGTTTGGTAAGTTTTTATGTTACTAAATTTATCTATAATACTTATAATAATAAATACATTATATGACTCATTGTCTGCATTTACTTGTATAAATTGTTTAGATATACTATACATTTTAGGCAAATAATATGTGATAAAAATAATTATTTTAAAATATTTTTAGGCGACGCTCCCTTGCATGTGAGTTTATTTTTAAATATTACATTTTTTGCTATTATGATTTCATTTATTACGCAATCGCTACAGCAGCCGAAAACTAACGCAGGCGCGATGCGTCTTGAATTTATCAAAGAAAAAGTTGCTCAAAAACACATATTTTCCCGTTTTAGAACATTTAGAACCAGAAAAACAAAAAAAATCTGTTTGTCTGGATGATAGATGTCTGGCTGTCTGTTTGTCCCCAGTCGTCAATATCCCAAAAAACGCGTTGCCAATTTAAAAATCTCTTTTATTCATCACCTCTGATGCCGATTTGCCAGTCACCAATCACGATTATCACCAATCACGTCGATTTACCTAATCTCTTTTATTCATCAATGGTAAGAGCTGATTAGATTTTGAGGGTCATTCATAAGCATATATGAATTATTTATTATTGAAAATAATTGAACATACAAGGGACATCGTCCAAACATATTTTTCTAAATTAATTTTTATCACATATTATTGCTTTAAAATGTGTAATAATTCGAGCCAATTCAAACAAGTAAATTCATAAGTCCCGCCGTGATTTATAACCAATAAAATAGTTATATTCTGAAATTTACGTTTTACACACGGTCGCATAGTGGTTAGGTGGCCTGATCTTACATTGTAAGGTCACGGTTATGAATCTCGTCTGGGTCACCATTTTCCGTTGTGATAAAATTGACGGGATTGCATTTCAGTTATGTTAATCGAATGCAATAACAATAAGCACACTTACACACATGTTACACGCACACGTATAAATACTTTGTAGTCGATAGGGTTGGCTGTAAAAAATTGTTGTAACACATTGTTAAATTTCACGATAAAGAGTAGAAACAAATAGACAAACAAACGTTTTAAGACACATTTAACTAGAGTCAACTAAAGGCAGGACGCCGAAGACTACATGCGCGGGGAGTATGGCTCGCGTATTTTAGTCAACATGAATACCGTGTTACAGAAACAAGATATCGGGAAAATTGCTCTGTTTGAACTGTCCCTGTATTTCAACCTTCCCTGCTCTATAACTTATAATAGGTATACTATTTAATTTTGTGATCATTTGTTTAATTATATTTAAAACGAATCCTCTATTGGGTTGCTATTATATGTAAGTTTAGGAATACAATTTTCATACAAATTGGGTCTGGTCAAAAATGTTAATTTTTCGCTTAGTTTAACCACCGTATACCAGACAGTAGCTTCTCTTGCAACAACATTGAAATCGAAGCGAATACGTCACGAGTCGTAAGGGCCCGCATATGGCCTCCAGATGTCCGCTATTCCCATGTCCGGGCCAGGTTAGGACACATATTTTCAAAAATATGCGGCCTGGATCGTATAGTTGTTCGTCTCTTGTAGATCCTGGTGTATGATGGGGTTGTCAGCTGTGAGCAGGATAGGAGATAAGAGGTAGTTTTCATCCTGCAGCGTTCCACAGTCATATGTGGATTCGCTGTGTAGCCCCAGCGGACGCGATTAGCTCGACATCACAGTGTCCTTTGGCCCGGTGGTAGAAGGATTGGCCGGTGATTTAAGACTCAGCATTTACAGGGATGCCCGATTGTTCATGGTCGCAGACTAGTCGACAATGTGCACAATCTTTGTGGAGGCTCCTTCTGTGTCCTATTTTACATTATATTACTATTTTATTAATAAAAAATTAAAAATTAACGCTGCTGTCACTTCAAATTTCGAATTTCGAATATATATAGATGATATTGCTATATAGATATTTTAAACTTACTACAAAACAGAAATATTTTGAATCACTTTGTCTTGCTTTCCCTACCTACTAGCTATTAGAACAGTGTACCTGAGAACAGCCCCCAGCATATCCTTGTTCAAGGCCAGGCTCAAGGAGCATATAACCCTAAAATCCATAAATTAACCAATCCACCTCTTCCTCTCCTTCCTTTATTCTGTGTCCTTATTTAATTTTAGTCATTTGTTTTACTTCTTTTTATTATATGTTTCTTTCTAGTTTCTGTGTGTTTTTTTTTATCATTTGTATTTTTTGTTGTTCTTTTGCGTAGCCAACGTACTAAATAGGTTATAAACTCAAGCTATAGGTTATCTGATAGACATTGCTACAAGGCAGTAAGCTCACCTTTTTTATTTAAAATAAAGAGTTTATTATTATTATTATTATTATCATCCATTGCAAGGCAAAAGTTGGCATACGCTACAGGGCGCATCGCAACGGTGAATGGCCCTTGATTAGTTACGCGCAGCAAAGCTACAGATTAAATGCAAGTGCAGCGCCTAATGAGATACGTCTCGGCGTCTGTGCGGCGGGCGCTGGCGTTAACTTAATAACGTAAGAATAAATAGCGCTTAACGACACGCCGCGAATAAGCGACGTTTAACGACGTTAATCCCGACGTTGCTAATAAGATTCTAGACGCAAAAACAAATCCTGGCGCGAGCGCGATACGTCATAAAGTCCGTCCGTCCCCCTCACTCTTTCGGAGCGTCGTATAGCTGCGTCTCGCCTCCTAGGCGGTAATGAAACGCGCGGTGCACTCTGGTAATCCGGATGGATCGCCGTAAAACTGATCCAATTTACTTTTCACGATTGCATCAACGCGCCGTGATCTCTTGCCCTTAAAAGTAGATCAGGAAGAAAAAGAGAGAGAGAGAGAGAGAAGAGCGTATTTGCTGACGCTCATATATTTTTCACGACTTTATTCGTGGGTAGAATCGCCTGATTCATAACTTTGCACGTGAGGTAAATGTGTTATTACAACACTATACTTAAAAACAGAACGACTTATCAGAAAAAAAAATTACAACAATGTCAGAACTACTCAGAAAATAAGAGTAGTGTATTTCGTATGCCTAGATATAGGCTGTTCGGTCTAGTTGGGCATTCGTATAGAATGGTCGTATGGGTTGTGTTCATTTCCTTATCGCTTACATATACATATTACTGGTTACAATTTATATCTGTACGATCACACTGATAACTCATAACCGGAATGTATTAATACTAGAACTAATAAATAAGTAATAACTAATAATGGGCCTGATTGCGTTTCTTTGTGTACTAAAACTGAAATTAGTTCAAGCGAACGAAATAGAGCAATACAACCGTAACTATTAATTTAACTGATTACGCAATACCGACATTTAGACAACTGATTATTTGATATTTTGACGTTTTTGAAGTTTTGACACCCAAGAGGACATACTGATTCTAAACATCCCAGACAATTTTAAATCGATTCAAGCGTTTAGAAGTTACGGTGGAATAAAGAAAAGAAAACATATGTACGTAGGTAAACCCTGAACACACTACACTACTTTTTTGCTCGGCATTCGTGTAAAAAATAAAATTATGCATCTGAATCAGGAGCATGAAGAAGGACAGCATAAGGACATCATCGCACGGAAGACCCGTTCGGGTATCCCGTGCAATTGTGTCCTTCTTATTTTAATTTACGCGTTAACTGTCAGATTGAAAACTCAATTTTCGCGCAAACTGTCAAATTTGAAAATTCAAAATTCGAACAAACGGTCAGATTTAAAATTGAAATTTCGCAACGTCAAATTTAAAAATTAAAATTTTGAACCAACTGTCAGAATTGATAATTACCGCTACATAGTGTAGATGCAACTATCAGTATGAGACTCGATAACTCGAATTACTGATAAAATAGAGAAAACCATAATGCAACTAATGTTCAGCTTCTACACTTTAAGCATCCGCTTTGTGTGACTTTGTACTACTTTATCCGTTACTATTCGCCATCTATAAAAATATTGACAAAACAAAATCTTATTATTGACGATTTTGTCGAGCTTTTGTGCATTTCTAAAATTTTTGGGTGTTTTGTCGTGAGATTCTCTTCTGTATTGTTACTAGATTTTTTTTAATTTGCTTTTTTAACAAGATATAATTTTGCTGATTGTTCAGCGATGTTGCAACTGCCGTTGTCCAGGGTAGGCTGAAGAGATGTCCGTCGTTATACGCTGTTATTGCTCTCTGGATAGGCAGCATAATGCCGCTGTTACTAGGCAAATTATAACGGAAGTTTCCTCCTTTTCGCACTCGGCAATGGCCATTGAGAAGTTTTTAGAAGAGGGTTCCATATAGTAGAGTTTGAAACCTTCGCTTTATTTGAAGATCGAAGTTTGATCTCTATGGCTTCCCGAATCGTGAGTGCACAATAGAATTGCCCTTTATATATCATAATGGGATTTTGAAACTGCAACTAGTGGCTAGTTCCGCTATCCGAGATGTGTTTCAATATCGCCGATTGTTGCCAAGATGCTAGTCGCTGTTTGTTAAATGTAAGACAACGCCCAGTTTCATCTTATACACACCATAGGTTTTCAGTGATATTAAATGCTTTATACATATTACAGACCGAGCTAAATAATAGGTCGGTTTAAAGATTGTCATATATGAACATTATTCAGAAATCTCCATCCGTCAATTCCATCCGTCAGACCCATGACGTATCGTAAGAATGCTCGTGATCTTTTCTGTTTTGGATTTCTTTTATATTGAATCGTGTACTCGTGTCATATTTTCCGTATCCACTTTTTCCTAAGGATATCATTGACTTGTTCCATCTATGTCAGAAAATGTCCCATCGTCGCATGGGTCGCGAGCTGGATTAACAAGCGACTTTTTCACTGATCGTAAATGATGATGGTGTGAGCTGACATTCAAATATCTGTCCTTATGTATGCTATTTGCTATGTAGGTTTCGGATACACCATATATCCAATAGTATTGTCACTTCTCCTCGTGATCTTGATATTCAAAAATGAAATTCATTTTTAGAACTTCTACATACTAATATTGGATTTCTTCCTACTATGTCGTTTTGTTATTACGGTTTTATACAATATAATGATGTTTTAAACGTAAGTTTATTGAATTGCAAGGAATATTGTTGAAACTCCATTACTCGATTATATGTTTCACCATGCTCCGTATGGATAATGCGAAAATAACGGTATAATGTAGCTTCAACATTATTCTTGTAACTGACTATAACCTTACGTATGTAATGACATGCTGTCATGATAAAAGCAATACCTCGTTGTGCGCCGTAATGAATGTTCAGTGAAGGTACTATTCCCGTGACATAGTAACTACACCGTTACGCGTCATTTTGGTACATACATACGTCCGTACCACAGTATATGATATATACGTAATCCCTTTTGAAACATGCGTATTTTCGTGTATTATACCGATATTTTTTTCTCAGTATAGATAAATATTATTTTTGGGTGTATAGATTTTAGAGGACCCAGGAATTCTTCCACAGTTTATACATAACACTTCAGGATACAGAGAGTATCATCGATTTAGCAAAGCTAGAGAATGGATTTTATTTTGAAAGTTTTGATGAGTAGTTTCTCAAAAATATTTCATATATAAGTCGCTAGTTATAGGTGAGACAAGACATTCCATCGCCTCTTCTTCGATTTGTTGAATCGCTACTCCGCTGATATCGGAATTTTAAAATAATTTCGCGCTGGCAAACACCGCTACACGATTAGCAGTCTGCCGCCTACCCATAGAACAATTGCGAATGACCACAGACGGCACTTGAATCTACCTGGATAACTGTGACTGCAGTACTGCCGTAACATCAGGTTCGACAATGTTCACGTGGCCAAATTCATTTTTGTGTTAATTGTAATGTAATGTTAAACAATCGCAAGAGTCTTTCAAGAGCAATTCATTACTAAGAAATTGCGATTTTATTATAACTGAATTACACCCGTAATCCACGCGCCTATCAAAGGGTTAACAGAGTCCATCAACTTGATATCGAGCCATCATCACTAACATATCCTAACATCTATTAATATCGACTGAGGGTGTGTGTGTTTATGACGTCACATCATCCAGCTGAGCTCCATTTCCCGTACCTGAACCCCGATGAAAGTCTTCTCTTTACGGCGAGCGGGAAATTATATGTGTTTATGAAGGGAAGGCGACGCGGGTAGCTTCATTGCCTACTTTTACGTCTGCAGCGGAAAAATCGCATCACACTCCGGCCAAGTTCCGCCCGACTCGCTGGCTCGTGATATTGGATTTTACTTTGTGCCTCTCGCCCGCGGATGACTCACTTACAGATGCTACTCAGCTGGAAAGTATTAAAGTAGAATCCGCTTCACTACATATCTAATAAGTGAAATCGCCATCACGCCTTACCCGTCGTCGAAAGGCGCGAGCGAGATGAACGGTGATCTTGCGCTTACAATTTCGTATACTTGGTTAATGTTAGGTGAGCCGTTTGAATGGAAACGTCGAATGGAATTTGAATTCAATTTTGATATCCGTTTGAATGGAATTTAAAAGTTCATACGTAAAGCACAGATTAAGATTGTCGATGTTACAAATGAACTTGTTATCTCACGATATTATAACGATCGTTGTCGTTTTTTACCGTTCCGTTGGGGAAGATTAGGATTCCTTTAACGCGCACTATTAGTCTGATGTAGAGAATGACCAAAGTATGCGGCGTTGGTAATATTGGCGGATCACCGGGGCGGCAGCGCGAAGCGAGAATCAAACACAGTGATCTTGTTCAGTTGACAATTTATTCAGTACTGGTGAGTGAGCGGCTGTCCATCGTTCGAGTGTTTACAGCGATATAATATTGAAATCTGACTCCGAATAATTCTATGCAGTGGTAACACTGCAGGCGGGAAAATATGAATTACTATTTGGCGAAGCAAATAAATTACAATAATGTGACGTAGTCTGTACACTTGCTTCAAAAGTGAGAACGCATAAAATATAATTTTTGATTTGTCAACGCAGAGCGAACTCAAAAGTAGTGCCTCTTTTTAACAAACGTAAGCAACAGTGCAAATATCAAATGCTGACGTACTCATCTTAATCTTGCAGATGCCCAGTCATTATAGCAGCAGGCAATACAAAACCATAATAATTAAAAAAAAATACTTTTCTTGTGAATTGCTTTTACTGCGGTTATTCAACTGAAATATTGCCCAAAAGCGTATGGTCACGTCCCTACTGATGTAGCGTTTGTAAACATGTCACTCTACTCGCCCGCGTTATCGTGAATATTTTCATTCGTATCGGAAAATGTGAAAATTGGAAAACGCCGTTATGTGTATTTCCTTCGTTTGCACATGTATTACACGATTACATACGATACTAACATTTTCACGATTTTGTCGTAATGGACAAGTTTGTTAAAGGTGCGGAAGTACACAACGGAAAAGTATCATAGAGGGAAAACAAACTACATATACTGCAACATATTATTATATTTTTACACATTCAAGTTTGTTGATATACAATGGCTCACAAAGGATTATTTGTGCGATTTGAAGCTTTTACCGAAGTATTGCTATTAATTTGACGACAATATTATATTACTATTACCTATGAGTTCTGATAATATATTTTCTAAAGATCGAATAAGGAACTCTTTAATGTATTTAATTTCTTTTTAATTGATTTATGTTAAATATATTTGAATATTCGTGGACAAGTATACAGCGTTTTTTTCTTAAGAAAAACACAACTTACACAACAACTCCTTCATTTTGCAGTTAGTTCTTGATAATTAGTTAGATCATAACCGGCGAACTAGATGGAGAACTTTCATTCTCTTTCTATGCTTTTCTGAGCACTATGAAAGTCGTTGAGGTTCAGAAAAATATTATTTCGAGTATCTATTTCATTGTATGTTATTTAATGTACACATACCTCGTTCGATCACAAAGTAACGACATTTTTTTTTATTTAACTCCTGAGAAACTTAGCTTTTAAGCTAAGAGTTGATGTTCAGCTGCCACTGCATGTTTGTATTATATCTTCTATAGTGTTATAACCTTGTTCTTTCAATGTTTTTTCGAACACTTTGGAAAGTTCAATAAGCCGCAGGAAGCTAAATCAGGTGAATATGGTGGCTGTAGTAATTCACTGTGATTTTATTTTTGTCAATAATGAACCGGTGCATTGTCGTGATGCAAAATCCAAGAGTTATTTACCCATAATTTTGATCTCTACGACGAATTTTTGGATTAGCCCCAAAACAACTAAAGATTCCTCATAGACATTTTTACGGAGCTAATTTAATTGGCAATTTAACAATTTTGGAACAAATTTGGCTGTCATGTATTTCATGTTTACATTAACGCTTAAAGTTACATTGTTTAACCCAAACGATATATTAACTTCTTATGCGAGTGTTGTAATTATAATTTGTCCTTTTGAAAAACAACTATGTCCTTGATATAGGCCATATTTTTATTATCAATTTTGGGCTTGTACGTCGAGATCTCTCATCATATTTCATTTCTTAACGACACTATTTAAAATGTTACAGGCTTATATAAGCTGATTACATAACATAATAAGTACGGAGAGATTAAAATGCCATCTTTGAGGCTATATAAGTAATTATCAGTTCCCAAAAGTAATTATTACTGTATAATTATTAAAAATTATACAGTAATAATTACTTTTGGGAACTGTATAATTAATAAAAAAATACGTTTTTATGTAACTAATAAATAACTATAAAACGCAATCTATTAGGCTACTGATCATAAGGAGAGGTTAATCTATGTTTGGAGCTATGAAAGACATCTACAATTTGCGTTTCGTAGTAAAATCCTAGCTGCCAAATTGTAGACCGGGATTGAGCAATTTAATACCCTATAATATAATCAATTGTAGCACCACCCATAAGATCTAATTTAAGACATAAATTCCTCCACATAGGCCATCTGCTGTCGAAAAAAATCGAAATTTAAATTCTATGTGTCAACATATTTTGAAATTTTCTCAACAATAAATAATAATTAAACAATAAATTTAGTGAATATAGTGCAATTCTACAGTCTGGTTTTACTCGCGGTTAACACGGGACGCGTCCCGATGGGTCTTATCGGTCTGAGCTGTAGGCTACCGAGATCGAGGTCACAGGTGGCAGATAGTGAACGGCCATCAAATATGATGGTTAGCTGTGAATATACTGAATAAACAGCCCCCAACCATACAGCGGCAAGGTTATGAGAAGGTAGTGGGAAGTTTGGTGGAAAGGACTTACCTAGAAAATGCTACACAAGTTCAATGAGTACGGTGTGTCATGACGAATATGTCCGCCAGTAAATAAGCATATCCATCCCTGCAGTGGGCAGCTGCGCATGCAGTAGACTTAAGGCGACGATGTAGGTAAATTTCGAAAATTACATTTTTTGGCAATTTTTGAACAGTCATACTGAAATAACTGATGATGTTAGCCAACAAAACAAAAATATCGTAACTCACGGTACCTTTCTTAAGTAGATAGCTATTTCAGATTTTTTTTAAAGTATTGGAAAATTGAGGAAAATAATTAAATCTGGGAGCTATACAGGAAATTTTCATTTTAGAGCATTTTTTGAAACGTGCCTCACACTAAACTGCACGATCAAGAAACTCAAAAAAAATACTACGGCATTTTAACAATAGTTGTAAAGACGAATGCTTTCGCATAAATTAAAAAAAATAAGTTTTTCTTGTTAAAAAAAAAATATATAAAAAGTGTAACTTTCATCCATATTCACTGTTAAATATTACTTATTACTGTGTGTTTTTTTTCAAGTTTGTTTTTTTTTACATAAACTATGTACAATAAACTTGTAGTACTGACGATTATTTTTTTCAAATAAAATATCAGTATATTTTAAAAATAATATTTTGCAGAGCCCGTTTATATTATTTTTGTCATACAATGAGATGAGCGCGCTCTTCTCGCGACGACGCGCTGGCATTCAAAATGCCGCAAGCGACATTGGGTCAATATGGTTCTTATGTGGGGATCAATTACTGATTCAAATGGCATAACAGCCAACCTTTAATAGTGAAATGTTATTGGCTCTTAGAAACGTGGTTCATTTTGGCTTCGAAGGCCGACATATGCGGTTGCGTTCGCGACGCTCTGTTTCATGACTTATTATTACCAAATTGACATTTCGATGGATCGGAGAGTGAAAGTAAAAAAATATCGGTTTTAGATGGCTATTTCACCGTGTAAATGAAAGAGGTTTAAAAACATGATAAATCATATGTTGAAAAATAGAAACAATAATAACTAAAATAATATTTATTTATTATTTTTTTTTTTTTTTAATTTACAATATTACTTTTTTTTAATAAAAAGTGTTCATTTATTTGATAACAATGTTTCTTTATGTATAAAAACAAAAAAAATATATACATATCGGTAGGTTTTGAACCTACGACCGGTGTGATCTTATGCGAGTTTAAAACAAGTGCGCCACTTCAGCTTGCTTCCTGCGAGTCAAAATGTGTGTATATAAGGGGACAGTAAATAATGCCAATACATTTGCGTTAGAGCCATATGACAGAGCTATACACCATGTATAAATATAATATACAATTAGGCTACGATTCTGACCGTTCTAATATAGAAAACCGTCAGATAGGCAGAATTGTAATTTAAAAAACAAAACGTAGGTATCTACTTTTTAAAAGCTTTTATTCAACTTGTAATGTCTGTGAAAAAAATCTAAAAATGCGAAGAAATATTACATCAGCAGTAGCTTACAATAAATGTCAAAACTTTTCAATTGATGAGAAAATTGATTGCCTGTATAATGACATTTTGAACGCCCCGATAGATGCATTTGGAAACCATGATAAATGTAGAAGTTTTTAAAATTGTTTGTCGGAAAATGAAACACTGGATGCAATGAGTTGTTTGATGGGTGACATTATTTGGGAAAGAATACGTTACATAACAACGTAGGTAGCAATACATGCAAGAAGCCTAATTCATGATGTAGATAGTAATGTTCTCGAAAGGTTTAACGGCATCATTGCAAAATTTATTGGTGGTAAGAGGACAAATTACATCCAAAAGCAGTCTTACCAAGCGCGATGTAATGCGGCAGTTATATCATTTAATACTAAACAGCCACTGTCAAGATTACATAAAAAATATATAGGCAAAAGTCCCTATGGCAGGATATCAAAAGTGGAATAAAGAAGACAGAGGCATTTAAGTAAATCCATTCTTTATAAAAGAAATAAAAGCAGAAAGTTTTTTTGAAAAAAAAACAATAATTCGCATTATGGAGAACATTGCAACCAACCCGATGTTCCATCAGAAATATTCGAAAAAAGCAAAGCTCTGTTATTTCAAGAATTGGAAAATAGAAAAATGATCGATTGCGAATTGAAAAACTTACGGTTATTCAAGGTGAAAGCAGCGAGTGGTTGGAATTACGAAGAAAAATGGTAACTGCGTCTAACTTTGGCAAAATTGTCAATAGTTAACAACACACAAAATGCGCCAATTTAGTTAAATCCATGACTGAAAATGGGATTTGAGCAACGTAGCATCAATTTGCCATGGAAAAGAAAATGAAACAACTGCACTAGAATGAAAAATATGTCTAGAAAAAGTGGAAATTCAGCAATGTGGATTATTCATTGACCCTAAATTTCCATTTTTGGGAGCTTCTCCAGATGGAATATCTGATGATTATATTTTTGAAGTCAAATTTCCCATTACAGCGCAAAAAATCTGGTTAACGGAAGCGACAAGAAAAAGAAAAGTGACATTTTGGAAACAGAAAGATGGAAAACTTGAAATCAGCATCAAACATCACTGGTACGTTCAAGTTCAAGGACAGGTCCTTATATAATTTCTTTTTATTTATTTATTTTTTATTTTATTTCTGGAAAAATACAGCGCATACAATATACATACGTGTGCATAAATGTAGAAAAAAAAGAAAAACATTACGCCTATAATCGTTTATTACACATTTGGATTTCAGCATATTACACTTAAAAAATAATTATAAAATAAACAAAGTTCATATTAAATATAAAAAATATATAGAAAACCGATGGGAGAGGTAGGGAATTGGAAGTGATTAGGAAGAAGGAGTTAGACGATGATGGTATGTGTATATGTATATAGATATAAATAAAGATATAGATAGGTCGTATAGTGGATATATAGATACAGATATTTATTGATGTTTATAGGTATTTATAGATATATAATAAATATTTATAGATATTTATAAATATTTGTGGTAGCTACTGATATGTTGTATAGAAAGTATATAACTAATTACTATAGGTATTAACAAGCTCGTTAGGTGCAATTGATTTGAATAATTCTTTAACGAACGTCGGTTGGTTGAGGTTGAAAATGTCGATGGTGGAGAAACAAGAGTCGTACGTGCATATCAGCCCATAAGCGATGGAATGTTTCCCGTAGTTGGTATTGGCACGAGAGACCTCAAACGTGCGTGAATTGCGAATTAATCGCTGAGGAACGAAAAAACGTAAGTTTTCAACAAGGTATGAACTATCTGTGGTATTGTGGATAACTTTAAAGAAAGTGTGCTGGAAAGAAACTGTAACTGGAACGATAGATATAACTGGAAAGGAAGTGTGCCTATTTACATTTTGGTCTGGTAAAAACGATCTCCTCAAAACCGAATATATACAGACGGATGATTTGATTTGGACAAATGTCATGGAAAAAACTTGTTTGTTTTTATATGGACTGTGTATTACCTGAAATTATCGATCCAGGAGTATGAAGGAATATGGATTTAAGGGAGCCTGAATACACTTTGAAAGAAGCAAATAAAAGAAACGACACGATAAAACGAAAGAAATCGGTTCCTCTCCCTTGTCCAACGCTTAAGCGGTAGTTAGTTTTCAGTGATTCCATCACAAAGTGAGCAAAGAACTCACAGAGAATGTACTTGCCAATAACACTCCAAAGCAAAGCACAAGCAATATAGAGCCACCGAAAAGTACACGATATTCCAAATCTGTGCTGAGTACAGATCTAATTAATAATGATGAACAGGCTTTTGAAAATGTATTACCATTTGATGAATTTTAATTACAAAAGTCGGCGCACCACTACAAAGCGACACTGTCAAGGCTACAAAAAGGAAGTCTCAAATGTACTGCGCAATTTTAAATGTATTTATTCGTCTCTTTACATTTAATATGTATGTATCTACTCAGAAATAACAGACTACTTTGCCAACCAGAAATGTCTTCATGATTTTTTGTCTTAATGATTTTATATTTTCATTAATAATTATTTATTTTTAATGATGTGTATTTCTTTAAAGTTTACAATGATGTGCTTACAGTATCTAAAAATAAATTATATTACTTTTTAATTAAATAATTATTTAATGATAATGTACAAGGCGATGGGTGTCGTTATGTCCTCCTCAAAGAACTATTATACCGCGAATAAATAGTTCGATACACAATGTTGTTTTTTAATTCGATGCTAAATGTTTTTTCTGCCAAAAAATACTATCAAAAACTGTCACTACAACTATAAAAAAAATACTAAAGCTGTATCTCACGGAACATGAATTGCGATTTATGTCATTTAAAAGCCCTTGGAAAACTGTATCCAAAACAGTTAACGGCATTTCTCCAATTGTCATCTATCACCATTTAAAATAATTTTAAAATGTCGAAAATTAATTAGTGACAGGTGACTGTTCTTAATACAGTTTTTCAGGGGCTTTCAAATGACATATCGCAAATGAAATTCTGTAAGATATGGCTTCTGTCAATTTTTGACAGTGATAGTTTGGTTTAACAGTTGACAGCCAAAATCTAATGGGCGCATTCCAGGGTGATACTATCCCTATGTTCCAAATTTCAACTCAATCGGTTCAACGGCTCGGCAGTTATCGTGAGAGATTACATACAGGCAAACAGACATACATTTCTCTGAAAATGGTCTTAATCATCTTGGTGGACCTCAAAATGGACATCTCTATCGTTATCTAAACATTTTTTTCCGCACGATCACAACACCTTCCCTACCAGTGGCAGCCGGGAAAGTAATATAATGTTCAAGTTTAGATGATGATAAAGCGTAGCCTTCTTCACCAGCGTAGGTACATGACACTTGCATAATCCCAAAATATAAATCCCATTGCAATAGTGTATACCTAGTGTGTTTAGTCCAGACATCGATAGCGAGTGAATATCGCTGCGAGATGAGTCAACATAATAAACAACTGCCCCGTCGCGAGGGGAGGGGGTAAGTAGGCGGGGCTTAAAAACTCAGATACGGTTTATTTTTTAAGTAGTACGTCGCCGAGTGGAGGTCAAGGAGACCAGCACAGCGTAGGGTCACAATTGTTACTTCGGTAACAAACAGCGATGCGGAAAGCAATGAGAAGACCACCGCATAACCCCTTCCCAGGAAAATCATTATGGCTGATTACAATTAAACCATGGCTCTCAATCCCCGGCAGATCTTAGATGGTCAAAGGGCGCGAAGAATTCCCAGGGGTTTAGCTATTAAGATTGTGACATGGAATACTCAAAGCATGTATGGTTCAACTCAAGCACTACCGAGCTGTTCCGCGCCGCAACACCACGGCCATAAGTGGCCATAATAACCGCCGACCTCCGATAAAGATGGCACCTGCAGAAGAAGAAGGCCATCTGCAACATTTTCACCATGCAACTAATTTAGTTTTTAATGCAAAATTTAATATAGGTTCTTAGATCAGTTACTTTTAAAAACAAAAAATCAAAAGTGGTGTTAGGCAATTGGATATCCAACAGAAACTTCTTCATAAACAGTGCTGGTACTTACCAATCGCATCATTCATAAAGCTACCAACTGCACTGAGAAAAATATTGATTTTTTTCTTACATTGCCATTTTGTTATTACCGTTGTGTACAGAATAACCATGGTTCAATCGTTTCTTTATTGAATAACAAGGATTTTTTTTTAATTTCATTAGTCGATTATATGTATAAAAATTTTTCTTAGGGTTTATACGGAATTAATAGTATACTGTTATTTTAACCTGATTCATGTGTCCGGTTATAACTGTATGTATACTACTATACGTACGTATACACTTTTTTACATGCTGTCATGTTAGAAAAGAGATTTCAAGGTCGCGACCTAATGAGATAACATTGTGTTTTAACATTACGACACGGTAACTACCATCACGCTAACACCGTCACGCGTCATGTTAATGCATACATATGGATCACAGTCCGCATTAAATACATAATCATTATTGAAACATGCGTCTTTCCTTGTATTACATCGTTATATTTTTCTCGGTGTGGAGGAAAAACTAAATATCTAGCATACAGTCCTTGGAATTTAAAATGTGTCGTTTTTATTTGATAAACCTCGAAGTTTATTAGCAGCATATTAGCAGTTGAAGCATATTAGCTCGAAGCATATTAGCAGTTAAAAGAGTGCGCATGCCGATCTCTAAGAATAATTGATACATTTCTTGCACGATTATTTCCTTGTACATAAGTCTTTAGTTAAGAGCCCTTGAGGTCATCAGATGTCGTCTGTAAGAACAGACAAGCACGAGTACCCACTCGTACCTGGTGGTACAACTTGAGCTGTTCGTCCTTTCGCCGAGTGATACACGCACCGCGGCGCGTAAACGATATTATTAACGAGCTGTTAAGCGTCGGAGAGCGTCGGAGAGCGTCGGGACGCCGAAGGCGGTTGCCGCGACGCTTGACGCCGGAGGAGACGCCACTCGAAACGCGCCCATCCTGGCTCGTAGAACAGCGACAGAGCGACCACTTGGGCTGAGCAGGCGAGACGGATGTTACCATTGAACTATAAAATTGAATAGGTATAGAGATTATATACGATTTGGTGACGCGAGCGACATACGGGGTGTTATTATTGCACGGGCATTTTTTTTGTAGGTAACTCAGAACAACGAAGTGATCAACTTTTAATAAAAGTTATTGGAAAAAACTAAAAAATAAAAATTTCAAAAATAGTTTTTTTTATTTTTTTATATTTTTTTTTAACCCCTCCTATCGCGGGGTAAAAATTTAGTCGTCACTTCTGCCCGGGACAGTTTTGCGCGTGAAGTCGATGGCCTTGAGAAAAACGACCATAACTTTTAAACTACTATACGGATCGTAAAAAGAATAACTGTAAAATAATCGCATTGAAATTTGAAATTTATAATATTATAACCTTATCTCGTCAAACAATTAAGATAATAATGAATAAATATTTAAAAAGTTGCCATTTTACGCAGCGCGGAGCGCCCTAACCAATATTGGTTAGATACAATTTTAGCATTTGTAAGCGTCTAACCAAAAATGGTTAACTCAAATAGGAAGGGTTAATTAGTGTGGAAAGCTAGGATCATGCGCTATCCAGCGGTTGGTAAAATGTCGCTGATATTGTTTATTTACAAATGATTACCTACCGCTAGATGGTGCAGCGCGCTGAAACGCTTCTCAAGCGTTTATTTAGCAGTCAATTTCTTCAAATTTTCAAATTTAAAAAAAATCAAAAAAGATTTTTTTTTCCAAAAAAAATCGGTTGTCTGTAAAGTCGGTTTACTGACGATAGTTAAATGTGACAACGTCATAAGAAAATACTGATGGAATGGTTGAATTTGAAGCAGTTTCATTTAAGATTCTGATATTGTTTATTACAAACACCCAAAAATATATGCTTTTATACTCACCGATTTGACTACAATATGTAAATGTATTATTGTATAGCATTATAATTGTATAATTGTTTATTGTTTAAAGTTATTGTTTTTTTTAATTTGAAAGTTTGAAATCTCAAACTGTTAAATAACGGTTTGAGAAGCGTTTGAGCACGCTGCGCCATCTAGCGGTAGGTAATACGTCCAAAATAAACAATATCAGCGACATTTTACCAACCTCTAGATAGCGCATCGTACTGATAGCTTTTCATACTTTTTTTATTTTTTTAAATAAAATTTGCTTACTTCGTTGTACCCACAAGAAAATTGTCCGTTCAGTAATAACATTCCGTATATTAAGAATACATATAAAATTATGTCAAGAATTTAAATCAATCTAGTGATTTTCATTCGTACAATTTTAGACTGAGGTTAGTAAATAATTCTTGTCGCAACCGGTAGATGGCAGCATTTATATTGAATAATAAATATAATAAATGGAACGCCTCAGAGCGAGGTAACGCCGCATGAGTCATGTTTTTTCGTGCGTGCAGCAGGTTCCATCGATTTATAAGACGTTGTCACTTCAAAAATTTGCATGTTTCTTGCGGTTTACGATCCCTGCCCAGCGCGTGACGCGATGATTGACAAGCATGCTTGATCGTCTAGCTAGAGAGCCCCTAACGCATTCACGTAACGTGTGGGTAGATGGTTCTCGAAAGCTTGCATGCGTGCACGAACACCATTGTTTATTAGTTGGCGTTCGAGAGTCGTCTCGCACGGTGCGAAAAGTTTTCTTTTAGTGTTTTTTGTGGTTTTTGGTTATTTAACGGAACCATGAGTAAGTGGACTGATGTATTGTACAAATGATTAAGTTTGTCGAACCATATGAAGAAATCCCATGTTTATGGAAGTCAGACTCGGTGGAATATTAAAACAGGGAGATGCGATAAAGTGCATTAGAAAACATAGTGACTATGCACCAACTCCGCTTGAATACTTGTTTGAATCATTTGCATATCAATGTCCAAAGGTGTCCAAATCTGCTCACCGAGTATGTTGCACACCTTTGTTTCTGTATTACCTGGCCTACAGATCCCTAGGAGTCAACCTTCGGGCGCTACTGGACAGTTTGTGAACCGTGCGGCGTCAGCTAATCGATTGTGCATTCTAACTGACAGCCGAAGGAGTCTGGAAACAGTATTGTTTTCTACAGAGCGGGGGGGGGGGGGGGGAGTTTTAAACTTACGGCAACTGCTCTTGAAACGAGCAATCGGCTACCCGATTCCGGGTGATAATCACCTCAGGAAGTTTTAACGATTAGTCGTTCTGTGTCCCTGAAGTGAGCGCAGAAAACTTGGACAAAAACAGTCCACCGGCAAACTCCGCCACATACCCGTAAGAGGCCAACGCCTTAACCGCGAGATAGCCAGGAGTGTTACCCAGCGGGCTTACACTCACGCCCTTACTTCCAATTGCGACCAGAATACTCCAGTCTCTCGATTGGTTCCGAGTTCGAGGTCGCTTACGCGGTCCTCTCCCTTACGAAGCGGTGAAACGGTGTGTACCGAATTTATCGCGGACCACGGCATCCTTTGCCTGGCTGTTCACCCGGGATCGGGTGGCCGAATGGTCGTCTCCCCGCTCTTTTTGAAACATTTCTGTTCCCAGACTCCCCCAGCTGTTAGTCGGAATGCACAATCGATTGGCTGACGCTGCACGGTGCGTAAACCGTTCAGGAGCACTCGAAGGTTGACTCCTAGGGGAGACTGGCCCGCAGGCCAGCGTTCTACCCTGGCTCTCCTTTCTACGTGGAGGCCGCCGGATGGGTGTTGATCCGTGCGTTGGACCAAACCTATACACTTTCCTAACTGCAACAGGGCCCATTAGCTCTTAACAGGGCCCATTAGCTCCAGCAATAACAAAGAACACATTTAAACTCATAATATACACACATAAATATTTCATATTAGGGTTGTTAGTAAAGGGCTCACTAGACGATCAAGCATGCTTGTCAAGCATTGCGTCGCGGGCTGGACAGGGATCGTAAACCACAGGAAATATGCATTTTTTTACATATTTACCAAAAAATGCCTAGTTTTGTAGTTTTACACTAGAGAGTCACGTCAGTCATCAATCAATTACGTCTAATTAACGTGACTCCCTGGTATAAACTATAAAATTAGGCATTTGTGGCAAATATAAACAAAAATATTTGCATAATTCCTGCGGTTTACGATCCCCTCCCAACCCCCTTCGCGATGATTGAGAAGCATGCTTGATCGTCTAGAGAGCCTCTAAGATATTGTCGTATTATATTAAACCAGTCGATTGTGAAGCTTCATAATAAAGAGTAGAAACAAACAAACAATCTTTTTGTTGTGCCCTAACGTATTATTATTTCACCTCACCTTCCACTATTTCTTCTCACTCTCATTACATGGGAATATTACGTAATTTAACCTAATTACTGCCACTTTTAAGTAGTTTGCCGCATGCGACTAGGCCGCCATTCAATTTTATTGATGCCTCTTCGAAACTGTAACATCGTAAACTCGGTAAATAAATATTCTTCCGTCAATTACGCCCATCAGGCGCGTTTCTAATTCCGCGCGGCCGAAATGAAACGCAAATGTATACACTGAATAATTCATAAGAGGCTTCGCCGCATATTCGTCGCCGAAGAGAAGCACTTTTCACGTGTGCGCATCGTGATATTAACAAGTTTGTGAATATATCAATTGCGGGGTGCGTCCACACCCTTTGTCCAAAATGATAATTCCGCGATGCCTGATACCCGGCGATTAAATTGATACAGAAATGATACAGAAGTATTCAAAATGTGTTCCTGAAACATTTGAATTATCGCTCCTTCGTGTCCTTTCCCAATTACAACGAAGCAGCTACCTTTCACGGGCTTCAATCCTTACAATCAAGAAGAAAATGCGCAGACGTGGTGTTTTTCCATAAACTATTAGCAGGTTACTTTGGTTGTTCTGATCTTCTTGGAATGGTAACTTTCCGTGTACCATCACGACTCACTCGCCAAACGGAGTTATTCCACCTTCCGCAGGTTAGTACTAATTATGCACAAAACTGTTTCATGTATAGGGTATGTAAAATTTGTAATACGCAGCTCGGCGCTATTGACTTATTCAATACGTCATCATTCGCTCTGAAAGCAATTATTAATGACGGTATTGATTTATTATTGTAATCGCAATATATAATATATTATAAATAATATTTATTCAAGAATATCTTTAAATAATTTGTATGACTATATTATAGAACGTGTATTTACATAAAATTTTATTTACTTATTATGACTCCTTTCTTCCCAGTTCCCACCTCTCCCTATGTGTGTTAATTCTTCAAAAAAAAATGATATTGTTGTGTTTAAATTATGAATGTTTATGTGGAAACATGTAATTAGCTTTATTTTTGTAACTTAATAATTTTGTAACAAATTTATTGTAACAGCTGTATGTTTCCTTAAGAAAAATAAAATAAAAAAAATAAATAAATGAAGTGCACTAAAAAGATACAGAAATATATTTGTTTATTTGTTTACATTCGGGTAGTGAGTAACAGTTTAGGGAGCTAATGAGTCCAGTGGAGTTGGGCCATTATGACCCATGTGTTAGGGTCGGCCTTACTCACGGGTTAGCACCCATTCGATAGCATCATAAAAGAAGTGCCAGCCCGGGTAGGACTCTGTGCCTGCGGGGCAGTTTACTCTGGGAATGCGTACTTCGCTTGCTCCTGAGCGATTTGTACACCGTGCGGCATTAGCCAATCGATTGTGCATTCCGACAGGTAACCGGTGGTGTATATAAACGGCTTTGTTTCCTATAAAGCTGGGGTGGTTGTTAACCTTATAACGTGGTCTGCGATATATATTGCGATATGCGAAAAAATCCGGCCGAAACTGGTAGTAAGGCGCGAGTTCTGCCCGCAGTGTGCACATTCCCGGTAGGGCATTGGCTTCTTACGGGCCAGTAGCGTAACCACATAGTGGACTGTTTCGTCCCATAGTCTTCTACGCTCACCTCATAGGAGACAGAACGATCAATATCGTTATAACTCCCTGGGGTGACGGGTTCGCTCTTTGTAGTTGACAACTCCAAGTGAGTAATAGCGCAACCATACAAATATAAATTGTAATTAATTAAATAAGCAATAAGGAAAACCTGAACACAACTTATACGATTATTCTATACGAATACCTAACTGTACCTATATATTATAGTAGAAACAAAATTAGCTTCAAATCGGCAGTACGAACCGCCCTTGAAGCAGCAGCGACAACTGCCAGTAATTATTGATTTGTAATATGTATATATAAATATAGTATAACTTATATATGTATTCCCATTTACTTATTTTGAATTTATGTTGTATAAGTATGATTTATATGTTTTGCGGTCACTTGACATTTTTTGGTTGGTGGGGATGAGTCCTTGCTGCGTGGACTTGGACGATGAGTTATCCCGGCAAAGTTACATTTTCTGCAAAGTTACATTGGCCGTCTACAAATGCATTGGGAGGACTGTCGTTTATTTCCGCTCGGTATATATCCGTTTTCTCTGAACTAATAAATGTTTACGGATGTATTTTTTGTTTCATAATTTAGTTTGGAAAACATATTTTTCAAATAATTTCGAACGGCGTTAGTTTTAATCGCATAAGAACATGTTTTTTTAAGAATTATGTATCTAATTATAAGTTCATGCTGTTACTTACCTAAATAAACAAAAAAAAAATACCGAACAGCGTGTATTTGGGCATAAGAATACATAGCCTTTGTTTTACACTGAGTAGTTTACGGACGTTATCTGACAACTAAACTACTTTTAATATTAATACTTAAATGATAAGATAAAAGTATTACACATAGATAAAGAAAATGTATGTGAGATATGCATTAATATAAATATGCAAAAAATAAAAGGGTGAGTTATATAAGAAACAAGTATAAGAATATATACGAGATATATTACAATTATACAGTACAGGAATAAGGTGACAAAAATAAGGTGACCACTCATTATGGCCTTTATAAGGTTTGTGTATTTTAAAGACTCTTACATTAAACCCCATTAAGAAAAGAATGGAATTTTAAAATCGCCTTTCCCCTGCGAATTTATTAAATTTAACATTTTTCGCTGCGTATATAACAAATTTCTTTTTTGACTTACCGATTATTGTCGACTATTATGAAGTCGCGCATCATCAGTTCTCTTTACCCGGCCCTTTTGCATGCCACGCCAATACGTAATCTTTATATGTTGGCCTCAGTACGTAACCCAGCCAACGTACGAATAATTTATTGGAATATTGCCAATGTTCTCACACAAAAATACTTCACTCAATAAGTTATCCAATAAATTCCGTATTCACGAATTAGAGTATTTAAAGCTTTGGTATGAAATTTGGAAAATTTTGTAAAAAAACATCGTCCCAATCAGCGAAGTCGGGGAGGGCAGGTGGTTATTACATATTTATGACTTAATGTGATTGCAGAATTAGTGATGCGATGATAGTTTGCTTTTTCTTCTATCATCGTGCTCTATTTCGATATATCCTGTATTATGTATATAATAATTTGATATCCGAGTTTTCCGGAAAGAATTGGAGCGAATACTTTGGCAAAAGGAAAAGAGCGATGACAATGAGATGACGAACGTTACGGGCAGATGCCTCAAGCGACTGAACGACTGTTCATCTCGCCGATCGCGACGTGGAAAAGTAATATCTATGATTGCTCGCCTCGCCTTTCGTTCGCTACTTGTACTTTCTCCAACCCAACTTGCAATTGTATCAAAGGAAACTTATTGGAGCGACGAACAATCGGGAAACTTTGCCGGTGGCTCACCTGATGCGACGAGCCATTTGATTCCTTGACCGCTCGAGGCAACGCACCTCTTTAGTGGTACTACAAAATCGCGAAACAACTCCGAAAAGGAGTTGTGAGTAGGAAACACTTCCTATTCAAATACCAACTTCAACGCAAGTATAAATATAATCCGAGAGGCAGCGACAAAAAAGTGCAGAAGTTTTGTAAAAGCTGATACTTTCAGTAATTTGGCCATAGAATGCTGGGGTAGATTTAGCGGACCAGACTCCGGGACACCTGAAGCTGGCGTACTAGGAAAGGTGTAATTTTAATTAGTGCCCACAAAGTGTTTTGTAAAATGTGAAATGCAATCAAATTACGTTCAGCCGTAAAAAAAATAATTTGCATTTTCAGTATTTTATCAACCATGATCCGATTCCCAACGCGCTGAGCATTCGCGACCTTGGCGTTCAACTCGATCACCGATTGACATTTGACGAACACATACAAGGTATTGTCAGTAAAGCGTTAAAAACCTTGGGCTTCATTAGTAGGGTCTCTAAGTCGTTCTCTGACCCGACTGTATTCAAAACCCTTTATTTTGCATACATCCGAAGCGTATTAGAGTTTGCATCTCCGATCTGGAATCCGCAATATCATGTATGTAAGGAGAGAATAGAAAGCGTCCAAAAACGATTTATGAGACAATTAAACTACCGTCAATGCTTGGGACTGAACACGTACGAGGAGAGGATGAATAACTTCAATATTACATCATTGGAGAACCGCCGTACCACGGCAGACATGGTATTATTACACAAAGTTATCCATAACAACGTGGACAACCCGTATTTCATACATAATCTAACTTTTCACGTTCCACCACGCGTGGCTCGCTTTCCCCGTACCTTCGAAGTCCCACGCGTCCGTACTAGGTATGCCCAGAATTCCATCATGTACCGCTTAATGTCAACTTACGATAATCATTTCCAGAATATTGACCTATTTAACATGAAAGAGAATAAATTTAAGCAAAGCATATACTTAAAATTAATCGAAAATGCGACATAGACATTTCTCATGGGATACTATTGTCTTAGGGACTACTTGGTTTTTCGTTCGTTGTTCTTTAACTGTATATGATACTGTTCTTTAACTGTATATGATAACTGTATATGATAGTTTATATGATGGAGTAATTTTTTCTTAATTTTCTTAACTTTTCAAATTTTTCAAATTTTTATTTTTTGTACTGCACATTATTACTTAAAATCTATTAACACCCATTCCTTCCTTTTCCTTTCCTTTTCCCCTCCCAACCCCCACAGAATGCACTGTGCGTATTGGAGACTTAACTAACTAAAACTATTGTTGAAAGCATGTCATCGGCCAGAAATATTGTATTTAATGTAATTGTAATATTTTTTTGTAGCGCTGTATGTTTTCCCTGTTAAATAAATAAATAAATAAATAAATAAAAGCGGAAAATTAATAAATAAATAAAAGTAGACAGTGGGTGCCATACAGAGCTCGAAACAAAGATTGCTGGTATTGGCGCGACAGACCTCAAACGAACGAGAATTACGAACCACTCGCGGCGGTACGAATAAGCACTTGTTTTTTACGAGATAAGAACTATTTATAGCGTTGTGGATTGTTTTATATTACAGTACCATTGTAGCCACTGTGCGTATATATTTTAGGGAGCTTATAGCGAAGTGGCCCAGTCTGCTCTAAAACGTTGGAATTCCCAAGCGTCCGCGAAAATTTGAACGCCTTCTATCCTGCTTCTCTACACCGAATATTGCGGACTTCAAACTTCAAAGTACTGCGAGAATTAGCAAAATACAATATCTTTAAGACATTTGTAAGAAAATGATCCTAAGATACTGGTCGCAAGTCCCAATGTTCTCAAAGCTCGGCTGACCATACTTACATGCTGACCATACGATGAAACTTATGATAAAATTGTATTCCGAGGTCACGAATGCATTGTACATTAAGGATCGCGTCACCATTAACGTGATAACTAAATTTCACTAAATTTCTTTTTCGGCTGAAGCTTATACTTTTACATTTATTAGCATTTAAAGAGAGTTTATTAAGCAATCAGTAGTGTGACAGGCGGTCGAAATCTTTCTGTACCCGGAGGCAGGGAGCTACGAGGGTCCTTGTTGAGTTGTCCACGAAGATCCATTTTTCCATCCCATCCGGCGGCCTCCACGTATGAAGTGCGAGCCCGGATAGGACTCTGGCCTTAGCGCTAGATTCCCCCAGGAGTCAACCTTCTGGCGCTCCTAGACGGTTTGCGCACCGTGCGGCGTAAGCTAATCGATTGTGCATTCTGACTAACAGTCGGCGAAGTCTGGAAACAGTACTGTTTCCTATAGAGCGCGGGTAGTTGTCGACCTTATGGCGACTGCTCTTGAAACGACCATCAGCCACCCGATTCCGGGTCAAGATCCGGACAAAGGATGCCGTGGTCCGCGATAGATTCGGTTGACACCGTTTCACCGCTACGTAAGCAAGAGGACCGCGCAAGAGACCTCGATCCTGTAACCAGTCAGGAGGTAGGAGGTATTTTGAAGGGTAATTTCAGACGGAGATATCCTTCCAAACTGGTAGTCAGGAGGTGAGGCTGCCCGCTGGACCTTTCCCGGTGCCTCGTCGTAAGGCGTTGGCCTCTGACGGGCAGGTGGCGGAGCTTGACGGTGGACTGTTTTGTCCTAAGTCTTCTGCGCTCACCTTACGGGAGACAAATCGATAAATTTCGGTAAAACTTCCTGAGGTGAAGGGTTCGCCCGTTGTAGTTGACAGCTCTAGTTGTACCCGGAGGCAGTCTGCCACGTCAGCCACCTCAGCATAGATTTTCATGTCATCCGCGTACAAAATGTGACGACCAGCTATAAAACCAGAGCCAATATTGTAGAGGACCAAAATATGAAGAGTAGAGAACCAAATGTTGAAGAGTAGAGAACCAAAATGTGAACCTTGCGGTACCCCAGATATCTTGATTTCTTCGTTATACACTACTAGCTAAATGCTCATATTCATCATACGTCTTTATTTAAAAATAAAGTTAGGAAAAATCATATTCGAGAAAATCTTTTTCAGTCTCTTAGAGGTTAAAATCCACTAACATGCGTCTAACACGGAAATCCCTAAGCTCCAACAATGACACCCCGTATTTTGGCAGGCCGCAGTCCGTCGGTAGCCAATATGTATTATCGCGCGGTCGTATCGCCAGGATATGTAGGCATTATCGGACCTGGTCGTAAATCCTTGCTATCGGTCAATAACGATAGAGGCGGCCGCTCACCTGTCGACTTTGTATCGGCGGTAACCCGCTGTGCGTGCGATCCGGGTATTAAGTGCTCGGGCTTAATCCCGGCCGAACGGTGGGGGGTCGCACTAACAGCTTGGCGGCGAAGGGACGGTGCGACCGGGAAGTGAGACGTGTTGCTTTTTCATGTAACAAAATATTGGATATTTGACTTCAATGAGAGCTAACGGGCCCTGTTGCAGTTCGGCCATTAAGACCCATGTTGTATAAGGGCCTGCTAAACTCACGGGTCAACACCCAACCGGCAGCCTCCGCACAGAAGTGCGAGCCCGGGTAGGACTCCGGCCTGCGGGCTAGTTTTATCTAGAATCAACCTTCGGACACTCCTGGAAGGTTTTTGCACCGTGAAGGTCAGTCGATCGATTTTGCATTCCGACTGATAGCCGGGGGAGTTTGGCAACAGTATTGTTTCCTATAGAGCGGGAGTCTCTTGAAACGACTAATCGGCTACCCGATACCGGATGACTAGCTGGGCAAAGGATGCCGTGGTCCGCGATAGATTCAGTAGACAGCGAATCACCGCTACGTAAGGGAGAGGACCGTACAAGCGACCTCGACCTTGTAGCCAGTCGGGAGACCGGAGTAATCTGGTTGCAACTTGAATTAAAACCGCCAGTGTCGGCTCGCTGGGTGATTAACCTGGTTATCTCGCGGTATGGCGTTGGATTCTTACGGATGAGTGGCGAAACTAGACAGTGGACTGTTTTCCTCCAAAGTCTTCTACGCTCACCTCACGGGGCCAATGAGGTTAATTGCCTGGTAGTGTAACTTGATAGCGCATGCAAAATATCATAATACGTCATCAATTGAAGCACAGTCAAACACCAATCAATCAATTGATTGACATCTAAAATGAATATCGTTCCATTTATTTAAAATATTAAACAATAACTACAAACACCTATGTGATTTACAAAAAAAAAATACCGACTTCGGTTTTTCATTAAGAGAACTCGTCGTGTATTTCTTTTTGTTTATATCAAAATCAAAACATAATGTTTTATTCACTTTTGAATGTAGTTTCACACAGACAACAGAAATCAAAGTTACAGCAAACATTGCAAAAAATATAATATTTATAGCATTTCGAGAGCTTGCGTCTGTTATCGTGCTGCTGTTGCGCAGATGATGATGTTTCTAATAGAATAAGATTTCTACAGGGGCGGCAAACCTTTTAACGGATTTGTCACGCCTCACAGGCGGTACATTAAAATTCGTTTATTCATCGTCTTCTCTTCTGTCGAGGAGAGGCTTTCCATCCCATAAGTGCATCGTCTGCCGCCCCTTTCAATTTTTGCCTCCCTCCAAACCGCCTACCTCCTTTCTTCCCACGCAATCCTTCCGCGTCTGGATAATTTCACATCTCGATGAGTTGAGTGTATAATAAATACTTTCAGCGGAATGGAAAGGTTGATTCTCCCTGGAGGATTTATGAAATACTGATTGAGAGGTATTTAAACCATTATGAAACGGAAAACAGGATGTCTTTACCTCCACCATCTCGTTTCCTCATCGGGTACACTCGGAACAGGGCCGGATCAAGACTTGATAAGGCCCTAAGCTATTTGAGATATTTGGCCCTTTGTGGGATTTGGGGCCCACAATTGCTCACTCGAGCATTTTTTTTGGGGGCCCCAAAAAAGTAGAGGCCCTAAGCTATAGCTTGTGTAGCTTATACGTACATCCTGCACTGTTCGGGAGCAATGAATCTGAGTCACCAACATAAACGTAAATAACTTGGAAACTAATAATGCTAGCTTATTATAATACCAAACTTTAACAAAAAAAAGCTGACTCCATTTTTTATAAGTGCGACAGCCATTTCATTGTGAAACAGAACGAGTTATCATAATGCGTATACACATTCTCGTTTCTGTGCTGTTGACCGTTGATGAGTTTCCTCGTGGGAAGCCAACCCTGGGTGCCGCAGTCCTGTCTTGATGAAACTTAGAAAGGACAGTTGTAATTGAATGCATATACAAAATTTCGTGTCTGTGCTGTTGACCGTTGAGAAGCCCCTCGTCGGGGGCCAACCCTGGGTACAACAACCGTGCCATGGTTAAACTTAGAACGGTCTATCATAGCTGAATGCGTGTACATAATTTCGTTTCTCTGCTGTTGACCGCTGAGTCCCCTCGTCCTGTCATCGGAACTGAACCAACATGTAAATTTTCAAGTTTATATGATAATATTTGAGGAGTTTCCTCAATACCTCATGAATCTCATCACCAGAACAGGATTTTGATAAAAATGGGACCAATCGGGAAGTGTATCCTTTCAAATAAAAAAAGAATTTTCCATATCGGTTCATAAATGACGGAGTTCTGGGGTAACAAACAAAAAAAAAGATACAACCGAATTTATAACTTCCTCCTTATTTTGATGTTGGTACTACTTACATAAAATGGACATTTGAAACTACTTACATAAAATGAATAAAATTTCTTGGTTGCATTGAAGTAATGTCATCAAAGAGTCTAAAAACAAAATAAATGGTTTTTTGAAAATCAAACTTCTAATTCAATGCATTTGTTATTGCATTTGTTTCTGTTCATTCACAAAAAAAAACAAAGCATACTGTTGTACAATATTCATTATTAATGTGTTAATTAAAATAAGCCAGCGCTCATTATTTCTGATATGTAAAAGATTAAGTTGGTGACCCGGATTCATTGCTCTCGAGTGTATTTTAATAAATACTAAGCAGCAATCTACCATTTCTGCTGCTGCTGTTTTTTTAGCCATTGGCTTTTTAATTTTCCTGGCTTTTCTGCAATGTAGCTGCCGATTTTGATCCTTGCTTAATTCTAGCTGATCCCGACACAAAAATACATAAGAGTCAATAAAGAAGATAGAAAGTTAATTATGCGGTTTCCCCCTCTCCATGCCTTACGCTCACTCAAGATCTAACCTCCTTTCAAAAGCCATCCTACAGACATGTCAATCATAGGCCATCGGGGCGCTACGCCGGAACTTAGAGTCCTCATGCGCCGCAAATGGCATTGCAGCCACTGCAGCACGTCATTCCACAGAGTACTCTGTCACTCACTCCTTTGGCAGGATTCGAATTGCGTAATTGGCAGAAGCGGGCGGAACAGTCTGTCTCGCGGGCATCGAGCGCCACTTATGGCACAAATGCATCGATATGGTCGGCACGCCTTCCACAAATTGCATTCCGTTCCGTTCCGCCGCGCACGCCGCTAATTGCACCCCGTCTGGCTTGCGCGACCGCGCGTCATGCGCGTGAAATAGGAAACGCAATGTCTGCAGATGGAAAGGGCAAGTCAATGCATTTTTTCGAATTTCTTTAATAGCATTAGGTATGATATGTAAAACTCTAATAGGGTCATGTCATTTAATTTCAGTTTGATGAATATGAAATATTTATATACCTTCAATTGCCGGCCAACATTACAATAAATTAAAAGTATAAAAAAAAAACAAGCTTTACTTACTATCGGAGGTTCCAGTGGCAATCGTTAGACCCTCGTCATCATGTGTAATATAAATAAAGCACTCATGACAACAAAACAAACGAGCCCAAACTCGACTATCTTAGCACTTTCCATCAGGGAGTACCAGTGGCAATCTTCCGGCTCCATCTTCAGATCCTCGTCAGCATGTCTAATGCAAAGTACTCTATATAACAAAACAAACGAGCCCGAGCTCGACTACCTCAGCACTTTCTATCAGGGTGTTCCAGTGGCAATCTTCCGGCTCAATCTTCAGACCCTAGTCATCATGTGTAATGGAAAGTACTTATAATTACAAAACATGCTAGCCCAATTCGACTGTCCTACCTTTTGCTATCAGGAAATTCCAGTCCCTTCATCCCGGCTCCATCATCAAATCAGCTCAATGGTTCCATAATATTGCATTGCACCGAACTAACATAAGTAGGCATGCCAAATTTCAGCTCAATCGGATATAAGGAAGTGGTATGCAAACTTTAAAACAGACAACTTAAATACGAACATTGCTAGTTAAAATAAAGCTTGTCATAATACAAATCGTCGCTTTACAATTATAACTTGATAACTCGAAAATTGGCATTTTTGAGATAAGTGTGCCAAAAGATGTAAAAATATTAACTCTATATTCCCATAAAACCAAATAAATGAAAGTCCCCCGCCCTTAGGAGTTAACGGCGGTTGATAAGTTGAAAATCAGCTCCAGCTATAATACTAAAAATCGATATGTAGACTTATCTAGCTGAAAGTTCGCAGCACTGTTTGCTATCGTAGCGCAAGAGCTCGATATCTCCATTATCTAGTTTTAGGTTAGAACTTAGGTCCACTTATTAGTTTCCACAAATCAAAAAATGGTTGACGAGTGGAAACTTTAAAAAAAACATTCAAACGCGTTTATCTCAGAACTACTAAATACGAGTTATCAAGTTATAATTGTAAGGCGACGAAATGATGATAGTGTGAATGCGTTGCAAAGGCTATACGGCAAAAGAGCGGTATCGCGTTTGTAGAATATAATCTGCGGTTAAAACATTTATTAAAATATATATAATCATTAGTTTTTTTCTCTTTTCGACAAAATCGTGGCACCCTAGCAAGACACAAAAAGTGAGCTCACCTTGTCACAGAAGTTCCTAGCAAGGCGGGCTCGGTTGCACTTCACTCAGCACATTAGAAAAATACATATTTACCTTTAATTTATGCGCTATTTGATCTGGGCTCAGATAGATGTACGATTATATCTAAATTTAAAACCATATAACGACATTTTCTGGATAGTAAAATCCTTTTCTCTTGTGCTCTTGCATTTTAATGTATATGCAAAAAGTAAATAATTGGGTAGATAAATAAATTTATTAACGTTATCGAGTATGTCCATAGCATAACCATTAACTACAGTAATGGGTTTTAAAACTATACTTTAATATGATGACGCATATTTCAGCCACAAGTAACGTGCTTAGTGTCAACTTGACCTGGTAAGTCCTTCGCGTAGGATTCCATACGGGCGTCCAACATTCCCGCGTCACACACTTTCTCTAGGTTGGTTTCACTACTTTAGGGAAACGTCCGTTGAATTAGATAGGCCGGGGATACATCCTTTATATAGATACCTTAAATTCTACCTGGTCCAGGTTGGAGTTATTAAACAGAAAAATACATCAATCAATAAATAGTTAGGCATGTTATTTCCCTTTACTTATCTCGCTCATTTAATCTACATGTAAGCTTTATTAAATCATTAAGTTCAAGCTTATAGTCCCTGTACGCTGCAACGCCATTGCAGCCACCGTTCTATGTCGTTCAACAGGCGCCCTGTCACTTACTCTTTCGGCAGGATCGAATTACATAATTGGCAGAAGCAGGCGGAAGATTGTTGCACAGCCATTTATGGCAGAAATGCATCTATCTCGCCAGCACTTCTTCCTCAAATTGGAAACCGATCCGTTTGGTCGCGCGTGCCGCTAATTGCGCCCCGTTTGGCTTGCGCGCCCGTGCGTCAAGCGCGCGATATAGGAAATGTGATATCTGCAGAAGAAAAGGGCTTATGCGATACGGATTTTCGATTTTCTTTTATATCAATACGTTACTATTGAAGATTCTCATATTGTCAATGAATATTATCGATAATGTTTATAGATCCACCCTTAACTGCATAAAGGGTTTTTTAAGTCTATTAATTGACCTTCTCTGTTGTCTCTTTCTTTTTTTCTATTGTTCTATGTTTTTCTTACATATATAAAGTATGTTAGTTTATGGCTGTTGGCAAAGTGCTCGTGTTCTAAATTCCCGTCTTTATCATTGCAAGCTGTCTTCTTTATCTTTTTAGTATACCTACTCAATAATTTTGAGCAATTCAAGAATTTGTGTTGGTTTGCTGTGCTGTCTTCATCATCCTGTGCTATGTGTTTTTTTGCAAGACGAAAGTATGTGAGTTTGTGACGCGTGGCAGTGCACAGGACATAAATCCCTTTCCTTATCTTTCAAGATCAAATCTTTTTCTTCTTTTCTGTTTGGATCAGTAAATATAAAGTATGCATAAATAAATACTAGGTATATCTTGAAGTTTTCAGTTTTTTCACTACTGCTCTGATTATTGCTGGTCTCTACTAAACGATTTTGTCGAAGCTAATAACTTTTTTTATACCCGTTATTTTAAATCAAATGAAAACAATTTGTTGTCTTCAAAACCTTACACATTGATGTGTAGATATTGGTACTGTGGATACATTATGTTCAATAATTTGATTAAAAAAATATAAAAAAGCAAAACCATTGTATTACGGAATCGATATAATCTAGATAGCCGCCTAAGATTAAATAATTCGAAAAGTCGATACTTAAGCTTTCTGAAGAGTATCACCACATAATTTTTAATTGCCAAATACTATGACGATTTCATTATCAAATGCCGTAATCTATAATGTTTCACGCGTATTGTCCGTCTTTCCTAACACTATAAGATGCAGAATTCAGCCACAAGTAAAGTTCTTTGTGTCATCTTGATCTGGTGTGCCCTTAGCATAGGGGCCCATACGCGAATCAAACTTTTCCACATCAAAATCTTTCTCCAGATTTTTATCACCTCTTAATGGAAAACGCCTGTTGAATTAGAGGATCACCTGCGAGGATCACGTTGCAGTCCTTAATTTCTAATTTGTTCAAGATGGAGTTTTTAAAGTGAGAAATGCAGAAATGAATTAAGAGATAGTCATGCTATTTCCCTCTATTTATCTCTCTCACTTACTCTACCACTAATCTCCATTCAAAAGTCACTCGACAGACACGTCAATCATAGGCCACGTAGGAGCTTAGTGTCTTCTTATGCTGCAACAAGTATTGCAGCCGCCGCAGCGCGTCATTCCATAGAGCGCCCTGTAAGTCACTCCTTTAGTTGGGATCGAATTAGGTAATTGTTAGAAGCGGACGGAACAGTCTGTCGCGCGGGCCTCGAGCGCCACTTATGGCACAAATGCATCGATTTCGTCAGCACGTCTTCCGCAAATTGCATTCTGTTCCGTTCCGCGGGTGCCGCTAATTGCGCTCGTCTGCCTTGCGCGGCACCTTGTCTTGCGCGCGAATTGCGAAACGCGTTTCGATGTATTTCCGAGGCAGAGGCATATGCGTGAAAACGCAGCACATTTGCGAAGTGATATCTTTTTGATTTTCAGCGAATTATACCAATATGACGTCAAAAACAAATGTATTCTTATGCGTCTGCATCTGGAGTAAGGTCCATGGTCTGCGGAAGAAAGGGGTAGGTACATACGATATATTTCTACTTTCAAAAAAAATATACATCGTTTAATGCGAAGTATGTAAATAGGGAAAGACTTGTTTTCGATCATATTTAGAATTTGAGTTTGCGCCGAACCTCCATGTTTGTTATACTTTGAATCAAAAAAGTTATTCTGGAAAGTATAGATAGCTATATTCGTGGACATATTTATCCGAAATCCGAATTGAAATTATCTGAAAATATTAAATCTGATTGCAAAGTCATATAGTCGATTAAATAATATATTTTAAGAATTTTAGACATATTTGCAAATAAATAAATTGGTCTGAAATTTTCCGTCTTGGTTTTATGACCTTTATTATGTACTGGCAAAATCCTAGAATTGTCATTAAATCTGAAAAAAACACCTTCTTTTTACACAGTTGTTAAAAATATTAATAGCGTGTAGTAAATTGCCTGTGCTATACTTGACTATACTTGTCAACATTAATATGGTGTTATTAAGTACAGGAAGATCGAGGCTGGAGTTTATGTGACAGCTGCTATGGAGCTAAATATATTTAAATTAAAACTTTTTACAGAAATATTAAAAAAAACATAAAACTTTAAAATGTGCAAACCGAATCAAAATAAGACTGGTCAACAACATTTTTGGAATAGTTACGGAAGTTAGTGTTTTATATATAATAATATTTTATGCTGTTTTTTATGCTGAAAGAAAAAAAATATAGTAGAAAAAGTCGAAAAGGCTCCACCAACGCGTCACGTTTTCGAGTTATCTTTATTTATAAATCCCCATTACGGTGTATTTGAAGTATAATATATATATATATATATATATATATATATATATATATATATATATATATATATATATATATATATATATATATATATATATATATATATATATATATATATATATATATATATATATATATATATATATATATATATATATATATATATATATATATATATATATATATATATATATATATATATATATATATATATATATATATATATATATATATATATATATATATATATATATATATATATATATATATATATATATATATATATATATATATATATATATATATATATATATATATATATATATATATATATATATATATATATATATATATATATATATATATATATATATATATATATATATATATATATATATATATATATATATATATATATATATATATATATATATATATATATATATATATATATATATATATATATATATATATATATATATATATATATATATATATATATATATATATATATATATATATATATATATATATATATATATATATATATATATATATATGTATATATATAAATATATATATATATATATATATATATATATATATATATATATATATATATATATATATATATATATATATATATATATATATATATATATATATATATATATTCTTTTTAGAATTGATCAATAAGATGATTATAAAGTAAATAATTATAAAAGCCACTTACATCGTGACGAAGGATTCCCTTGATCGGATTCGGGAATGCTTTAGGTGTTAACGAGAATGATGAATGCCTCTCACTTGCGGAAAGAGGAGTAGGTTTAAGTTGGGCCCATTTTTCAACTAGTAAACGCTCACCCTTCATCCAATTATCTCAAAAATTATATATATATATATATATATATATATATATATATATATATATATATATATATATATATATATATATATATATATATATATATATATATATATATATATATATATATATATATATATATATATATATATATATATATATATATATATATATATATATATATATATATATATATATATATATATATATATATATATATATATATATATATATGTATATATATATATATATATATATATATATATATATATATATATATATATTGCCTTTCATTGCA
This sequence comes from Micropterix aruncella, assembly GCA_944548615.1. Classification (NCBI taxonomy): domain Eukaryota; kingdom Metazoa; phylum Arthropoda; class Insecta; order Lepidoptera; family Micropterigidae; genus Micropterix; species Micropterix aruncella. The sequence goes on from OX155965.1 coordinate 14,806,387, forward strand.
GTTGTATTTCAAAAAATATAGTATATCAACTTCTGTGCAGGACTTGTGATGCCTTTTATACCGGTGAAACAACAACACCACTTAATATTAGACTAAATAATCATAGGGCTAGTGTAGGAAATGAAAGCCAACTCCCAATATCTTTACATGCCAGGGCGCATAATTTATCTTTTGATCAATGTTTTAAAGTTAAAATAATAAAATGCCTTGGTGATAATGCGAAAGAAAGGGACGTCAAATCTTGGGAATTAGCTTATATTTATATTTTAGGCGCTTGCAAAGGTTCCGGTCTCAATAGGCAAAATTAATAAGGTTTATCATATTATCATAATCATCAAATGCTTTTTATTTTAATTTATAATCATTCATTTAAAATAACGTTTTGCACGGTTGGTTATGGTACCTTAACTAAATCGTGTAAAATATTATTAATCCATTTCTTTTTGTTCGATTCCTTGAATTTAAATTTTCAACGAATTGTTCGATTTCAGAAATGTCACATATCTTGACGACGGCTGAGCCGAAATATTGATACACATTTTTAATAATCATAAGTTTTTAACATATCTAATCGCCTATTATTTTCCAGGATTATCTTTCGAATTGTTGTGTTACCGCTGTAGGATAAAGTAGAAAGGTTCCAATACCACAGTAGGAAACCGCAAATACTGAAAGAAGAGAAAACGTAAAAGGCGTGGAGTCACTCCTGGTCACCACAGACCAGATAAGTGCCCTTTCATTATTTTATCATTTCATTTATTTAGTAATAAACATAATTTCAATTTGAAAATATATATATATATATATATATATATATATATATATATATATATATATATATATATATATATATATATAATATATATATATATATATATATATATATATATATATATATATATATATATATATATATATATATATATATATATATATATATATATATATATATATATATATATATATATATATATATATATATATATATATATATATATATATATATATTAGTTCAGTGAACATGCTTGTTATGACAAAGAAACTTTAGAAATATTAGTCATTTGTTATGACTAACGCTTGTTATTACTAAGAACAAGAGAATTACATTACCCTAAAAGAAACAAGGGAATTACAGCAATCTGACTAAATAATACTACATATATTATGTTCCTTAGTCAACTCTCAGCTTGATCTTTTTTGCCACGTTTACATATAAAATTAGGGTCGATGAAGAATTTTGTCAAAGCACTGTATAAAGAAGAAGATGGATTTAAATACTTTAGACAATTGTTTGCTGATTTAATTAATGCCAAATTTAAAGAAGGAATATTCGTTAAACCGCAAATTATAAAATTGCTAATCTGCGAAAAGTTTGTCATAAAGTTGAATAGTGTAGAGCTAGAAGCATGGAATTCAATTAAAGATATAGTTCATGCTTATCTTGGAAATATGTCTATGCGTGTATGTGTTTGTACAGCAGTACCCACTGAATATCAAAAACTACATGTCCAATTAGGACTAAATTACCTAAAAAAGAGGTTACCTTATAATAATGCGTCTAACATTTAAGTCATCTGCATATACATATTATATATTTAATGATTTACGAGTTTTAAACTATTTTTTTAAAATGATCAGTAGAAAATGCAATTTAAAATCGAATCTGAAAAGTCGTGATTAATATAGCCGCTAAAAAAAATTGTTATCGAAAATAATGCAAAAAAATAAACGCTCTTTTAAAAAAAAAATAATAAATGGCTAATTATGGCGCTTCAATTAGCGCGATAATTGGCCATAATTAGCCAATACCTAGAACCACGGCCTATTGTATGTCGCTTACACAAAATTCATACACAATGTATATAATGCCGTGTATTAACCAGATTTTCTAAAATATTTTTGCAGAATGTAGAAATATAAAATCATTACCAGGTATGCTTTACATTTTGATGTAATGCCCAAGTTATTATGCTTATTCGCAGCTATTCAAGAGTCTTATTTTTTGACGCATCCCGTACTATCTGCCAGAATTAGGTACTTAAAGAAAAAGAAGAATAGAATAAAATAACTTTATTGTGCTATAAAAACATTACTTAATGAATATTACACTGGTTTTATATAGACAGAGAATTTATGCACAAATGGCGGACTTATCGCTATAACGATATCTTTCAGTCACCCATTTGCATCCCTACTCCTAAAATCCAAACCATTCTTAACAATAATCTGTTATATGTATTATATATGAGGTACTTCATCCCGTTTCTGGTTTCTGAGAAGACATTACCCCAGTGACCTCTTTGAGTCAGACATAAGAATAACAAAGCCACGTTGGCCTGGCCGTCAAGTAGAGGGCGGGCGGCGCGTTGTCGTGTCGCAGCGGCCGTCCAACTAGAACGGGCGACATCGGATGGAACTATTTCAGTGCTACGTGCACTTCCAATAAGGAAACAGCAAACTTGAATAACAGACTCTACGAACAAAGCATTGGAACGCCTCCAAACAGGAATGGGGAGATCGTACGACAGCGCAACCTCTTGTACGATTGTAAACCATCGCATAAACGCGAACGGGAGCGGCATTTAGTGTAGTGGAGATAATAAACAAAATAAGCAACGAATTTGGTCTAAAACGGGCTCCATGGCCTAGTAATTAACGGTTAAACTTTAGTTAATTGTTTATTGTAATATAATTTTTATCACTGAAACCTTTTACATGCCGTGTTTTATTATAATAGCATTTGCTAACCTCTGATAACTTTGATCTGCATACTCCAGAAATCTAAACCGTTCTTAAGCATGATCTATTCTATGCACAATACTCGTATATGAGGTCCTTGTATAGGGAGTTGCAGTTGTTGAAGTTGGAGGAGTTGTATATTTTACCTACTAAGTAGCGGAGACTGGTGTACTATAACCATAGTGTACCTTGAAACACTTTGCAATCCTCATATTATAATTAACTTCTAATAGTCAAGTGCTCTATTATGACTATATAAATAATAAACCTTTTTAGAAGATAATGATTACGCACAATCTAATAAATCTCTTCTTTGCTCACAATGAAATATAACTTATATATATAGAAGTTAGAACTCACGGGTCAACACTCATTCGGCAGCCTCCATGCAGAAGTGCGAGTCCGGGCAGGACTCTGGCCTGCGTGCTAGTTTCTTTATGGATCAATTTTCGGGCACTCCTGGATGGTTTGCGCACCGTGCGGCGTCAGCGAATCGACTGTGCATTCCGACTCAGAGCCGGCGGAAACTGGAAACTGCTATATTTTCTATAGAGCGGGGGTAGTTGTTAACCTTACGGCAACTGCTCTTGAAACGACCAATCGGCTACCCGATACCGGGTAGATAGCCGGTCAAAGGATTCCGTGGTCCGCGATAGATTCGGTAGACACCGAATAACCGCTACGAAAGGAAGAGGACCGCGCAAGCGATCTCGACCCTGTAACCAGTCGGGTGGTCGGGGAAATCTGACCGAAACTGGTAGCCAAGTCGTTGGTCTCTGGTGGTTCGTTGTTTTTGCTGGACGGTAGATTTGTATCGTTCATAAAGTCTTCTACGCTTACCTCATGAGCGATATAACGATCATTATCGGTAAAACTCCCTGGGGTGACGGGTTCTCTCGTTGTAGTCATCAAACCACAATGCCAAATTTACTGTCTGACTCAGCAATACAATACAATCAATTAATAGTCAATTTATGCCATAATTTTAGTAAAATACAAAGTTAGCAATTTTAGCAGTATATTGAAACATTCTTTCAAGATACGTCATAAAAATAATTCGTACGTCTCAGTTTACCGCTAGTTTTATGTTTCTTGTGTTAGCTGTCTCAGATTTGAAAATTAAATAAAATACTTCAGTTAATATATAGATTATAGATTATAGAAGCTGCAAGCTGCAGCAACAATGGTGCCAACACATTAAGAAATTGGCCGACAGGCTAAGTTCTGCGGCATATGCTGTAAAAAAATTCGTAATTTAACAGATATAAATACCGCGAAGCTGGTTTACTTCAGCTATTTTCACAACTTGATGTCGTATGGCATCTTGCTGTGGGGTCATACTGCTGACGCTGATAAAATATTTATACTACAGAAACGAGCCATCTGCGCTAATCAGAAATTAGGTCCTAGACAGTCGTTACGCGGAAAATTTAAAGAAATCAATATTTTGACACTTGTATCTCATTACATCTATGAAAACTTAATGTATGTGCATAAAATAAAGAACTGTTTAAAAAAAACTCTGATAGGCATGGTGTCAATATTTTTTTCTGTCAATACTAATTTATTAGCTCGGCTTGGATATCATAGCAGTAATCAGAGGAAGCAATCGAATTAAAAATTTTAAGGTCAACAGCATAAAGAAAAATTGCGAACACCCTTGTGTAATTTTGAAAAGTTTATGCATTTTTTAAAAATTGAATTACGATCTTTTGTTTGATAAACAGTTAAAAGTAATATAATTCTTTATAACATGTACCTACACGTAACAGGTACATTTAAAAATACTAAAATTCTAAATTAATAAAACTAAATATTTAAAAACATTTGCAACAGCTTCTTCTACTCATAGCTGTCAGAGCACTATTGTTATTTTTATTGGTCAAGAATACTCATTTTCTTCAACTTCAGTGGCGATAGTATCCCATATACTATGACAGCTGAAATGGCCCGAGGTACTCAAAATCCACAGCTTAACCAATTTTTAGATAATTAGCCATATTAGCTATTGTATCCTGTGTAAACTACACTCCTGACACGTACCTATTTCCACTTCATCGAGTTAGGGCTTCCAAGTGTTTACACTGTAAACAGCCAAAGGAGGCTTAATTGTAAAGTTCAGGTTTATGCTGAATTGTTAATGGGGTTTTGAGATGATTAGTTCGGTGCGACGAACTACGACTGACACTGTCAACCCCCTTCCCCACGTCACCCCTCCCTCCCCCCTTTCTCCTCTCCTTCAATCTACTTAACTTTGACTGACACTGCTTTTAAGCCTTTAAGGCTAGGATAACTTTCATACTGATCGACAGCTCACTCGAGAGGAAATCTTGCGAATAGTATACGTGATATATTAATAATGGGTATAAACCAATAGTAATGCGATGGCTAAACTCACAAATGATGCACAAAAATGACAACTTTATTAGAGAGCCAAAAACAGTTTATTTACAAGCTTTTATTTACCTTATACTATTTGTTAGTACTATTCACGCTGTAAATTCGTTTTCTATCCTATTTATATTTGTTAGTATATTAGTTTGGTTAGGTCAAATCTTGCAAGCTGAATTAGAACCACTTACTATTATCCAATGAAGTTAAAATTTTACATGTTTGTTCAGTTCCGATGACAATGCATTTTTACGATGGGCATGACCTGATTCTACACACAGAATCGGCTCCTGACGAGGCTTATCTTGCACGGTCAACAGCACAGACACACAATTTTGTATACGCATTCAATTATGAAAGCTTATTCTGAATTTCACCATGACATGGCTGCTGCACCCAGGGTTGGCTACCGACGAGGGGACTCCTCAACGGTCAATGTCACAGTTTTTTTTTTTTATACGTATGCAATTATGATATGACCCAGTCTATGTTTCACCACGACAGTGCTGCACCCAAGGTTGGCTTCCAACGACGGGACTCCCAACGGTCAACAGCATAAACCCGAAATTCTGTACAGCATTCAATTATGATAGTCTGTTCTAAGTACCACTATGAGATGGCTGCTGCACCCATGACATGTTTTGACTCGAGACATAGAGGGAAGTCCCCTAACACCGAACGGTACCTAGTGTCGGACACTAATAGTATATCGACAAGCCGCGGTGCGATCGATACAAAGACGTAGGAAAAGGAAAAGCGTACGCTTCCCCGCACCCTTTTCACCCGTCTTTGTATCGATCCGCGCCACGACTTATTAAGATACTATTAGTGTCCGACGCTAGGTGCCGTCCGACGATAGGAGACTTCCCCTAGCATTTTAATAAAAGCTTGTTGTTAAATATGCTTTTTACTAATAATCTTAATAATGATTGTTTTATTTATTTTTTTAATGATACCAAATGATGTTTTTCTGGTTTAAATGGGACGATCCTTAAGAATTCTGAATCGTGAGGGGTGTAATTTTATAGGTCTCTGTTACTTTTCCAATTTATGAAAACGTATATTATGTTTAAATGAGGTGCTAAGTTAAGTTTAGAGATAGAGAAACGTCTACGAAATCGTCCCCGGAACATTATTACAATCGGCTTCAAGGTCCGCATATGTAGTTGTTTATAACAATAGCGAAATCACATTAGTTTCATTTGTAGTCGTAATCAGGTGCTGCATAATAATATACTCATTAGACGGTATCATTTCCAATGCGAGGCGCAAATTGCATTTATCGAGCCTGCCGCCATGCCTGCAGATAACGTTCGCTCAGTATTGAACACGCATCCACCCCGAGCGCCCCTTGATTGCATTTGCTTAAACAGAACTGGAATTGAGGCTTGTTAGCGATGCCATTGTAGGGGATAGTTTCATTGCAGTGAGCGCAGGCAGTGCATTTCCCGCGCGACGCATGCAGATAAGAAAACAAGATAACCTAGATTTGATATTGAATTATTTATGAGCCGATTATGCAACTGTTGCCGCTGATTAGCGAATGGATACGATGCTGTCTGTCTCGTGCTAAAACCATGCTTCGGAACGTATTCTGGTTTTTCAACGAAATTACATAGTTTGGGGTACTTTGAGCCCTCTTGTCCACACACGCGTTTTTTTCGCCGTGAAAATCTACGGATTATTTGCCGTGTCTAGGCACGGTTGTCAGTGGGGTAAGGATCACTATGGAAACTTGTCCAATGTCTACGGACACGACGAAAAAACGGACGGCGCCGCCGCCGTCTCTGTGGACAAGTCTCCATAAAGATTCATACAACACTGAAGACCGTGCCTAGACACGTCGAATAAACCGTGGATTTTCACAGTGAAAAAAACGTGTGTAGACAGCCTCTTGTCCGCGGCCCTTTTTTGTCAAAGTACGGCGCGTTAGCCGCGCCGTAGAAAGAACGTGACCTCTTGTCCACTGCATTAGGTACATAAGACGCATTAGGTACATACATAATGTAAACAATTTCAAGGTGACGCAATAATTGTCCGCTGTGAAAACGTTCTGTGTCGTGGACAAGCTCCCATACGCTGCCATACAACAGTGATACAAAAATTTCGCCGTAAATAAACACGTCTCGCCGAGGGGGAAATACGGTGCATACGAAGTGTCCGTGGACAAGGTTCCATAGTGATTAATATCCCACTGACGACACGGCTAATTGACCATCGATTTCTACGGCGAAGAAAACGTGTCTGGTCAAGAGGGCTTAGCCAGTCAAATAAATGTTTACTTGCGCTCTTTGTATAACGCATAAAACAGATGTAAATTGGTACTTACAACAGTGATTATGGAGCAATTACGTCCTATAACAGGTTTTCATGGTACTAAGAAGCAAATCCTAACGATTATGACTCCTAAATCACTAATATTAATCAAGTTTTGAAAGCGAGCGATGAAAGTTTGTGCAAGTTTTGCTCCTGCATACGTGGCCACCGGACTATGCAAACTATTATCTGCAGCAGTGTCCGACATTGCCTGTATCCTTTTTTTTTTTTTGATACGTGAGTTTCTCTACGAGCTTGCAGGAGTCTTATGACCTGTAACTCAATAGAATCGCTCTCCTCTCTACAACTTGGTCGCTTCATCTGTGATCTCGTCTGCGATGTTGTATCCAACCATGATGAGGTGACTATCGATAATCAGTTCGTTACCAAATAAAGATACTTCTCACCGTTGATTCATTTATAACCGAAAAAACACGCTTAATCAAACTTTTAATTCAAATCTCTTAATGAGGGTAGTTTTCTCACGTCCCCATTGCTACGGGAAATGCGTGCTATCCGTTGAGTCAAATTTATTAATTACTGAAATAGCGTTAACATCTATGCGTTTAAATCCAATTATTATTTGTTAATAATAATTTAAATTCCGATTTAACGTTAACGGACGGCGGTGCCTGGCAATAAACATGCGCTTACCCAACGTAAAGTTCTGTCGCAGAAACCCAAAACCGGGGTTTTAAAAAAAGCCACATAGGTATGTCATTCTAATAAGGGAGCTAATGGGCCCTGTTGCAGTTGGCCACTAAGACCCATCCGGCGGCTTCCACGTATGAAGTGCGAGCCCGGGGTAGGACTCTGGCTTGCGCGCCAATTTCCCCTAGGAGTCAATATTCTAGCACTCCTGGGCGTTTTGCGCACGGTGCGGCGTCAGCCAATCGATTGTGCACTCTGATCGAAAGCTGGGGGAGTCTGCAAACAGTGCTCTTAAAACGACTGCTCTTAAACGGCGACTGCTCTTGAAACGACCGATCGGCTACCCGTTTCCGGATGATTGCCGGATAAAGGACGCCGTGGTCCGCAATAGGTTTGGGAAACGGCGTATCACCGCTTCTTAAGGGAGAGGACTGCGCAAGCGACATTTGGTTGTTTGGTTAACCTCGCTGTAAGGCGTTGGCTTCTTATGGGCATGTGGCGGAATTTTATGCGCTTATCTTTCGGGAGACAGAACTCTAGTTCTATTCAGGGTTGGTCACACTCACGGGTCAACACCCATCCGACGGCCTCCACGCATTAAGTGCGAGCCTGGGTAGGACTCTGACCTTAGGGCTAGTTTTCCTGGACGGTCTGCGCTCCGTGCGGCATAAGCCAATCGATTGCGCACTCTGACTAACAGTCGGGGGAGTCCGACAGCAGTACTGTTTTCTATAAAGCGGGGGTGGTTGCGTACCTTACGGCGACTGCTCTTGAAACGACCATCTGCTACCCAAACCTGGGTGAACAGCCGGACAAAGGATGCCGTGGTCCGCGATAGATTCGGTATACACCGTTTCACCGCTTCGTAAGGGAGCGAAAATCAATTGTATTGTTTTTGGATAATTTAAAAAAAAAAAAAAAAAAAAAAACCGCGCAAGCGACCTCGAACTCGTGACCAATCGAGAGACTGGAGTAATCTGGTCGCAATTAGAAGTAAGTGCGTGAGTGTAAGCCCGCTGGGTAACACTCATTTTATCCCGCGGTTAAGGCGTTGGCCTCTTACGGGTTTGTGGCGGAGCTTGACGGTGGACTGTTTTGTCCAAGTCTTCTGCGCTCACTCCAGGGAGATCGTTAAAACTTCCTGAGGTGACGGGCTCGCCCGTTGTAGTTGACAACTCTAGTTGTCATTAATATTCTAATATTATCCGTGAAAGATACATTTAATAGTTTCGATTTTTTGTCCCCAAATTTCGACCGCCTCTTACGACTTCCTTTCAGTTATTACCTCCATATTCCGTCATATTCTGCAGTCATTTCCGCTTTTGAGAAATATCAATATCCCATCGGGAACTTTTCTGGATTTCCGGCAGATCGGGTGGAATCTTTCCAACCGGATGTCGCTTTACCATTTCCTTTTCAGAGGGCTATTGGCTGCCGGGACGGGCGGTAACCACGGATTAGAAAATGCTAATAAAACACCAGATCCGTCAGGACATACGTAACTCAACTTCCAGAACTGTACATGAGACCGTTCAATCTTCATAATATATTTCTTATTTGAAAGGTTTTCAAAATAAAAAAAAACATTTTTAACCTCTTTTTAATATCTACCTAGTAACATTTATAAACTATTAATAGAATTGATGTGAGTGATTTAGATCAATTAGGTGGTTTTTATTTAGACCAACTTTTGATCAATCAATTGGTACACTTTTTATTAATAAATCGGAGACTATCGCGGTTGCTTGACATTATAAATAAGTTAAAAAAAGAATTTACCTCGTGAAGTTTGTAGCACCCGACATTACGGCGAAGTTGCAGCCGCCGTTCTCTAGGGTAGTCAACGGTGGCTGACAACCCTAGACAACGGTGGCTGCAACGTCAACGAAACGTCGGGTGGTACAAACTTCACGCGGTAAATTCGAACTTTTTTAAATCTATTTTATTTAAAATTAGTCTCTTATTTGCTTTATATTTATGCTTATAATCCAAAGTATATATGTAAATAGACACCACTAGAATGATTAAAGAAGATGGCTACACCGAATAATAGAGATCATAATATCAGTTACAGTGAACGGTACAAGATGCGTTTGATAATATGCAAAATCATAAAAAATCGACTGGTTTATATCTACTTTGGGTTTTTCCTTTTCTGTTCTTTGCAAAGCTGATTGATGCTTCGTGGATGTTATCTCGTTACATGTATACAGGGTGTGATTACTGTACGGGTATTAATTTAGTGAGTGTATCAGTACAACAAGGTTGAAAAGAAACATTTTTTTAAATAAAAAGATATTGTTTGTTTCTTTTTCAATTTAAAATTTTAAGTTGACTCTTAAATAAAGGTTTGAGAAGCGTTTGAGCGCGCTGCGCCATCTAGCGGTAGTTAAATATCTTAAATAAAAAAATATTAGCGACGGTTTACCTACCGATAGATAGCGCATCGTGAGCATAGGTTTTCATACTATTTAAAAATAATAAAGGACAAACTTTCAAAAAAAAAAAATAATTAAAAAAAAAAAAAAAAAAAAGTTGACTAAAAAATGCATTTGCAGAAATAACAGCCTGTATAATTTGGATCAAATAATTTTAGAACACTATAGACAAGTCTTTACGGTCATGCTGGCCACAGGCATAATTACATAAGCTACTTTGATTCATAATTATTGACAAACAATAATTATTGATAATTTTATTGATTTTTTCCAGAAATCCAACATAAAAAGATTATTTAATAATATAGCGAACTTTACCTCACTATATTATCACAAAGATTCAACAGCGTTCGCACCCCCGTGCTGCTGGTAGTGATCTCATAAATAGCCGTCTTCTTCTTTCTAAAAGTAAAACAAAAACAGAATCATTTCCTTTTCAGCAAGTCGTACGTAACTGCGTACCATATTTAAGCCAAGATTGGCGTTGTCTATTACAAGAACCTCCTTTACGACCCTCTCCTTTTTTACCTGTCCTCTCTATATCTTCTCTCCTCAAAGACTTAAGTCGAACCTGAGAAAGCATGCATTAATTTGTATCTGTGGCCCTCTGCTTTTGTCTGGACTTGACGAATCTGACACACGGTTGGCCCCGGCACGATTTGAACATGCAACCTTCATAAATAGATTACCTTTCGTGTCGTATCTGTTGCGAAACACATAATACTTGATTCATTGTGGCGGCGCCCACGCTCGCTTCGGAGCGCCCGACCAAGCGCCCGCATCCGCCTTACTCGAAACTTACTCGGCTTGCCGACAACGGTCAACTTTCGGGCAGTCAACCACTTTTGCTCTTGTTTCTCGGCACACCATACAAGTTTCGTCAAAAGCAGATGGATTTATTTTCAAGAAAAACACGTACGTTCCGGAGTGGTAACATATTTAGTGTTTTTAAAACTTTGTTTGGAGAAATTGTATACATTTGATTTAGGTGCATCGCGAACGCCTGCTATTGTTCATTTCCATTTTAAACACGTTTCTAATTGTCTACTTTTTTTAAACTAATTAAATGTACAGAGGTGTGGAAATTATTACAATAATTTTTTTTTTTTTTTTATTTTTTTTTTAATTAAATGCAATTATTCAAGAATTAATACTATCAACTCATTAGTAGTAATAATTTCTCATATTTTAAAAGTTATTTGGAAAACATTTTTTTTCGATTTTTTTTAATGATTTTACTATAATTTAGAAAATTAGCCATGTTGGCATAAGTGCATAGCGAATCAACGGTCTAATAAAAGTGAGTTTAAGTGATTGTGTTGATGTTGTAGTATTATTTTATAGTACCTGAAGGCTTTCTGTTCACTTTGTTTAAATATTGGGCTAAATTATAGGTCTTAATTGATAATTGATTGTTCTTTCGTTAAAATGTTGTTGTTTATTGTTTTACTATGTGTAAACAAAAGATTTTATAGCAAAAGAAATATCAGATTAGTTAGCAATATCACAAGCATCAGTAAAAGGTTTTCCATATTTATATAGAATGTTTCCAGGTAAATGATGTATAAACAGAAGGTTTTCCATCTGCATAAGATGTATTTTTAAAATTATTGTAATAATGTTCACCCCTCTGTGTTCTTGGAAATAGTGTAACTTTGCTGCTCTAAAGTATCAGTTGCTGATCAATAATCCGAGATTTAAGATTTATCAGTAAACTCAAACAATATTGGTATGCCTTAAAAAACAAAATAAACGCCTGTAGCAGATATAAGAATATCATTTGAATTAATTATGCATTTGAAAAGTAGCAAAATGATGATCTCATAGTTGTTTGCCAGAATCATTCGCATACCACTTTTAGCGACACATTACGTGACATACGTGACATTTTCATTGTACTCGATCTAGACATTAATCATGGGAACACATTTGTAAACCGTTCACACGCTAAATTTGTATATAAGCCCATACAATTGTCATTAAAACACACTTCGTCATTACGCCGCCTTACGAGTAGATCATTATATACGGCGTTAGCATAAGAGAAGATCCGTATCGATCCTGTATATCGCGAGAAGAAATAATAAACGAGTCAGAGGAACATATCTTTTACTCAACGATCAATATTGAAGAATAAACAACATTGGGGGAACTAATGACAACCTCAACACCCAATACGCCATAAAAGCTGATCGAAAATATTTATTTAGTATTTTTTTAAGCTTTTGTAAGCATTAAAATTGTATTTCAACATATACATATATATAAAACATATATTCGTATTCACAATCCAAAATGTAGCACAATTTTATGAGATATTGCTACATCGTTTTTTATCCCATCCACATGGCGGGTTCAACTCATATATATTTCTAATGCGTATAATATATGTCATAGGTGCATATTTTAAAAAACTTTTACGCACGCAATACGCATTTGTTGCATAAAATCAACCCTCTTGCACCGATTTCATCGGTGGCTAATATCAACAAGGATCTTAATCGGTTAGTTGTTTGTTGGTTTGCTTCTACTTTTTGCTGTAAAATTTCACAATAGGCGGATTATTTATTATCATACGACGATCTCTTACAGCCAACCCTACTATAAAGTGTGTATATTATTATGTATGTGTCCGTCTAATATACATTCAAGTATACATTCGCGTCTAGTATACATTCAATTCTTTATTATGAAATCGTTTGTATTTATTATGATACTAGATGACCCGTGCCCACTTCTTTGGGCGGTAAAACCTTTTATTTGTGATGAAATTATGAGTGTGGTTTGGTTAGTACTGAGTGCTATGATTTATTTCCTGACTGCCAAAATAAGGGTTATATTTTTACTGCATATGTATGTATGTATTTGCATGCTAATTTGACTATATTACCGTTATTTGTGATTGTCTTCTTGTGAGTGTCTTATTTGTGAGTGTCTTATCTCTTTAACCATTTATCCAGTAAAAGTGACATTATATGCAGTAATAGGGAAAAGTCTTTTGTTTTAAACACTTGAGACGATAAATAATTTACTTATTTTGATAATAATTCATAATTAGGTACTATCACGAAAAAGCTTTTTCCTTTTTCGGATTATATAGCACACTCACAAATAACATGGCTTTCTTTTGGTAAAACAAATTTCAAAATCGGTTCAGTAGATCCAGAGATTACTTCCTACAACGTCACAAACTTTACCTCTTTATAATATTAGTACAGATATGTAATTAAAATATGTTATTACTTTATTATACAATATTATGAAATATGTAGGTGTAACTTTATTATGAAATATGTAAGTTTGTGTCACTTCGATTATATTCGATTCGATCAATTCGATCGACAGATATTTGTATACAAAATATTACTCTACATGAAAACTAATTGGAAAGTCATCTAAAACTTTATTTGATTTACGCCTTCATTGCCTCTAACCCCTTTCACTTAATATCTTTAGTAGTTTATTTAAAAATTATAATCTGAAATGGGTTGAAAATTAATATTGGGAAAATCGCGCATAAAAGTCGTGATTATTATAGCCAATATATATCAGTTTAATCAAAGACAATAAAACAAAAATACTATCACACTTATTAGATGGCCAATACTTGAATGCGATGAATTGTATGTCGCTTCATCTACACGAAAATCAGGAAATTAAAAGATATCGTTTAACTGTCACCGTTGTGACGTTTTTGTGTAATTCGGAGTTTTTTTTTTAAAAGCCCAATGAAAAATCTACTGACTTTTTTTAATGTCCTTATTATTGCATTAACCAAAAAACTTAATTATAATATATTAATATACACATCTAACTAAAAATTAGAATTTCATAAAAATGTACAAATTTACAAAATTTACAACCCGGCCAAACCAACAGTCACGTTTGGCCTTTAATACCTATGCCACTATGTAAATTATTAGTTGATTCATATGTTTATATGAAATCGGAGACTAACGCAGTTGTCCAATATTAAAAATAAGATAAAAACGGATTTTTGGCGTGTTTTTTTTAGCACCCGCGTTTTGCCGAGGTTATAATCGTCGTTGTCCAGGGTAGACTTAAGTGCTGTCAGTTATCGTTCGCTGATGTTCTGCTGATAGGCGGCATACTGCTGCTGCATATTAGCTATGCGATCCGTTTCGCCCTTGACATAGGGTAAGAGTGCAAGTGTTCTGCTCGGTTTCTGTTTTTTTTCATATGAATCATGTGCGTGTGTCATGATTTAATTTTTCCTATAAACATCATTGACATATTCCATTTACCGCGGAGAATCATCGCATAGGTCGCATGTTCGATACACAAGAAGCATTTGCACTGCGCGTAGATAATGATGGTGTGAACTGGCTTACAAATATCTGTTCATATACATCGTATAAGCGCCAGTATTGATACTTTTTTTTGGTAGTAGTTTTTTTATTCATAAAAAAGATACAAATTACATGTCACAGTTCCACACTATGACTTTTGCATTTTCAGTGGTTAACTAACAAAAATGCGTTCATATTTGACTTCTGTTATCTATTATATTGATGCCGTCTGGGCTTGGAGCCAGAATAAAAATCTCTCATTCAATATATCCAAATGTTCAGTGATGACATATACTAGATCGACCGCACCTCTGATTTATGATTACTCCATCACTGATGAGGTGCTAACTAGGGTTGAGAAGGTAAAGGATCTAGGAGTTCTCTTTGATTCCCAGCTTACGTTCAAGGAGCACATTGCTAATTTGTCTAAGTCCTCTTTTAAGCTACTAGGGTTTGTTATTCGCAACCTAAAGCATTTTCACAATGTACGGGTTATGCATACATTGTATAATTCAATTGTGACAAGCAGATTGGAAACGAATGCAGTTATATGGAATCCACATCAGGATCTTTATATCACTATGTTGGAAAAAAATCAAAAATGTTTCTTACGATTTATATATTTTAAGCAGTACGGATATTATCCGTACTTATACCCTACTAGTTTCCTACTAGGCATGGTGGGCTATAACTCTCTTAAGTTGCGTAGAGAAATGCTCGCCATGGCCTACGTTTTCAAGCTGATTAGGGGAAGAGTTGATAATCCTAGCATGCTAGCGAAGGTTTGTCTCTTTGTCCCGGACAATTATAATCGTGCTCGCATTCATAATCTATTTGCGGAGCCGTCCTCGCGCACCAACCTAAGTCGATGGAGTCTGCTTACACGAGCTTTGCGGCACATAAATGCGCTATGTTCGACAGCGCCAGACTTTGATATTTTTACAGCGAGCCCGCATCTCTTCAAGGTGTGGGCATTGCGCTACTTGTTTATGGCAGAATAATATAAACTGTTTTCACTCTTATGTACTGTAAGTTTGTAAGTTTGTAAGTTTTTCTATTCTTAATGCCGGTATTTGTATTAACCGCTTATTTAAACATGTTATGTATGTACTTGTAAGAATTCTATTATATTTTTTTTATATTTATGTGTATATTGCATATCAACGGATTGGTAGAAACTGTAATGTTGATTTGTTATGAAAATAAATAAATAAATAAATAAATAAATTATCTATTATACTTATATTATCTATTATAACTTGGTTTAAGTTAAGTAGATGTGATGATGTCCTCCTCATCGTGATCCGACGACGGCGACCTCTTGGTTGACAGGACTTTTTCGAATATGCGCGCGGAAGTGACTCGTGAATCCCAGTTTGTTTTTAAAGGTCCGATTACAACGACTACAATAGAGTTCACCGCAGTCGTTGTAAGTGTATGTGTAAGCGGGCTTCGGACGAGTTTTGCGCTGTTGGCGGTTCGAAACGAGGTTTTCAAGCCGGGCTTCCTGAAACTCTTTAATTTTTGTGGTCACCATGGAGCGCCACTTGCTGCGTTTGTGAGCAGCCCTCTCCCAGCTCTCAGGTGGAATGCCACTGGCGGTTGGGTGCCTTTTTAAGACATCTTTATAGCGTAGGTGCTGTCCGCCGACTTTGCGTGCGCCTTTTGAGAGTTGGGCATAAAAAAACGGCTTTCGAGAGGCGGTCGTCTTTCATACGCACTACATGCCCACACCACCTCAGCTGAGATTTCATGACCTGATGTACTGAAGTACTGAGCTGATGTACCGAAAGTAGATGTACTGACTTCCTAACCTAACCTAAACTAATCTATATTTCCTATATTAACTAGCTGGATTTGCAATTATGAATATTTACAATATATACATGGTTTACACTAAATTAATCTACCTACTTCCTAACTTATTCTATCATAACGTAACCTAAAATAACTATCTTGGTTTATACTAAATGTGCACTTACTTTGTTTAATTAAACGTGAACAATAATAAATGATAACTAATAAAATTATTTACACTAGATAGATATACTTACGCCCTAATATAACCTAACTTATCTTAACTAGCTTGATGTACCCTAATAATATGCAATTATTTCTACAAAGTTATGCTAATGCCAATTTAGTCTAGTAGAATTCTTATTTTTTATAGTTATGCTAATGCTTTTACATATCTATGCTAATTTAGACTAATAGAGTTTTTACTTTTTGCCGTTATATTATTTATATTATATATTATTTTAATAAGCTCGCCTGGGTAAGTCATTATTTAGGTTGCTTAGTAGTTTAAGTTTCAATGTTTTTTTAAAAGAAGCCTCGTTTCTACTCATAGATAAATTTCGTTTTTTATGTATACATTGGGCTCGATTGCGTTTCTTCGTGAACTAAAATCGGAAATTAGTCCGTGTGAACGAGACAGGGCAATACGCTAGAGCGGAGTATGCGATGACCGGTTGTCACTTTTTCGCACTGCCCGTCAAGGTCAAATCTTACACCGCACGAAATATGCTCGAATTTATTCGGACGAGTATAAGTTCGGCAGGTAGTACCTATTTATCGACGATCTCTCGTTTCATATTCCGCTCTAACGTATTGCTCTGTCTCCTTCGCTTGGACTAATTTTAGTTTTAGTTCACAAAGAAACACAATCGGGCCCATTGTGTATGACCCAGGAAGTCTTTTACAATTTAAACATCATCTTTAAGAATCTAGAAGGTTTCGCCGGCATATCGAAGCTAGAGAATGAGCTTGAATTTGGAGGCGTTATTATAGTTCAAAATATGTCATGTGTAAGTTGTTAACTATCGATGGCTGTTCCTTCGATTTGTTTTTAGCAATCGCAGATCTATAGGCTGTACCAGGAAGTCAGGCAATGCTGAAGCATCCACGGTCGTAACATCATATTAGCGCAGATGATAGGGATTAAGATTTCGCTACTGCTATAATCGACCTAGTAACGTGGTGAAAATCGATTTTATCTGATTTATAATGTCATTTATTCGTAATTCAACCATAATTACAGTTATATTAACTTGTGAAATTATTATTATTATTGTATTACAGCACAGTTGTATTACAGCTGTCAATAATATATTTATGTTTGCATTACACTTGTCTCTTAGTGATTTGCTTAACGAATTATCGTATAAAATTATGCATACTGGCTGTATCTTCATTCTCCAATGTTACGATATGACATCATCATGGTTTCCTTTGCTGCTAATTTTATTTAAAATTTAATACCAGCAGTGAGCTCTTTTACTCATTTTTGTGTATACTAACACTTGTATACTATATTCAGTGTGTCAACGTGTGTAAATAACTTTGCTCTGTACGATTTCAACGCCGCAAAAAAAACACACAATGAATTCAGGCCACCTGAAACTGAAATAAAATAAACATACAAAGGCCGCGTGGCCGTGCGCCGGGCGGCGCAATCTCAATCAATGGCGAATGAAATTGTCCATGTCGAAAGTGTGCATCGCTCGCTTGTACTATTGAATCTGCGCCCCGTTTGAACGTTTATGCAAACGAAGCGTGATTGTTTATTAAACTCCTTTTGAACGGAAAATTAAAGCGGCTTTTGTCGCGGCCGCTTGTTGTTCAATACATTGTTTCGAAAAAATGAAACGTTAAAAAATAGCGCCACTGCCAGTCAGTAGTTGCGCGTGTTTGTACAAAGCTCGCTAAATATTGGAATACAGAGAGAAAAAAGTTCCTAAAAACGTAGAATTCATCGATGGAAGTAGAATGATGTAACCTTTGTAGCCGCGTATAGTGTGTTACATTTTCTTTATATTTTATATATATATATATAGTTATATTTGATAAGGTTTGTAAAGAAATCCGTTCATAGGATGATGTTTTTATTTAAAATAAAATTAGTAAAAGCTACTTAAAAAGTAGCAAAGGAAATCCCAGCTTGTATTTTTTTTTCTCTTTATTTGAAAACTAGCGACCCGCCCCGGCTTCGCACGGGTGCAATGCTGATACTAAATACAGTACAGAAAAACTGTGAACGTTGTATATAAAAACATAGCGGCCCGCTCTGGCTTCGCACGGGTATAAAATATATAGCCTATGTGATTAAAATCGATCCAGTAGTTTTGATTTATTCATTACTGCCCGTGGCCCGCACGCGTTAAATTTGGAGTAAAACAATCCCCCTTTCCATATACCATGAAGATTTCCTGCTATCTTTGGAATATCTAAGTTCATACACTACATTTTTACTTATTTACTTTTTACATTTTTAACTATTTATTTTATTTTTACAACATATTACAGAATGTCTTTATAAACAACGTTCACAGCTTTCTTGTCATTAGACAATACAAACATGTTTTCTCTGGAGGTCACTCTTGAAAGAGCGACATACAGTTGTCCATGTGAAAAACAGTCAACGCTCAAATCTAAGCCTGCAACTTTGAAGGTTTGACCCTGCGATTTATTAATGGTCATTGCAAAAGATGTCTTTACCGGAAACTGTAAACGTTTAAATTGGAAGGGTAAATCCGATGGTATCAGAGGGATTCGGGGAATCAATACATCTTCTCCGGTACCACATCCTGTGAGTATTGTGCACTCTATTATGAAAATTTTCAATGATTTTACCAGCAAACGCGTGCCATTGCAAAGTTTAGGTGGATTCAGGTTTCTTAATAAAATAACAGGACAACCTACTTTCAACACCATTTTGTGAGGAGGGAGTCCAGACGGGTTCAAAGAGTTTAGAAATTCTGTAGGAAAATGAACAGCTTCTTCCAAATCGAGAACAGTATCGACCGAGTAGTAGGTATATTTTCGTCGGCGCATCAATCTTTGAAAGAATCAAGTTATTTACTTTATCTACTTGTTCGTTAGTTGGTGACAGAATCGCTCTTTCTTTAAACCAAGATATTGTCTTATAACTTATGTTATCAATGTCAGGATAGACATTGTTGACTAACTCTTGGATGTTGTCTATCAAAACGCAAAGGTTTTCTAGGTCAATCCTTCCCTCACTTTGTGTTAACTCTCCATTGCCAACTTTTAGCAGCATCTCTGGAAATAGCCTGTTCTCACGTGAAGATGACGAAACCCTCATATTAGTTTTAAGCTTTAATTTATTGACATGTGGCCAAAGGTTGGATCTTTTTAGGCAAGCATTTATTTCGTCAGCACGTGTTCCTCGAGTCACAACTGGTAGGATTTGACGGAAATCTCCTGAGAACAGAATTGTACATCCACCCATAGGTGAATTTTTGTTGCGCAAATCGCGCATTGTCCTATCCAGTGCTTCCACAGACGTCTTGTTTGACATGGTAGCTTCGTCCCAGACTATTAATGAGCAGTCACGCATCAATTTTCCTGTATTGCTCTGTTTAGAAACACTACAGACGCTGTTATTATCATCGGTGGCGATTTTCAGCGGGAGCTTGAATGTGGAGTGTGCGGTTCGGCCTCCTTCCAAAAGCGTAGCGGCAATGCCGGATGACGCAACAGCTAACGCAATTTTTCCGATAGATGTCACTTTTTTTAAAAGCAGATTGATTAAAAATGTTTTTCCTGTACCTCCTGGGGCATCAATGAAAAACAATTTCCCTTCATTGTTATCAATTGTTGATAGTAATGCAGTGAATACTTTTTTCTGATCGATGTTTAATCGTGGCTCATCTTGAGCTATATTTTGTAAAAGTCTCGTTTGATCGTATGATGTTTCTCTTGTGTATTCGGCACTGTTAGTTAAATCTGAGTTAGTAGTATTAGCTGGCATCGGCAGCCCAAAATCCTTGATCGATTTACCCGAAAGTAATTGCACTACTTTGTTCAATTCCAATAATGCTTCGTCAAATATGTTTTGATCATATTGTACATCATCTGAGTTTAACTCTCGCCGTCGCCGAATCAGAATATCACTGGCCATATTTTCTTGAAATTTATTCCATAGATTAACAGAATCAGTTACTTGACAAAACACTACTATGACGGCAAATAAATATATTAATGATGTAGCTGAACTACAAACAGCTGCTTCTGATAATGTGCTTTCCCAGTGAGAATCGTCTTCCAAGAGCCCCATAGCTTTGCATGCTGCTTGATAAGTATTGTAAACAACACCTTGTACAGTTTTTAGGTGTGCAAAGGATGTGGGGCCTTTTACAATATGCAATAACATTCTCAGATAAAAGCATTCGCTGTTGTTGGGATGAACCACGTAGACTCTGCCAAGAGCATCCGTTTTTTTAACTCCGGGGAAACCATCAACCGCAGTACCTTGTTTTCGCCGTTGAAAAGTTTTATAACTCTGGTTCCATGTATAGTAACCTGGAACTCTGTCATACGTCAGTGTTTTCGCGAAATCATCTTGAGCACATAACTTGAAGAATGCTGTCAATGTTGTATCCCGCGGGTTATTAACAACTTCTTGTATATTGTTCTCTGTGAAATATAGTCTTTGTCCATTTTCTAAATGAACTGCAATGTGGACAATTGTGGGAGCCCGGTCGTGCACTTCGAATGATAAAATCCTCCATACAGCTTCAGAGCTGCAGATGTAACGTCCAGACTGATATTTTTCCACTTCATTTGGTGATTGTATGCTGAAAGTGGCTTGATCACTGCCTTTATTAATGTACTTAGTAACATATTGAATTGACTTTATTGAATTGCACAACTCTACGTTGATGTGGGCATCAAAAATTTTCAAAAGGAGCGGATTATAGGGAACGATCCATCGGTTATCAATATCATGGTTTCGGACGGTAGCATTTTGCCCACCCTGTTCTGGCGATCGTCGACGATATTTGGGATATCCGTCATCGCTAGTAGGTACTTGTTTGAGTTTGGAACGACTTCGGAAATTTTTTGCTGCATTTAGAATCTCGCATACATGGAGAATTCGGGTTTAAAGTCCCGCAAGGGCCGTGTACCATATGTTTCTTTACGATTTCGTACAGGATAGGATCTTCATCTTTATCCGGTAATTCAGCTGAAATAACCCTGTCAATTTGGTTTGGTCTAATTTTGTTCACTAACCACACCAACAGGTGTACCTACATGTGGCAAGCCACGTTTCTGCCATTCTATTGTGTACATATGACAGCGCGGCGGACCGAATATATGAGACTTGTTAATGAGGTGCAGGAGTTTCTGTACTTTTAAATGGAAGACTCTGTTAACTATATCGTATCTGTCTTGTGGAGTTAAATTGGTGTTAATATTTTCTTTGATTTCCGGCCAATTTGGGTTACATATTGCAGTTATAAATAAATCAGGTTTGCCGTAATTTCTTACGTAAGTCATGGCGTCTTGCGATTTTTCGTGTAAATATCGAGGTCCACCTGTGAATGATGAAGGTAGTATAACCAACTGCCCAATGCCGTTGCGGTGTTCATTCGCCTGTAAAGCATCCTGAAGATGAACGTAATTTTCAGCTCTCAATTTAGTTTGATTATTACGGATGTAGGCCAATCTCTCAGATTAAATTTTCGCATATTGATCTACCGAGTATTGGTTTGTTATTCATTATTATTGCTTAGACATTCCATATCTAAGCAAAGTATTGAAATTGTTACGTCTTGTCATTATACGGTAGCAATAGTAGTTCATACATGACACTGTTTTACGCAGAGGTGTACCACCGATTGGGTCAACTTGAGAAATATTAATGGCATAACCATTTTCTCCACGACATAGCATCAAAGGATATTGTAAGCTGTCATAAGATCTGTGTAACTCTGAAATTTTTTGCAAATTATCATCACGACTATGCAATACAATATCTCTTTTGTCAAATTGCTGTCCAGCTATCACCACTGCTACTTCACTCGTGGAAGGCGCATTGTATCGTCCTCTGTGTTCTCCAACAGGAACTTTATTTGCATGGATTACGACATTAAAGTCAGGAGTATCTGCTGGAACACTCTCAATCGCAGTTTTGAAAGACTGTATGTAGCAATTATGAGAATGTAACATATCTTGGAGAGATCTAATCAAATCTCTATCAATTGGCTGTGCAACACTTGTACACCGCGTAGATGCTTGTGTATCTGGATCTGCAATAAAATATATTTGCAGAAATTTGTGATCATCGGGTCGAAGTGGTAGCAAGCTCCCAGCTAAGTGGTACACTTGCCCTTGAATTTTAAATGTAGGCATGAACCCACGCTCAACGACTTGCTTACTCTTAAAAGAGGTCATTTGAAATGCGTTATTATAACGGCGTATATTGCGCATGAATTGCTTGGATTTCTGATGATCACCCGTAAGAAGAGAGTGAAGTGGTTCAGGTGGAGGGAGAACTTCTTCTAATTTGACTTTTCCTTGTAAGCAGCACATGCCTTTCGATTCGTCCTTGAATTTCAATGCCAAGCAATGTTCACACACTACTGACATAGTACCTATTGATACTATACGATCGTCCTTGTAAGAAATCGAAGGATCGTAATTCATGGCAGAATTTTCTTTATTCACCCATGAATTAGTAACTCGTGCTGATGATTCTCTGGCTCTCTGTATTCGATGTCTTTCCCTATCTCGGCTGCGGTGAACCTCACGCTCTACTGAAGATTCTCTCTCTCTCTCAGCTCTATATCTATCCCGAAGCTGACTGAGGCGAGCCTCACGCTCTACTGACGATTCTCTGTCCCTCTGAACCGTATGCCTATCTCGATCCCGGCTGCGGCGAATCTCACGCTCTACTGAAGATTCTCTCTCTCTCTCAGCTCTATATCTATCCCGAGCCTGACTGAGGCGAGCCTCACGTTCCGTTGACGATTCTTCATCTCTTGCTGAACGTACTCTTCTGGCATTCACTGTACTACGACCTATGTTCGAACGACGACGTCTTCCAGACATGACTTTATAATTTCTGTACAAAATTTACTCAGTTCTATATGTACGAGTATAATTACCTTGCACAAATTGCCATATTATTAGTATGTGCCGCAGTAAAAAATATCTAAATTCTTACCATTTAGAAACAAAAGATAATCAGCAATCATAAAAAACAAAAGATACCTATTCTATTCAGTTCTTTTTTTTTTACTGAAATACCTCAACTTAAACAACGATTTTAATTATAAAAAATAATTTGCTATTCGTGCGACTAAAAACAAAATATAATCAACAATCATCAACAACAAAAGATACCTATTCTATTAAGTACTTTTTCTGAACTTACATATCTCACCTTAAATCACGATTTTTGAAAATAATTTCCCTAATATTAAATTGATCTAACTGTAAATTTTAATCAAGATCTTAATAGAAAATTGCAATCCATAAATTATGGTTTTATTTAATCTAATCTTATCTCACCTTATGTAGGTAGGTACTTATAATTGCTATAAGTGCGATTTAAAAATTAACCTTAGAATAGAATATAATTTATATTTTAAAACTACTATCATACAATTATTTATCGTAACTTACTTATAATTACTGATACGTTGTCGCGCTGAAAAGCACGTTTTTATTACCTAAGTATTGCTATTTTCCTCGCTGGAGAGCTCCGATATAATAAACGCGTCCGATCGCTGCTAATTTCAAAATGCTATAGGGAAAACGCTCTTGCCGCACCGGGCGGCCGGCCGGTACCGCCGCAAACGCTACGTCCCGCAATTTTTAAATCTGTAATATCTTCGACAATATTCACTTAAATCATACGGTGTAAAGGGCCATATAGATCTATATTAAATGAACAATGTATTCAAGGTATTTAATTGGTTAAGGATTAATGCTGTATTGGTTAAAATCGCTTCGAAAATTAACCATTATTTGTCGTAAAAAGTAAATGACAAAAAAAAGTTATTGTGGGTTATCCATAAGAGATAGACATATACCATCACGGACTTTTCTGTAGACCTTTTCAATGTGTACAATACTTAGTACATTGTAATTATTATTCTAAATTGTATATTATAAAAATTGTAATTATTAAAAATTGTAATTATTTACGACATCACATTAGAAACCTCAAAAATAGCAGTACTTCTCCACTATTTAATGGATGTTATTATACATATAAACCTTCCCCTTGAATCACTCTATCTATTAAAAAAAACCGCATCAAAATCCGTTGCGTAGTTTCAAAGATTTAAGCATACAAAGGGACATAGGGACAGAGAAAGCGACTTTGTTTTATACTATGTAGTGAAACAACAGATTTACATCAGTCTTACGTACTAGAGATAATATTACATTAAGTTATTTGATATAAATCTAAAAACGTTTTCTACTTATTGATAATTTACCTATTTTGTTATACTCTTCTAATACCTTAAATATTTTATTTTAATTTCAGTTTGGTGTTTTTTTTTTTTTTTTAGTCAGTTATTTTTGCAGAGGCGAGTTGCTTGAATTGTGATTTACTAAGAAGCATACCATCAAAGCAATTAACAATTTTCACAGTGAGTGTGAGAATAGAGCGTTATTGGTTGAACAATGCGGCGGACGGAAGACATCACAACGACGAGTTCTGTGGGTCGACGGAATGTTCAGCGGGAAACAACTGAGCAGATCAGGGCAGTCGAGTTTATGGGTAAAAAGTGAATTAATGAGGAGAAGATCTGTAAGAGTACGTCTCGTCTTCAGAGATTGACATTCAAAAAAGTGAGTTTGGGCGTTGTAATCGGCGAATTCTATTTCGTGAAAGAATTTAAAACGCATCCACCTCAGAACCGTTTTCTGAACTCTTTCAATGTCCGAAACATATTGTTCATAACATCGATTCCAAATCACGCTGCCAAACTCCAATCTACTCCGGACAAGCGATGTAAACAGGAGCATAACAACGCGGAAATCCTTGAAAGGCTTCGTTACCCTCCAAATGAATCCCAGCAACTGGTAACATTTGGAAGTCATTAGCTCGATATGGGTATTGAAGCTAAGTTTACTATTAAATGTTATACCCAAGTCGGTGAATTCAGAAACTCTTTCCAATTTATGCGCGTTAATATCATATTGGTAATGTGTAGGCCGATGAGATCTAGAAAAAGACATGGTTTTGCATTTATTTAGGTTTAAGTACAGTTTATTCGTTACGCAATATTCTTGTAAATTTATTAGCTCGGCTTGAATATCATAGCAGTCATCAGCAGAAGCAATCGTATTGAAAATTTTAAGGTCATCAGCATAAAGTAAGAATTGCGATTTCCTGAAACATTTTCCGATGTCGTTGATAAACAGCGTGAATAATACAGGCCCTAAATGGCTTCCCTGTGGCACACCGGAGGGGACGTCGATGGCTTTCGACAAATGTCCGTTTACTTGGACTAATTGGGATCGATTCGATAAGTATGATTCCATCCATCGTAGCAAGGAACCGTGAATGCCTAAACGATATAACTTCTGCAAGAGCAATGAGGTATTCACTTTATCGAAAGCCTTTGAAAAATCTGTAAATATCACGTCCACTTGCTTGCGGCTGTCCAGAGCATTAGCTATGTAGTTTGTATATATTAATAAGTTAGTGTTAATTGACCGACCGGCAATGAAGCCGTGCTGCTGTTGTATTATGATATTTTTGTATGCGGATGAAACGCTCCGACACACGAGGTATTCTAATAGCTTGCCAAAAATGCTCAGTTTCGATATAGGCCGATAGTTTTTGACTTCGTTTTTATCTCCCGACTTAAAAATTGGAGTGATATGGGCCGTCTTCCATTTCTCAGGATAAACGCCGGTTCGCACAGATTCGGTAAAGCTATATAATAATGGCGGAATAATTTCCGGGGAGCATCGTTTAATAAAAAGCGGTGGTAAACCGTCCGGCCCTTACGAACGTCTTACGAACGTCTAATCGATCAATATAACTTTTTATATCTGTAAATTTGATGTCCACTAAGGCGAGAGTAACCGCACATGAATTATGGTCAGTGGCTGGGGGAGAAACGGCGGCGCGGAGCGCCGATGCAGATCTCGCGGCCGGGGACGCAGCCCCCGCGCCTGTCCCGCTCGATGGAGGAACCGGTTCGTAAACTGAACTGAAATAATCCGCAAATAAATTACACACAGTTCGACAGTCGGATGAATTCTCTGAATTCTCGCAATGTGTTAGATACCTGATCGAGCTTAGAATCAATTTTGTCGCTTAATGCGGTAAATTTCGAGTGGACAAAATAATTTCCACAATTGAATTACCTGGCAAAGGAGCGGATCTCTAAGGCTGGAGGTTGAGGGCGACGGCCGGTCTAGTGTCCGCAGTACAAACTGGCGACTGGGGCAATTAGAGACAGTTAACATAGGAATGGTACCATGTCGATAAAATATTTATCTATACTAATATTATAAAGAGGTAAAGTTTGTGATGTTGTAGGAAGTAATCTCTGGATCTGCTGAACCGATTTTGAAAATTCTTTTACCAATAGAAAGCCACATTATTTGTGAGTGTCATAAGTTATATATTAATCCGAAAAATGAAAAGACCTTTTCGTGGTAGTCGGATTTGCAAAGTAAGTCGGAGAATAAGCGGTCGAACAAAAACGTTTCTAACTAACACTGCCTTACGATGAGAGATATATGATATACCATAAGGCCGTGCAAGTGCGAAAGAGATGGCACGATTTCGATGATAAATTACCTGACTCGCCACTTTGTAATGCGGATAGTATAGCTCCGTGATGGTGTTGGTGCGGCTGTGGACAGGGCTGTTTATATTCTCCGGTGTCAGCGTTGCGTTGGGAGGTGCAGTCGCAGGTGCCAAAAAGTCTGTATGTCATGTATTGGGAAATGCTTATGTTTGAATGAGATATACTTACGGAGATATACCTATATATATATATATATATATATATATATATATATATATATATATATATATATATATATATATATATATATATATATATATATATATATATAGGGGGAGACGGGGCTGTTTGGGACACGGGGCAGTTATAAAAACGCGTTTTTTTTCATAATGCGCCTTTCTAAAAATGTCAAAAAAATACGTTTAGTTGACAACATGTAAGTCAGTCAGTTGTCAAAATGGTTTGTGGTTGCGGTCGTTATTGCAAGTTGTAGACAAAAATTAAAGATTTCCAGAATTCAGTAAGTACTTTTAAAGTAATTTCATAAGCCTCTAACTAGATAAGCCTTTAACGTACTTAATTATGCATTAAGACAAGTTGATAGAGCATATATTTCGCCATTATGCTCGGTTAATGTTATTCTCGCAACTTAACCTCGAAATTTTTCTTGATTTTTAATTTAAAAATTGCTTTGGTGGGGCACTTTGAGAAATCTGCCATGGGGCAGTTTTGGACGCGTTCAAAACTGCCCCGGTGATGGAGTCGTTCGATTACAGGTGCATTTTGTATTATTGCAGTTATGGTGCGTATCTACTTATAAACGTAAAATCGACCGAAATGTCATAGAAGAAGATATGAGACGTGCAGTGAAGATGATCATAAAAGAAAAAAAGTCGTTCAGGATTTTCGCTGACATGTTCGGTATTAAAGATATTGTTCAATCAAGTCCTTCAGTATAGGAAAAATCATTCCCTGAGCGATGAAGAGGAAACTGATAGTGGGAATTCAGATGGCGACACTAGTCACCCTAACCCACAACATTTAAATAAACATGGATCGCGACAGGTTTTTTCAGTCTTGGAGGAAAAGCTGCTAGAAGAATACTTTTTAAAATCATCTAACATATAATTTGGACTGACTTATACTCAAGCACAAGAACTTGCTTACTCGTATGCCGTACTCCTAAAGAAAAAAATTCCTGAAATTTGGACGAACAAAAATCGCGCGGGTAAAGATTGGATGTCTGGTTTTTTGAAGCGACACCCAACCATGTCTCTAAGAAAACCAGAAAACACAACTTTATCTCGTGCAACATCATTCAAAAGACACAACATAGACTTATTCTATGATAACTTACTAAAAGTCATGGATAAGTACAAGTTCACTCCAGACCGAATCAACATTGACGAAACAGGAATCACAACTGTTCTCCAAGCTCCGAAAGTGATCGCCCCAGCCTGTAAAAGGCAGGTGGGCCAAATTGTTTCTGCAGAAAGAGGAATTCTTACAACATTTTGTGGTATCATTACTGCGAGCGGTCAAGCCCCACCTCCAGCATACATATTCCCTATAAAGCGAATATACCTGGCATACATGAACGGCTGTCCGCCAGGTGCAAAAGCTTTTCCATCAAACACTGGTTGGATGACCTCCGGGAGATTTTTCCGCAATTGTTAGAACACATAAAACAGCACACAAAATGTACTGTTGATGACCCAATACTGCTTCTGATGGATAACCACGAATCCCACCGCTCAATAGAAGCAATAATCTACTCTAAAGCTAATGGTATCATACTGCTCTCATTTCCACCTCACTGCTCACATCGACTTCAGCCGCTGGATGTAGGCGTATTTGGTCCATTCAATTCACGATGCCGAACATCTTTCTACGATCATCTATCATCAAATACTGGAAAGCCTATTACAATTGACCAGATTGCAACTCTGACCTGCCAACCGTACCTCCTGTCATTTAATCCGTCCAATATAGCAAACTCTTTTAAGCATCCAGGTATATTTCCCATAAATCGCCTTGCTTTTGGAGATGAAGACTTTGAGGGATCTTACGTCACCGACCGGCCAATGCAAGATGCCTCTGATGGTATCAGTGGTACTCCACAGACTATTTCAGATACTCAAAACACAGCTCCTGCTCCAGAATCTACTACATCTCCATTGCCAGCATCTGCTTTGGGCTTTAATACACCTTTGCCGTCTACATCTGCTTCTGGATTATCCACACCACCGTTAACTGCAGCATCTAGATTTACTACACCTTCACCGTCAACGTCTGCTTCAGGATTTACAACAACCCCACCGCTTACTTACTCTTATGTCATAATGAATAAGGTCTCCTTAAATAACTAATATGATTGCGAATAGTATAATTTTCAACGTTCCAAACTACCCCATACCAGTTCATAACTACCCCACCATGAGGCAGTTTGGAACGATTTCCCTTTTTTTTTTTAAATTCTATTGCCGAATAACAACAATGCTTTTCGGGATTTTTTAAATGCCAAAGTCAAGGCAATTAGTCAGAGTAAGTAACGTGGTATTTAGTTCTTGGAAATACATAAAACTGAGGAAACTACGGGGTCATTACAAAAATCGTTCCAAACAGCCCCGTCTCCCCCTATATATATATATATATATATATATATATATATATATATATATATATATATATATATATATATATATATATATATATATATATATATATATATATATATATATATATATATATATATATATATATATATATATATATATATATATATATATATATATATATATATATATATATATATATATATATATATATATATATATATATATATATATATATATATATATATATATATATATATATATATATATATATATATATATATATATATATATATATATAGGTATATATATATATGTACCTCGCATATAAATAAGTTAAACAACGGTATGGTTAAAATAAAAGTAAATAAGGTAAATTACTAAAAAATGTGTAATCATTTAATACATTATTTTGCAATTTAATCAGTTTATAAGTTTTTTGAGCCAGGTGTTTTGCTTAGCTGTTATAGATTGAAAAGTTACACATGTTATAATCTATCGTGTATGCGGTTACCGGGTAGCAGTTATGACCTTTTGGTTTTGAAAGGTTTCGTAAAAAAAACTCTCAATTGGATTGAAGACAAAATGCAAACTAAGAACAAATAGAAAAGTTAAAATGGAAGGAGCTGTGATTGATTTTTTGGTTTAAACGTTAGTCAACACTACTTTTCATCGCAACGTGGTTGAAATCATCATACCATAAATCGCGTTTTTTTTATTTCTCTATGTAGCGAAGACGAGCTTTCTCGACGTTCTTTAAAAAAATAGTGTATATTATGAGCATGGCCAAAAATTTCTGGCTCACAGATAATATCAAATCGGTTGCTACCCCGAGACTTTTCCGGTAAGCAGCAACCCCCCTCGCGCGCTAAACCCCTAAACACCACCCCAAATCCCCCCGCCCCACTCTCCCCAATCCCCCCCCCCTCTAAAACCCTCCGTCAACTCTTACACCCTCCCGCCCTCTTCCTCTCACTTATTTTTCCAAAAATGATATAGTATTTTCTTAAGTACGGCGGTATTTATTTTTTTTGCGTCGCTCGTATACGAGATATTCCAATCAAGAATTTGCAACGTGATTTCGGTTCGACACGGCATCTGTGTACTGAATTTCAACTCTGTAAGTCCAATATTTCGAGATTGAAGTATGATTAGCGCGCTTCCTGGTGGACCAATTTGAACCATAACTTGCGATGACCGAATGATGCCTGCATACCAAACTTCAGCTCAATCGAATGAAGGGTTTGGGTTCTATCGTGTAGGAATACAGACTAGCAGACACACAGACACACAGAAGTGCGTCTATAAATACTTTTCTTGCCAGGAAAGTAAAAAGTAGCCAACTCTATAAAGTTTTATAACTAAATACAATTGTTTATCGTTTTTTTTGTTTTTATTTTATTATAATATTATGTCATTTTATTTATTTTAATTTTATAACTATTATTTGTTTGTGTTAAACCTGAAATCTTACATCCGTACTCCCAAATCGATCAGAGTATATAACATGGTGACGGACCTTGAACGCCGACTCGGGGAAATTATTTTGAATTAATAAATTATATCCCATTTCTCTAAATAAAAAAACCTGTTTTTATTCTTATGATTAGTTATATTCATACGCCCATATTCAATGTTTACTCCTCCAAGTTCCCTTTACGTTGGGGTATTGGTTTTCGATGTTGGCTCAGTTTCCAAAACTACAGGGCTATTTAGTGTCTGTATCGCTAAAACTCGATACTTCCGAAAATGTTACGATCGAAATACTCATTTATCGATACGATACGTCACAGCAAGTCACGACTCCGTAAACCTTTTCAATCGTATCGTCAACATACTACGTCTTTACTACGGTTGTCGATAGAAGTTTGGCAACAGGGCATGCGTGAACTGTTAAACGTTCGCGAATCTGCAGTAAATCGCTGGCATCTTTGGAGTCTCATTTGAGTACTCCAAATTCTTCTGCGGATCAGGCATTCCTCGTGTTCTCCTTTTATCATAGCCGCCCTGCCCTTGTGGTAAAAATGTATCCATTTCCGAAACTAAATAGAAGACAGCACAAAAATATTGATAACAATGATCACCAATTAGATTTAGCTTTGGTTTTTTCTTTGGCCGCAATAATATTAATGTTAGGTTGGATGTCTCTAAGTACGACCAAAAGATCAACCCCTGTTATAAATTCTAGTACGACGTAGTAAACATAAAATACACCAAAAGTATTTAAATAATAAATCCTGTTTAATTAGATTTAATAACTCGTTTATTTCACACAATCACCCGAATATACATATATAAAACTTCGGATGTATATAATTCAAATACATCATGGATTAATGAGTTGAACTTTGCTATCATTACTTCTTTACACAAGCACAATTAATTGTTATACGTCCCTAGTTGTTACAATCCGGATACACATTCATACAACAATAGCCATTCTCCTTTGGACATATCGACAAGGTAGTATCATTGATATTATAGTGTAAAATCAATGGTAGTATCGTGTCGCACGGCGATATAAATGACGTCATTGCATATGATAATGACCTCATTACACAGTATTAGTTTTAATTAACCGGCATCCTTCAAGGGCGTGAATCAATACGAGCATCTGAGCAAGTTTTGATAAGAAAAATGTTTTATTGTTTTTTTTTTTAATTGATTTTTGTTTTTTTTTCATTTGTAAATTTAAATAACTTAACTGTTGAATAAAATTTTAACAAACGTTTGAGCGCGCTGCGCCATCTATTGGTAGGTAAAATATTGCTAATGATATTGAATCCTAATGCTAAATGACATTAGCTATTATGGCGCATTGTGCTCTGCACTTATTATTTTCATAAAAAGTCAAAAAGTTTTTATTTTAACTATTTTCCAACAAATGTATATCAAAAGTTGCTTATTTGCTCGTACTGATTCACCCCCTTCAAGGATGCCGGTTAATTAAAACTCATCCTGTATATGTAACTCGTCACTATCGTCAAAAACACCTAATACGATCGGATGCAATGAATTCGATACGATATAGAAAGATTCAAGATAAGCCTGCTGCTTAGCTGTCAAAATATGATTAGAAAAATTTCTGCTTATATTTAAATAATGAAAAATCGCCGCTTTAAAAACAGGATTGAGCTCACATGTATGTACTGTGCCAGGGTGGTTGTAGTGTACCTCGGTGAGCGGCGCGCTTCATGTTTCGCCGTTCGTCCAAATCAGCCCAAGCTTATTGACGCTCCTCGTGCAAACAATGCTCGTTCGTGTTCCACATCATCGGACCCAAGTTTTCCAATCGGCATTCCAGCTTTGTGCGGGCGGCGCGGACGCCTTGCGGCCGAACCGCCCACAACTGATTGTGATGTATTGCCGCTAGGAGTCTGCGAGAAGGCGCTCTGAACTTTCCACTCTATACTAGCTAATTGTTTCTCGTTGGATCAATAAAAGCGCAGCTAAGATATTCAAGGGGTTATGATAGATATATTAATAATTAATGTTAGTTAACCCTTCGAGACTACCATTCGCCGTTACGCCAAGCACACAAAACCTTTAAATTTAAAAAATATACCGACACGCATATTGTCGTTACATATTTTAATTTTCAGAGGCATAATACATAATTACAAGTTTTGAAAAACTATCTTTTATTTACTCAGTATTATACGAGTTGACAGTAATATTTTTGCTTCGACGTTAACTTTTAACACATTTGCCATGGGCCCTGGACCTTACGAAATTGAAAAATCTTGCTTACCCATTTTAGTATCACAAGTATGTAGCGAAGCGAATGTTAAAAATAATGAGCCCCTTTTATTCGGACACACCCAAAATCAGAACCCAAAAACAGTAGAATATACACAGTGGAATTTAAACTGCGCACAAAGTTTTAAGGGATGATTATACCCGTTAAATAGATCACAAAAATATTTTGTTTTTTTTATTCGATGAAAAAAAATCAAAAAAGTCTGTCTTTATTTTATATGGAATAAAAAAAATATTTTCATAATATATTTAGGTAATGGGTAGAAACATCCCTTAAAATTTTGTGCGCAATTAAAAATCCACGGTGTACAGTCTAAAATAATACGAGACTAATTCAAGGAGTCATAAAAAAATCCTGTTAATAATTGCTACAACACAAGAATAGTGAAAGCATTTTTTTTTAAATTGCCAAAATTATTGGATCCAGAAAACTAAATCATATCGTACCCAGACTATTTGATGAATTCATAGACAAAATTAAGGCCATAGAGAAGAATAGAAAATTGTTGTAAAAAATATATTAAAAGATCAATTATTAGATAAAATATATTATGTAATATTGAATTGCATCTGCAATCGAAAATATGTATATCGATTAAATATTAAATTAATATCCAATATCCAACAAAAATACGACGGTCTTCGCGATGAGCTTTAAATTGTGTGAGTATAATCAAGTAGGTAGGTAATTTAAAAAGTAGGTATTGAATCGCAAAAGTTTCTACCGCTGCAGTAATGATGGTATATGTTTGCGAGCGAATTTTTGCCTGAAACAAAAAAGTAAACTAAGGTATTTATTTTTACATGTGTATTTTCTAGATGAGCTAAAAAAACAAAAACTTTTATTGTTATATTTTTTCAAGTATTTTTTTAAATCGATTTTTGCCCCAAAACTTTGTGTTTAACTAGTATAAAAAAATATATTAAAACATATTTTTCTGTTTTTTTCTCGTATAGAAGAGAATTTAATAATCTTTCATCATTAGTTTTTTATCACCGGCGCAGAACAGAAAATTAGGGTTTTGAGAAAAACGTGTTTAAAGGTATTTTTAAAGGACAGTAGTAAGATTTTTACATTTACAGCAATCCGTAAATATCAGCTATTCCAGAGGTAAAAGATTCAAATTTAGATTTCAACTTTAGGATAAAGGTAAAAAAAACTTGAAATACATGTTTTTTCTTGGCCGGCTAAACCAGGCTTCCCCCTTATTAATAAAAATACCGATCGACATACTTAAATTTTATACATATTTTAATTCCATGGGAAATAACTTTTTATTATGTCTCAAGATGATATGAAATTTAACAACAAGTCCGACTCTCAATAACTTTGGAGAATAATTATAAAATTTACTTAGTAACTAGCTAGCCAGTGATTAAAATTTATAGAAAACATACAACAGTTTTGTTCTATTCTATTTTCAATAGAAGATTTCCTCCACTGGAAAGGACCGTTAAAGAAAACCAAATAACCATATTTCGGTATAGTATTGTTAGTAATTATAAAATTTACTTAGTAACTAGCTAGCGAGTGATTAAAATTTATGGAAAACATACAATAGTTTTGCACTATTCTATTTTCAATCGAAGATTTTCTCCACTGGAAAGGACCGCTAAAGAAAACCAAATGAAAATGTTTCGGTATAGTATTGCTGAGACACTATTCATTTTTAAGTCTTTTAAACAGTTTATTTGAATAGATGACACATAAAACAGACAGAATAGATTAAGAAAATAGCAGAAAATAATAAAGCAAGGAACGAACAGTAAGATAACAGAGAAATCCTTTAGGTTTTGTAGAATATTATACGTAGCGAGTGAATCTGACAAAAAGTACCTATATTAACACCAGGATGCTTTATCATTCATACCTATATGTATACATAAACATCGTTTTTATATATTTTCCATCTTCTTACTTTATTAAATTGTGAAGCAAGCTATACTGGCTGTGATTTTTATGAGCACATTTCTAGTAGTGAGTGAATCTGTACGACATAATTAGCAACTTTTGTTTTTTTTTAATTTGTTTTTTATTTTTTTTGTCAATTTGTAAATTTTAACTATTGGAAAAAAGTTTGAGAATCGTTGTGCGTTATTTATCGCTTATAAACAGTACCTATTAGCGATATTTTACCTACTGCTAGATAGCGTAACGTGCTCATAGCTATAATTTATACTATAAAAAAACAAAAATGTATATACCCGACCATTCAAAGATTAAATCGGTGGACTAAACCCAAATTATTTCGAAAAATGCGAATCCGACCCTGTTCTTGCTGTGAAATATGCCATAACCGGCGCCATAACACTATTACCGATACGTCAAACTTCATACGTCACCTGCATCGCTCGCGGGATTTTACCCAACCTGTTCGAAGGCTGTGTTTAGAAGTCGACTGGGGCCGTGGCGGGGGTCGGGGGAGGGTCATTGCGGTTGTTCCCGAGCGGAAGTTTGGCCCGAGTGTGCAGTCCGCCCGGGCTATTTCCCCGAAGACGGCCGGTGGTCTAGCGCGGACGAAACTTTATGTCGGGCGACCCGCTTTGTGCCCCTGTCGCCGGTTTCCGGCGGCGCTAACACGCTTGTCAGTGTGTTGGTTTTAGTTCTAGTGTTGGTGTGAGTAAAATATATATATTCCAGTGGTGGCATCTAAGTAAGAAAAAAATCAGCCGGTCAAGAGCAAGTTTGACTCGAGCGTAGAGGGTTCCGTACCTTATTAAATTAATTTAATTTTAAAACAATGTACAGCAATAAATAGGCAAATACATCTTTTTTCTGAGATAAAGCAAATATTCGTTAAATAGCTGCTCGTTCATTTTCATAAATTTAGAAAAGACCATGTACGCAGCCAGCAAATAAAAACTACGAGGGCTGGGGAAGGTTTAAATTTTGAGATACCTCGGGTAAAAACAGCATTTGCAGAAAGGCAGGCTTGGTACATTGCACCCCGAATGTACAATAAATTAGATAAACACATTAAAATGTTAGATAACATCGAGAGTTTTAAAACTGCTATCAATAAATGGCTACTAGAGCTAAGGCGCTCTGGAACGGAGCTGGTAGTTGGATAGTTCCAGTTTAAAATACATAATAAAATAAAGAATAAAATACAGTATTTAAAATTAATTAAAAAGATAATGATAATCTCTCTCACAATATAAACGCTATATTAAACGACACGGCTTAATTCCAACGCAATGCCACACGAAATAATTAAATCAAAATGAAAATAAATCGAAATCTGAATATCCAATTCTAAGATATAATTTGAATTCAAGTGAAAATCAATCGACACAGCTCAATTCGAGTGCCAATTGCATTAAAAAAATAAGAAAAACAGTTAAAAAACGAAAATGAAAAGCAACGATAAAATAAAAGAATAAACTACATATACTCAAGAAATAAACGCTTTGGTAAACGACACAGCTCAACTCCTACGCAATGTCTCACGACATAATTAAATCGAAATGAAAATAAATCAAATTCAATGAAAATCTAATTTAACAATGCGATCGAAAACATTGAAACGCTGAGCGAGAAAAAATATATCATTGAAAGCTACATATGGCTATAACGGCGTTCGAAAATGTCATTATTTGGCAGGATTCTAAATGTTATTTGGAAATGGAACACTTTTACTCTCGCGTTTTCCGCATACTTCTAATGCAATGTCACACGAAATAATTGAAAATTGTTTTTTTTTTGTCAAATATCCATTGTTTTATCAATAAATCAATTATTCTAAAACACGACTCTACTGGAATGCAACGTTTTGTCAAAATTTCAAAGCAATCTGTGAAGAACTTACGTATATTAGCGGAGTTACATTTTTATTTATATAGAGCGTCATCTGTGTTGCGTGCGCGAAGCTCCAAACATTTTATCCGGCATGATTTACAAATATCTTGATTTTATATTTGTCTATAGCACTACTCGATAATGTAGCTTTCCAATAGTATAATCATAATCATAATCATAATCATCAACATTTTTTTTGCGAAGCAGATAAGATTACATTTGTGTGGATTTTATCACCTCACTAGATTGTATATCTGTTCTGGGGTGATAGTATTTAAGACATAGTGACTTCACTTTTATTTTTTTATTTTTTTTTCCATTCATTCATTCCGATCGCTCATTTATTTTTTAAAATTTTACGATTAATATAATATAGAAATATGTATATAAATAAAGATCTAATATTAAAAAAAGAAAAAAAAATATTTAAGTTAAGATCTAATATTCTAGTTAATAGTTCTAGTAATTAAAGATCTAATATTAAGAAAATATATAAATAAATAAATTTATATATTTATTATTCAAATTTATATAATATTTTTAAAATAGACATCAGATACGTATTATATCCCCTGCGAAAATGTCCTATAACTAAATACGAAAAATGTACAATCGATATCTTTGTCATTTGAGATAATCGATGGTAACATATACAGGATGGCGCAGAGGAAACGCATGTTTTTTGAATGGATAGTATTTCGCAAAGAGAAGGGTGATGACCTCGCCGCATCGCTAATAGAGCTCAGGTAATGAATGCAATTGTAGCCATGGCACCGTGGATGACGGAGCGTCGCGTCGTGTGTTTGCCGTCGAGCAATTTTTTAGAAACTATGTATCTGTAGTTACCGGGCAAGGTTTATTCCGTCGACAGTTCAATATTGATCGCCGAGATTTTGTAACACGTTCACATGTTTTTTTTTTTTTTTCTCTCTTTATTTGAAAAAACAACAGATTTACATCAGTCTTACGTACTAGAGATAATATTACATTAAGTTATTTGATATAAATCTAAAAACGTTTTCTACTTATTGATAATTTACCTATTTTGTTATACTCTTCTAATACCTTAAATATTTTATTTTAATTTCAGTTTGATGTTTTTATTTTTTTTTAGTCCGTTATTTTTGCAGAGGCGAGTTGCTTGAATTGTGATTTACTAAGAAGTATACCATCAAAGCAATTAACAATTTTCACATATGAGTGCATTATACGGGGCACCGGCGAGAATAGAGCGTTATTGGTTGAACAATGCGGCGGGCGGAAGACATCACAACGACGAGTTTTGTGGGTCGACGGAACGTTCAGCGGGAAACAACTGAGCAGATCAGGGCAGTCGAGTTTATGGGTAAAGAGTGAATTAATGAGGAGAAGATCTGTAAGAGTACGTCTTGTTTTCAGAGATTGACATTTGATCGGATGTTACGAAATTTTCTGTTACCTGAATTTAATGGCGACAAGTTAACACGGGAGAACCGTGGTTCCAATAAGACGGTGCCACAGCTCACACGGCGAAAGCATCAATGGAATGTGTTCGACAAATGTTTCCTCAATATGTGATTTCCTGTTTCAATGATATTCCTCGGCCCCCACGCTTCCCAAACTTGTCTGCATGCGACCTCTTTTTGTGGGGTTAACTTAAATCTAAAGTGTACGCCAACAAACCCCGTACGTTACAGGAACTGAAAATTGCTATTTGTCAATAAATTGCAAGAGTAATTATTTTAAGTGTGATGCACAACTTTTAAGAGCGGTTATATCAGGAAACAT
Organism: Micropterix aruncella; assembly: GCA_944548615.1. Lineage (NCBI taxonomy): Eukaryota > Metazoa > Arthropoda > Insecta > Lepidoptera > Micropterigidae > Micropterix > Micropterix aruncella. The sequence continues at coordinate 14,845,702 of OX155965.1, forward strand.
TTGCGCCACTGATTGCGATTATTTTTCGTCATTAATTTAAAAGTGCACTATTACTACTACTACTTCATTTAGCTGTAAATAAAACAAAATCATCTTGAAATTAGAAAAAATTCTTTCGTGAAAAACAGACGTTTCCTCTGTATCTAAAGAGACGTACAGAAAGCGAAGTCACTCCGATAGCGGTTTGTTAGTACGATTTAGTACAGTACTCATAAACATAAATAACTTTATCTATGTTCGGAGATAAATCATAATTAATAATCAACGAGCTACCACTGGAATATTACAGTCCCTTTGATACGAAGTTACCGCATGGTTAAGTAAATTTGGCAGTGCTACCACATAACATTGTTAATTATTTCAATTTAAATTTTCTCACCATAATAGTGGCGATTTTGGTAGCGCGAAATTCTTTATACAGCGATAGAACATTCTACTAAATTGGTTAGTAGGATATAATAACGTAGAATGGTTTTAGGAGCCAATTAATAAGCGATGTTTTTCCATGAAGCTCACAATTGTTAAACCACAATTTCGAAAATTATGAAGTCTCACAAAAAATCTGACATTAGTTACCACAAAGGCTAAGTAACGCGGAAGATTTCACGCAGATGTTTATAATCCGATGAATTTCGATAAACAAATATTCTATATGCAGGGTTCGTTTTTATTAGTAGCCACCCGGACAATGGGTATTTTGTACGTGAATTTGTCAAAATGTTTTCAGTATTCAGTATTCAGTATTCAATTTATTCATTCAGAATATACAATAAAAACAAGCATAATCAATTAAAGCTAGGTATCACATATTAGAATTCGTCAGTTGGTAGTAATTAATTGATATAAATATTTAGATGTTCTTTTTCGATTATTTTATAAAAACTTAATATTTAATATTGTCTTTTTTTTAAACATAAAATTTATTTACATAAAATACTTAGTCATCATTGTTTTTAAAGTTTTTTTTTTATTTGGGATTTGGTTACCGTGGAAAGCATCTTTTCTGTTCAACTTCCGGTATTCACTATTTTTTTCTCAGCAATAAATACTTAAATTAAAAAAAACTTGTAAATTATTTACGACCCAGTTTTTATTTATGATATTATCGTATACATAAGAACTACCTAATAAAAAAAACATGTTTTTTAAATGTCTAGGCCAAAATGTTTTTTGATGTATTTCTGGTTTTGTTAAATTTGTATAATCACGAATGAGAACAAACCCTGTATACGATATCATTTTACAATACAATATGTAATTTGAGCAATTTATCTATGTAAGTTCTGTAATTGTAATTGAAAATTTAACGTTCAAAATTGTCGATTTATCGACGTTGACGATTTTGTGTGATTGGAACGAGGTCTAAATAATCGGGTGTAATTTTTAATTGTATTACAAGAGGGGCTTCATATCCCTTGAGACAGTCTTTCATCTTATCTGTAATGAAAGGGGACTTATCTTGTAATTATATCTTATTGCTCGGGGTCTCCAAGAGGGAGTTTCTAAGAGGCGTAGCTGGGCAATTTACCCTTCAAACCGCCTCAACATTGCAACAAATAACAGACTATTATGGCATGACCGCAAAATTTCGAATATGCAAATCTATGCTGTAGATAGAACGCAAATGAAGTTTTAAGATCATTGTTATATATTCTGAAAGATACCCGATCACAGAACCATATTATTATAAGTTGTATTATTGTCATTAGAATGTGGCAAAGTTATGCACATAAAAACTTGCCGAAAGAGTGTATAAAAAGATTTCCATTTTCCAATACCATTATAATGTAGGTCAAACATATTGAAACACTTATTTATAATGTACGTAAAACATATTGAACACTTAAAAAGCCTGTTTAAGATATAAACTTACAATTTACTAAAAACACTCCATTCAAATGGTTCAAAAGCTACCCATATTTCAATTCAAATATATAATTGAATAATCTTTAATAAAAAGTAAAATAATTATATTACAGCAACTTAAAACGCAATCAAAACACTGATTTCATAATTAGGTAGTTAGAGAAAAAACTTGATTAAAAAAATACAACTAATTACTACATTTTGCAGATATATCAAGGTCTAAAACAAAAAAATTAAGTCAGAAAAATGATCTAAAACAAAACAGATCGTCCCCTTACGAGAATAAACTTTTATTTCTTTAAAGCTACAAACAAATATTTTCCATTAAGAAAATCCTATATTTTTCGGTATACTTATTTTTAGATAATTATTTTTTAGATTAAAAGGTAACAAATGAAAACATTTTTGCTACTAAAATACTGCGGACATTGCATGCACAAGGTACTTCTAGTGTGAGGTAGTTGGAAATTTTGCTTATTTTCCGCATTGAAATAGTGAATTTCTGCTCTCCGTTGAAATTTCTCGCTTAGACCGCAAACTGTGAGCTTCGCAGCTCGTAATCTAGGTTTTTATATTTTTCTATATTTATATTTTAGTTTAAGTTAGTCGAGTTGTGACATAACCAATTCTGGGTCACTGTTAGCTTCTAATGTATCATTTAGTAATGCGTACTTTCTTTTAAGTTTGATACGGTTTACAAAATATCTACTTGATATATACCTATACATGGCCGTATTATGAAAGAGAAAAGATTATGATGAGCTGACATTTTTGTATAACATTTATTTCATATTAAAAGATATACATGGCAGACGATACATGCATATGTTTTTAATCAGTTTTGAATCCTTACGGTATTTTATACAAATATCCTTACAAAGCAAGCTTTTAAACAAAGATAAAAAACAATATTCATGACCAATACGAAATTAACCCACTTTTAATAGCCTTAGCAAGTAGCTAATCTATGCAAATTCTAGGCCAATAGGCATTATAATGCTGGTTTCAGAGTAAGTAATATTATTAAATAAGATTGTAAAAAGGAACTAAATGAATCAAACAGTCCTTGGTATATTGCGTATAGCGTTTGTTTGTTTGTGTTAGCCATGTGTTGCTGGAACCATGGGAATTTGATAAAATGGGTTAAAGATAGTCGTATTTACAAAATAGATATCAAAGAACGGAAATAAAGCAATTATTAGTAACAAAAAATATAGCTCAAGGTTGTATATTTGATACATTTTCTTTCTAATTTTTCTCCTGGGATGCATGTCATGAAATAATAATGACATAACGCTCCTTGGATTATTACATCTATAATATATTGCGATAAAGATGAGGAGGCATTAATAAGAATTTAAATTCGAAATTTAAATTCTAAGTGTCAACATATTTTAAAATTTTCTCACCTCTAAATAATAATTAAATAATAAATTTATAAGAATATAATGCAGACTGTTACAGATTATAAATGAATATGTATTATTTGATTTCATGCTCTTTGTTTACTATGTTTTGGTTATTAGTTAATAATGCGGATTTTCCTAATTACTATTTCTATAATTAAAACATTTATCTCTCTACCAATTATTGTTTGAGAACATAGCATCTCTTTATATAATATGATGATCATTTTGTAATTTTTAAATACCACCGCTTATTATTATACAGCAATTGACAATCGCATACAATTACGAAGGATAGTTAGGTGTAGAGGTAGTTTAACAGAATTTACTAATTTATACAACAGTAGTTTTACTAATTTATATGACATGGGTGATTACATAAGTTCGTGCTGATTCGTCGCTCTATGGCAGATATTGGGTACTTATCATTGATTTTGTTACATGCACTAAAAAGGTGACAGTGTTATGTCGTCATCATGTCAAACCTAGCTCTAATAAATTGATTCGCATTTGAGAATTTTAAAAAAATGGGGACCGATAAAATGCATTTGCGGCATGTGGTGGTAAACGAATTTCGTATAGGCGCGAGTGTAGAAACTGCACACAAAAACATTAGGTTCGGATGGTTTATTTTTTTAAAGAATAAATACAATTCTGCTTTGAAAGAATTGACACATATATTGACACTGACCCAGGCTCGCACCCCATGCGTGGAGGCCATCGGATGGTTGTTGACCCGTGGGTCGGTCACACTCACGGGTCAACACCCATCCGATGGCCTCCACGCATGGGGTGCGAGCCTGGGTAGGACACTGGGTCAACCAGTCTCCCCTGGGAACAATCCTCTGGCGCTCCTGGACGGTCTGCGCACCGAGCGGCGCAAGCCAATCGATTGTGCTCTCCGACTAACAATCGGGGGAGTCTGGGAACTGTATTGTTTCCTATAGAGCGGGGGTAGTTGTTTACCTTACGGCGACTGCTCTTGAAATGACCATTGGCCATCCGATCCCGGTTCAGAGTCGGGCAAAGGACGCCTTGGTCCGCGACAGATTCGGTGCACTCCGTTTCACCGCTTCGTAAGGGAGAGGACCGCGCAAGCGACCTCGAACTCGGAACCAATCGAGAGACCGGAGAAATCTGGTCACAATTGGTAGTTAGGGCGCGAGTGCCGCCCGCCAGGTAACATACCTGGCTACTCGCGGTAAGGCGTTGGACTCTAACGGGTTGTGGCGTAGCTAGACGTCGGATTTGTTATGTCCAAAGTCTTCTACGCTCACTGCACGGTCGATAGAACGAACAATTGTTAAAACGTCCTGCGGTGACGGGTTCGCCCGTTGTGGTTGACAACTCAATATGACACATATAAAGTATGCCTCTACAATAGATACAATGTTTTCGATTAGAAGGTGCTGTTTTATAATAATAATCCCGCTTATTGTTTGAGGCTTCCACACAGTGATAAATTGGAAGAAACTACCATTAGAGCACCGCTTAACGATCTTCTATATCATGGCGGAGCAACGGTTACAGCAACAGAGCGTACGGATACACAGCAGGCATCCTGCTTAATGGAGTGGCCGTTTTAGATTCGATTCCCGACGGAGACGATTAAGCCGAGGTTTTGCTTCGCTACGGCAGCCGGTGAAACTGCTGAGAGCCTCTGTAACGCCTTGGAAATTTCCCTCGCGCCTCGCTGAAAACGTAATCCGCTCCTCGGTAAATAGGAGAGCTTACACTTAGCTGCTATCTTGATATTATAAGGGAATATGAGGAAAGTGGCGTATGGCCAATTTCGAAAAATAGTAGTGGTTGAGACCAGGATATGAACGTTGTAAAGAAAGTGCCTCTACGGGATATGATCCGCAACGTAGATATCCGCCGAAAAACCAAAGTGGTAGACATAGCTCAGTAGCTAACTGAAATGGCAATCGGCCGGTCGCATATGCAGAGAACCGACGACGGCTGGGAGCGAAAGGTCCTTGAATGGAGATCGCGCACCGGGAATCGCAGTGTAGGACGCCCTCCAGCTCCATAGTCAGGCGACATACGAATGATAGCATGAATCTATTGGATAAGGAGATACAGGTCACAGCATTGGAAATACACAGGTCGATAAGTACGTGAATAAGTAAAGCAAAGTCTAGCAATCCCAGGCAAGAGCTGGGACCAACTCTCTCGAGATAAACCTAAGAATGTATAAACCACTGGGATTATATTCCAAGACATTCCAAAGTAAATCATTTGTAATCACGAAAGCACGTAAGGTTAAAATAATATCGCATGAGCTACAAGGTAAGCGAATTGGCATATACTCAGATAGCGATCAGTTTTTCAAGCACTAAACATCAAAGGCAACCTTCAAAACGTACTAAAGAACTCTAAACAGTACAGGAATGCATCTCAAAAATGAAAATGGTTAGCCTGATATGAGTTGAGGACACAATAGTATTCAGTAAAGCAAACAAAAGAATTCAGTAAAGCAGTTGATAAAGTCAAGCGGGAAGATTGGCCTCCGGGTCCATCAGACACCTAGCTAGGTCACACTGTTTAAATAAAAATTATTTTTTTTATACATCATTGAAAATCTTTGCAATTAAAATTTTTAACATATTATTTAGGTAAATAAAAAATCTACGGCTCAAAATAATCGATGAAAAACTAAAAAGGAAAAAATGGGGACATTTTTGATTGACTCTCTCCTTTTCGTGGGATTTTCGTGTGGGTCTATAGCCAAATCGGTAGAGAATCATCCCCTCTTACATCCATACCAAGCGATTTTCCTTCATCAAAAAATGCAGGGTTAATGCTCTTAAGAAACCGAATAATGTGGTTGCTGTTTGCAATATATCTCATAATAATTCAATTATATATGCAGTGAAACCGATTGCGTATATTATATATTTACATATTAAGATAATCTTGTATGGTACTTGATTTTTATAACAATTTCTACTCTAACTATAGTGCCAAGATATTATTAATATGATAATAAAAAGGTATAGCCAATGCCGGACAAGTGTTTTGGAAAAATCCTGGTTTTTGCAAACCATATAAATTCGTATATGGGTCTTTTCTTTAAATAGTATGGCACTTTTATTTTATTATTATATGTTATTATTACAATACAAGTAAATATATAAAAAAAAAATAAAAACACGACTTCCGTTACTGAATGTGAACTATTGCATTTATAATTATCTTTATTACAGATTATTGTGTTTTTTTTTGTTTATGTATTTATTCATACAGATAGATGTGCATTTACGGATTAGATGTTCATTTATTTTTGTGGAGAAAAAATGTTTCATGTATTTATTCATGCAGATAGATGTACATTTCCGAAATGTCGTCAATCATACCTTTCATTTGATACTAAACTCGATATATTTATGTTAGTTTATTGAAATTTGGACATTTAGACAACTACATATATATTATTTGGACAGTTAAGGCACCCTATGATACTCAGGATGGCATAGTGATTCTTACAATACCACATACTTCTAATACGGTTAGAGAGATTACAAGTTAAGGAAGAAAGAAAGGGGAAACATATATATATGAACCGTGATCACATTACACTCCATTTTTGTTGGGCAGTCGTGTAAAAAAACGTTTAGTTTATAAATAGCCAAAATTATTCCATTCTGAATTACACAATTAAAGTTAAAATATACTACAAACCCAAATTATTAAAAATATTATATTTATTTAAGCTAAAGGGTGTCCCATGAAAGAAAGTAGTTTTATTATGACACAGGTTTGTCATATTCTGGTTATGTCTACACGGCCCGGTGCGCTCAGCAACAATATACAGATAAAAAAGTGTTCGAGGTAATACAGTCTCTACAGCTCTAATGCCAGGAATGTTTCGGGCGAAGCATCTGCAATAGGAAGGAAACGGTGCGCAGCCGCTATACCTATATCTGTTGAAATTCAGCCGTCCGCACTTCCTGTGAAACAGCGTCCTGTAAAGCCCGCACTACTTCCGGCTCAGTAAATAGATACATGAATTATGAGCGAGGCCCCCGTGAAGATCATAATAAGATGAAACGGATGTTGAGGAGCACAGTTTACAGGGCCGGAGCAGAGACTTTGTTCACAGATTAGGCAAAAGCGTACGCTAATTCAACAGATGCGTAATGTATCTGAAGCAGCCATTTTATCGACGTCGGGTGTCTTGACATATCCGTGCAGTCACGGAAACCTAAAAAGAGTGTTATTTTCAAAATGTATATTTTATTGTGAAAATTCATAATGGGCGAGTTATTATTTTATGGCAATCTCTTACAACCAACCCTACTACGAAGATACACACTCTTCGTAGTGAAGATACACACTCTTCACTTACTGGGTTTAATAAGTTTCGGGACTGTTTTTTTGTAGAAGAAAAAAGATGTACATATAATCGTTTGGACGACTATAGGATCTACGTATAATAAAGCTTCCTCATTCGCGTATTTGCTTTGCAGCGGTAGCAGCAAGATATATCAAAGTGGTACGTTTAATATTTTTCGAGGTATGAGCCAAAACCACGAATGCTTCATAACAACTTTCAAAATCAAAACTATTTTTTAAGCAACCAATTAATTCTTACAAAATTGTTTCTTTTTGTTAACTCAGGTATCTACTATAGATAGGATATTAGGTTCTTAACGGTACGTAGTTATCATCATTGGTCAAGGAGTTATTGGCGTTGAAAGCCTATGCAGCGATGTATATAAAATGGGAAGAATGGCGTATTGTCAATGTTTTTTTTCACGGACAAATTTACGTAGCCCTTTTGGGTATCACGTCACGTTGAAATACTGCCAATATTAAGACAAAAATACCTGACTAAGTTAACCAATAAAATTGTACGTATTCTTGAATTAGAGTATGCTAAGTTGGCCGGGAATTCGACCTAAATTTTGTACAATATAATAACCTCCTCCCAAACAATATATTTAAAACTCTGTTTAGAAAGTGTTTTAGAAATTCGAAAAATACCAATAATTGATTCTATTGCCTATAATAGTAAGAAAATTATGAATATATTTAAAACATGGCTCACTTCTTTGAACGCTCATATCCGAGGAGCGAGTGGATCGAGTGATTAATTTTTTTTGTCATATCTGGTACAAATGCACACAATTCCCATATTAATCTGTGTCCCGAGGTTGATAAATGTGCAGGGAACCCTCGAGGTTAATGGCCTGGGCACATAGCCGACGGGGCGTGACGGCGACGCGACGCCGACGGGGCAGCAGCGCGCCGTACATGTCACACTGCGGGCGCGACGCTCAAGTTTGGCGTCGCGCCGGCCGCCCGTCCTGCCGTCCTCGGCGTGATTTCTCGAGCATTTTGAAACAAAATGTCAAGCGATTCAGACGTCGAAACGGCCTTGCTTTTGTTTGCGTTAGCTAAAAAAAAAACACCGTAAACGGATATGGGTGCATGATGTGAACCAAAAGCGACATCAATATGGTGAATATCATAGACTCTGCCGGGAACTTGAATCCCATGCAGATAGGTTCTATACCTACTTTAAAATGTCGCAAGAATGTTTTGAAGAATTACACAATTTAATAAAGGAAAAAATAAATAATATAGAAATACGTTTCTTCTAACGCATTCTATAAGACGTTCGATAATGTCGTTATCCATTTTTAATAATAAGATTTCGTCAGTCAAAGTTGTAAAAAAACACAAACGCACCGTCCCGCCGAGCGCGACGCACTGACGTCGCGTTCTCTGTGTGACTACTAAATACGTATCCCATACAATACAAAGCTTAGCTCTGTGCTAGCGCCCCGCCAGCGCCCCGTCGATCACCGTCCCGCCGCGCTCCGTTTGTAATCGCGCCCGGCGCGGCGGCGACGTGACGCGACGTCAAACGTCGCGCCGAGCGGGACTGCGCTGTGTGTCATCTTTTCTATAGTTCAATACATTACAACTATCACGTCACGCTGGCGTCGCGTCGCCGTCCCGCCCCGTCGGCTATGTGCCCAGGCCTTAACACTTACTCCCGCGGAATATGAATCCTTTTGGGCGGCGCAGATCCGGAGAGACGATTGTAATGAAGAGAAAAATCCGTGAGAAATGGACAAGAAAAACCACAAGATTGAAATAGCTGTAAGTCTTGTCGATAAAAAATAACAGGCTGCAGATCTATACTGTAGCATATTCAATGGTAACCGTAAATTTAATACTCTAAGAAAGCTAAAAAGAGTGCCTAATTTCGCAGCTAAAAAGAAGTATGCAGAGTTGACTGCCAACCTATACTATATGGATAGGCACCCAAAAAAGAAAGAAAGTTAACCGTAGAATTGTAATATTAGCGCTGCAGTAACATGTTTTTAACAGATGAATTGTAATATTAACTTGGCAGTAACTTGTTTTTAAGTGTAAATGACGATTTTTAATATTAACTTTTATCTCCTCAATGTACATTGTTTATATTTTTTCTTACTTATCAAGCAATTCATTTTTGAAATTCGTAAAACTTTGAAATGTAAAAATCACAAATAATCAAATTGCCATTAGTTTGGTTTTGCAAAAAAAATAGAAGTAGAATTATGAGATTAGAATTAATTGCAAAAACAACAATGATTTACAAAATTACTTACCAAGGATTGAAAAACAGATGTGTTAATATGCATCCAATGGTGTTCATTACACATGTGCGTTTCCCTATTTCTTTCTACATCTAGCACAACTGAGTAATCTCTTAGGTTATACATAGATTAGATATTCACCGTAGCATCGTCGCTTTGGAAATTGGGTGTAATTACTTGTTTTTCTTAGCGCGGACTTAACAAAGATACAGCCTCATTTGCCCCGCGGCTTTGTACAATGATTGAGCGCCGCCTGGAGAATGACAGATGTTTGGTAGACTGAAAAAATCTCCCCTTTTGTCTTAACGCCGTGGAAGAGGTCCTCCATTCTCTCTTGTCCTTTTCAATTCGTTTCCCACCATTTATCCCCGACTCTTCACAATGGAGTCTTCATTTCGGCGAAGTTTTCAGAATTTTCGATTGTTATGGCAGCTGTAGATCGAGCGGTTGAGGGTGATTGATAGCGGTTATTATATTTTGCCTCGCTTTCTAGGTAATTAAACATAAGGTAAATATCATTGATATAATACTGTTTTATTTTAATGAATATATTAGATATAAGTTAAAACTCACTCAAACTAAGTTAAAATTCACTCAAATTTTTCAAATATTTAGATAACAAATATTGTTTCGTTGGTTTTCTAAACTCACCATAATTATTAATATGTTTCAAGTTTTGTGGCAGCTTGTAATATTAGAACTATAAACAAGTAATACTAAATAATAATGTATAATAATAATAATAATATATAATAGCAATAATACATAATCATTTATAATAATAACTAATAATATAAAACAATTAGTAAAAATACGTATATAAAATATATAGAAAATAAATATATTTATTTATTTTATAATTGTAATGAATGTTTTCTTAGTCTCTCTCCTATCAAGGTTTATTAACCATAATGTAAGGTGATATTTTTGTTGGTTGCTGCTAATTTCCAATATGTTCTCTTTACTCATGATATTAACCATTCTTGGAGAAAGAAAGACGTTTCGGCACTTTAAAGTTTCCCTTATAACGAGCTGTTCTCTCCCTGTTTTCCGGAGAAACACAATATTCGTCTTCATTGTTGTTTTTAAGATGAAGTATTGATTTCAGACAATACAACTGCCTCAAATCAAGCAATTGTGCCTCAACATACAGGTCGTCAGAAGGGTAACGCCTAGGCTTTCTTAACATGATTCTAATTATTGCCTTTTGGACAACGTTCACTTTCTGGAGGAGGGTTTTTCCGCAAGCTCCCCATCCAAGTATACCGTATGTCATTAAGGATTGGCATATAGCGTAATATATTGTTTTTAAATAGGGCAGGCCCAGAATATCTCGCAATTGAATAAATATATAAATCAATTTCCTTAGTCTTTTCACTAGACATTCGGTATGTAATTCCCACCGTAGGTGTCTATCTATAATTATTCCGGGATGTTTTATCCATCCGACTGGTCCGATTGGCTGACAACGACACGTGGGATCTCTCTTGCAGTCGTGAATGATAAGATGATGGTGATCATCCGGCTGGCATCTTACATCGATGCTAAATGGGATGTATTTTGTTTTGCCAACATTTAATATAAGTAGGTTTAGGTCTAACCAGGTTTTAATTGAAGCCATCGCGATATTAGTACTATTGTATACCTTTTCCCAACTAGAACCCAACTAGAAATATATTAGTATTTTAACTAGACGCAAACCAATCACTATCTACCTGGAACACATGCAAAAAAATCCAGGAAAATAAAAAATGTTGGGCAACAAATTTAATAACATTGGGTGATTTGAAATGGATTGACCCTACTATGTGTTTTCCTGTGGCTACGGCAAATGGGTGTTAGGGTGAACTGCGGCAATCTCTAAATAATGTCAATGCAATGTAATGTCAGGATCTAAATATTTTCACTGTGAATGAATCGATAGTTTTTAGAATATCATTAGTTAATAGATTTTTGTAGAGGCAAAGGTAAATTTTCAACATTTGGCTTATTACTTTGCGTCGTTTATTTTCTGGCATCAGTAGAAATAATATGCACGCGATATTGATGCGAGCGACTTGGCTCAACCTCTCTGTCGCATATTACGAAGTACGTTGCCAAAAGAGCCAGAACGACAAACCGTAACGGAGCAAATGTCGGTCAATGACTTTTGAGCAGGTGGCTTGCATCCATTTGCACTAAGGATATTCAGGGGTCTACCGGACTGCCAGGCCAGGGTTTATCAAGTGGCGGGTCGCGACACGGTTCTGGGCCAAGAAATAAAAATTTGATGGAATACTAAAGTTCACGCTGTTATTCCATTAGTTCTATTTCTGATTCTCTATCGTTCTAGTTCAGACTTCAACAGGTTAAAGAAACCATTCCTGTGGGCCGACGAGGTTTCTGCCATATTGACTAAAATCTTTGTTTTACACAGAAACGCGCATCTTATGGGTTTATAAAAAAAAAGGAAACTAACGCAAAGTGGTGTAACGGTTAGCAACATATACATAATATTGCGACTACCATTAATTCACACGTGTAACATTTTTCGCATTAATTCTGTCTGACCTCATTAATAATATAATTAACCAGAATTCATAAATGCGTCTAAATGCTTCGCGATCAGAATTTTTAATCAAACGTTTCTTTCAATCCCACGCTTGTATATTCCGACGTCATTCTGAACATTTCAACGACAAAATGATGGCTTTATAAACCGACATTTTTCATGTATAAATTTACTCTTAATCACACCACGTCACTCATAGGGAAGCATCTCTGTATACATTAATTAAATTGTTAATAAATTGTTAAATACTAATGTTTGTGTTTCTCTACTCTCTTGTTCGCTGAGGTATAAATCGACGTAAGATTGGAAGCCTGGTTTCCGCACATCATCACTCTTTCAAAAGTGGTTTCAGGCACCCTTCCAATAGTGGTTTCCGACACCCTTCCAATAGTGGTTTCATGATAAATAATAAGAATCGTTAATGTCGCAATACTAATGCATTAGCAGTATTACGATTTCGCAGCTAAGATTTTACTACGAAACGTAACGCGTAGAAGGCACTCATAGTTCCAAAAACTCATTAATCGTTTCTTATGTTTAATATGGACGCGCTCGTTGTACAGCAGTATGGCGGCGCACTATAGATGGCGCTGTAAAACGCATAATGGACTCCTATCTCGAAATAAAATAATAATAATATAATAACAAACACATTTTTAAGTCATAGCTTTTATTATTTTAATATTATTTACATAAAGATGTCCATTTTTAATTTGATACACAGGTTACATACGTAATAATTCGCTGAATAATTCACCTGTTCGAGGAAGTTGCCCATGAATTGGACCATCCACAAAACAAGCCGGCTAAGCGGCCCAAGCTGTATGGAAGTATTATTTACATATTTATTTATTAAACACATATTAATAGAATTACAACATGTAAAATATTTTGAAATATAAAAACAGTTATGGATTTCTTGTGAATTAAAAACCTATATTTATAGTAATTCAAGTAAATTTTCGTCATTTCGTACCCGTTTATTATTAAAAAATTGACTTGAGAATTGTGTGCGAATGTGTATGTTTGCTGGGAGTCGAGGCGGTGGGAGGGAGTGTGTCTATGTGTGTATGTGTATGTGTGTGTGTGTGTGTGTGTGTGTGTGTGTGTATTTAAGTGTATATTTATGTTATATTTTATATTCATATTCATTGTATTAGTATACTGGTATACAAGTCAGATACAGATTAGAAAACATTCATACATATTAGCAAACAAACATTTGTTTTTTATCGTAAAGAATAAATAACAATAAACTAAAAAACTAAAAAAACACAAGAATAATGTGAAAAGAGAAAATAAAGACCCAAATCATTTTAGACTTCACTCGAGTAATATTCCTCAAGTGAGTAAAACGCCTTATCTGTGAGGTACCTCTTAAGGCGTCTCTTAAACACGTCAACAGATTGCGCCTGCCTAATGTGCTCGTTGAGTTTGTTGTAAACCGCTGGGCCGGCGATATAGGCTAGCCTCTCCGACTTGGATAAAGCATGACTTACCGAACGTAGAATGCTACGGGATCTTGTTGGATAGTGGTGATGCGCACCATACACTTCAAGATCGGCTAGATTTCTGCGAACGAACAGCGCTACTTTCATTATATAAATGGACGGCAGCGTCATGATGCAGAGATCTCTAAACAGAGGCCTAGCTGGCGTATCAAGCGCAACACGCGCTATTATGCGGACTGCACGCTTCTGCATAGCGAAGGCCCTCTGCCTGTCGGCTGCTCGCCCTCATAACTCCACGCCGTACGTTAAAAGTGAATCAAAATATGCAAAGTGACACATGCGCAGCGCGGATAAATCGAGAAATGAAGCGATGCGATAGAGTGCATAGACGCTCTTCCCAATTTATCACATAAAGCATCAATAAGTAGGTGCCATCGTAAATCATTATCGATTACGAATCCCAAGAACTTTGTTGAGGATACTTGAGTTAGTTCTTCGTTATTGACGGCCACATGTATTTCGGTTTTAGTTGGTCTAACGCTGAAATACATAACATTAACATGATATTATACCTATTGTATTTATTTTAACCCTTACATGGCCAGACTGCCAAAAATAAACCTAAGTGCTTCAAATTCAATTCAATGTTCAATGCATAAACCAAAGTTAAAATTAACCGAATCCAATTAGTCGAGTGTAAAATATACGTTGGAAATACCCAAGGCTGGCTAGGCAGCAAAAAATGAACGGAGAAAATATCAGCCGCTATTTTTATAAGCGAAACCGACGCGCAGCTTCAGAAGAAATAGCAGGTCTGCGGGAAGGCGGCGATTCACCCCTGCATTATTGATGCCTCTTAAAAGCCGCGCGACGTTCGGCGAATTAAGCCCTTATTAAAATGCTAAATACGGTTCATTTTGCCGTGGCGAGCAGGCTGAGATTTTTTACCCCCCGCAGGCGTCGAGACGCTAATCGGCGCCGCGGGACGTCGCACTGTGAACCGCGAAAATTGACGATGACGGGGGGAAATGAGCGCCGCGAATTCAGTTCGGGAGGGGAGAAATTGGACGTTTTTAAATAGCACCTCCCACAGTGTCTGAAAATAAAATATTCATCTGCTTTGAATCCCGCAACACTGTTAACACCGGATCAATTAATATTCCAGAAGCTTTCAATTAAAATTAAGGGCCTCTGCTCACGGAATGGTACTCTCAAGTCGAGGAGTTTTAAAAAAAACCTTTAAGGAATATTCAAACTTTTATTTATTATTGAAATTTTATTACATCTTGGCTTAAAGATCTGCGCCAATGCTATGGGGCCAGCACCCGATCCTTGTTCAGAGCAGCTGTGGCGAGGGTACAAGTCGCCTTAGTGATCGCCAACCTCCGGTAGAAGATGGCACCCCTAGAAGAAGAAAATTGTCATTTTATATATTTTTTGTTTGAATTTTGAATCCATATTATTTTTGCATAAATACGTTTCTATATTTATTCGATACGTTTAAATTAATTTTTATTTTTTGTACATAATTTATTATTTTTTTGATTGGTAATAATAATATCGTAGCTTGGTAATTTTTACACGACTGCCCAACAAAAAAGGAGTGTAATGTGTTAGCGGTTCACCTAAGTATGTTTTCAGTTTCTTTATTCCACCATAAATTCTAAAAGCTTGAACCGATTTAGAAGTATCTACCATTGTTAGAATCGTTATGCCATACCGAGTGCTATAGTGTGCCTTAATTGACCAAATATCAAGTTTAGTGGCATAAATGTCTAAATGTCCAAATTTCAATG
The DNA here is from genome assembly GCA_944548615.1 of Micropterix aruncella. Classification (NCBI taxonomy): domain Eukaryota; kingdom Metazoa; phylum Arthropoda; class Insecta; order Lepidoptera; family Micropterigidae; genus Micropterix; species Micropterix aruncella. The sequence goes on from OX155965.1 coordinate 14,861,368, forward strand.
AATTAACCTAAATGTCAATTAATCGAATTAACCTAAATGTTTAATATTAAATGAAAGGGTTGATTGAGGATATTCCGAAAATATACATGTATCTATATGGATAAATATATTAACCACAAATATTTCAAAAGAAAACCGTAATAAAAATAATTATACATACAATAGTTCACTTTCTGTAACATAAGTCTCGTTGTTTATTCTTTTTTAATATATATTTACTTGTTAATTTGTTTCTTGCAAATTTTCTTTTATTAGTTTTATTTTATTATTAAAACCTAAACATAAATAAGTCGGACTATAAAAACCTTTGTTCGGATGTTTCGTGCAATCCAGTTATATTAGGTTTTGTTATTTTCTATCTTTAGTTATGATTTTTGATGCGATAAACGATTTGATTTGATTTGATAGTTAAGTTACGGGTTTTCTATTAATTGAAGCAATGTTATGCATTAAAATCTGCCAAAATGGCATTCATTAGAAATCGCCCTATGCACTGATTAAATCCACTGTGCGAGCAGCGACTGGGTGGGAGTGAGGGAGGTGGATTGGTGTTGCCGTAGCGGTTGCGGTGATCTGTTTTTGTTCCCGGCAAGTCTACAGGTAATTACGGCAATGGCGGCCAACGCAGCAGGGGGATCACTCGCGACTTCGAATTTGATTAAAATTGAAATAATACTCCGCACTCGAAAGGATTACCGCCGTGAAGCCCTAGGCTACTCGCTGAAATAATTGTTAATAGAATGATTTTATAAATGGAATCCGCTAAGAAAGATTGTTGAGTGTTTAGTCTACTGTCATTTGTATTTAGACATGGTTCGGTAGCAATCAATTTCGTGCAGCTTGGGCCACAAGATCCATTTTGTTCTCGGATCGGCTCAACTCACGATTCAGCTATTATTCAGAAGACTCCTCGTTCGGGAGGCTACCCCGGGTAAAACTCTGGCGCCTCAGGCCTCACAAAATGGTGGACCGCTTTCTCCTGGTGGGATTGCAATCCCTCGCTACTGGACGGTTTGCGCACCGTTCGGCGACGCCAATCGGTTGTGCACTCTGACTAATTGCTGAAGGAGTCTGTTGTCATGCCACTCTTGAAATGACTTTGTTCCACTCGATCCCGTGTGGCAATACGGACAAAGAACGCCCAGGTTCGCGATAATTTCTAATTGAATTATCGCTGTAATTACAACAGGTAGAGGCCGAGTAAGCGACTTCGGACCCGTAACCAGTCGGGAGGATGGAGGTATCCTGAAGGTTAACTCCAGCCGGAGATATCCTACCAAAACTGGTAGTTAGAGGGCGAGGCTGCCCGCTAGGTACCTTTCCCGGTGCCTCGCCGTAAGTCGTTGGCCTCTAACGGTCTTGTTAGCGGAGCTAGACGGTAGATTGTCTTGTCTCTAAGTCTTATACGCTCATCCCACGGCTGAAAGAATGATCCACATCGTTATACCAGTCTGGGGTGACGGGTTCGCCCGCTTTAGTCGAAACCGCCCTACTGTATTTAGACATTATGTTGGCTCAGGCAGTGATAGATAGCTCAGAATAAACAGGAATTTTCAAACTAACGTAATTTACACAAATAAACACAGAAAATACATCTTTTATCGGAGAAAGTGCATTTATACAGTATATAATTTATGTTGGTTTTCATTAATTCGTGCATTATGTTGTTATTATTTTTAATTTGTGCAGTATTCTATGTAAATGATTTTTTAAAAGTTTGAGTACTAATTTAAAGATCTACTAAGTATATTAAGATCTGTAATGTAAATTAAGATTATCAACTAATAACTATATGCAATAGAATATATGGAATCAGATAAAAATAAATAATAAATTACCTCTTAAAATAATAACTATGATTTTTTCAAATTTGACTCCTAATTTATGACTTTTTTTTTGTTTCAGATCTGATCTAGAAATCGGTAAGTGTATTTTAAATACTATTTATTTTTTGATATAATAAATTGCAAAATGAATTCTCCCATCCTCATTTGCTTTATACATCCTACGCTATCTTTCTATCTATTCATAAGACCATATTGTGTAAATTGCGTATCATATTAGTGCTTAAGAAGAAGTATTAAGAAAACTTCGGAATTTCAAATGTTGAAAATGCAAAGCTGCGTCTTTATTTTGGTCACTACTATTAAATTCTATGCCTCGAATCTTTGGGGAAATCGATTAAATCTCTAAACTGTATATTTTCCTCGAAAGTAAAGTCTACTGTCAATGTAAATTAAGCTCCAAGTTGTGTGTGTTTTTTTAAATATATAACACTAAAAGGCAATATCCTGACTGAATCACGATGAAAGCCGAGTCGAAGCGGCTGGAAAAAAACGTGTTCATTGACAAGGCGAATTTCCATCTTAATAGTCAAGGGAACAAACAAAACTGTTTTTTCTGGTTAGAGAACAACCCCCAACGTCTGCATGGACATCCACCTTACAGATCTAAAATTGTCGTATGGGCTGCAATATCGGCAAACGGTGTTGTCGGACAATAATTTTTCGAGGACGAAACAGGGCGCGCGGTGACGGTGAGAGCCCACAATTTTTGCAACATGTTAAGAGAGTTCGAGGACATGGTTCCAACAATATGGTGCCACATGCTAAGGTGTCTATAGACCTGCTGAAGGAAATGTTCTCGGATAGACTTCTTTCAAAAAGAGGGGATATTGAATGGCCACCACGCAGCCCAGACCTAACTCCATATATATATTTTTAATATCATCGTTAAGGTTTAAATACCGCCCTTAAATCGGATTAAATACCGATTTAAGGGCGTCCTTAAATCGGTGGTCTATGAAAATATTCCGATAAATTTGGAGCAACTCAAAAGAAACATTATACGGGAAGTCAAAATATTCCAAGAATAATGTTTCGCCGAGATTTCCAAACTCTGCGACTTCGGTTTAAAGAGGGCCAAGCAGCCGAGGGTCATCGTTTAGAACACATTATGTTAAAAATATACAAATCGCAAGATTTATATTTTTTAAAAATTAAAATTAAAATTTCCTATGCATCGTAGTTTAAAAAAAAATCATATTCAAACCTCCAACACCCTTTTGGCCCATCCTGTATAGCAATAACTTTTCGTCTTGAAATTAAAATATCTAACGAACTTATTTTAAATACTTTGCAATCTGTCAATATGGACCTGATAATAGGGAGACCATATTGGGGAAGCAAACTCAAGGTGAGATCGAACAAACGCATTGTATAATAACTTCAATAGTAATGGGTCGGTGAATGGTTTTGTCGTGCAAATTATGAAGCCAAGCATATTACTCGATTTTTGGCAAATTGGTGCAATATGTGCCCGAAAGCTTAATCGGTCATCAATAACTACACCCTCAGGTCCTCAATAGAATTACACGTCGCAATAGGAATGTTATCGATCTAATATGAGTAGGCAATCTTGTTTCTATTTCGCGTAAAGCTTATGTGGAAACATTTTGTTATTATACATTAATTTTTATCCTGATTTTATTACAATATATTTTCAGTAGACGGGAAAATAGGAAAGAAATGCTTGCTATTTATGTTTATTAATTTTATTATGTGTCCGAGGGGCGCCTTTACACCTTACTATTTCACTATACGGGCTCGACTCGACGAATTTTCGCATCACCTAAACATTCGGTCTGCGTCCGAATCAAATAAGGCGGCGGGATTGACAGTGGGACGTAGCGCGGCCATCGAGCGTTAACATTTGTCCGGATTCACTCGGACCGCACTTGTATTCAAAAGTCTCCGCGCGCACGTTTTTAGTATGAGTCCGTGGCTTCACTTCGCGTGGTTTCGACTTCAATATACATATAATTTAAGTAGGTTTGTGTTAAAAAAAAATCAAGCTCTATCTATTTGAAAGAATTTTGCATACGTTGCTGCTACTCTACAACATACTCAATAACCCCACTTTACCCTCCTATCTCAAGTAGAATTTCCTCCCTTTGAGAGGCCACGGTCTTTCACTTCGATCAAGCCGGGGTGACACACTCACCATTCCGATACATCATTTTTCTGTTTGCACGCACTCTTTTACGGTCCATTCTGCTCGTTTATGGAGTCAGCTCCCTCACTCTATCAGGCATGCACCTTCGTTGCACACTTTCAAAAAGTTGTTTAAGGAACATTTATTTTTACACAGCCACTAACCAAATACCTCACCTTGTCCTCTCCTTTATCCTTCCCTGGGCAACCTTAGCATAAATTATAGACACATATTTGTAAAAGTTTATTTTAAATTTACCTTATTACTTCTGTGTGTATTGCATGTACGGTGACAATTAGAAATTAGTTTATCAAATAGTTGACTGTAAGATATCGTTATAGCGCCGAGATAATTTGTGCAAAGATAATTTGTGCACAAGTCCGCCATTTGTGCACAAATTATCTTTTTATATGTGTAATATTCATTAAGTAATGTTTTATAGCACAATAAAGTTATTCTATTCTATCTATCAATATATAGTATAATAATTTAAATAACGATCCTTCGCTTTCACACGTTTTCGTCGTAGATTCATAAAGAAGTGTGCGTTGTAGTAAGATATCTACATATGCTTATAAATTCGTCGACTTTTACATTATTCGTCATCGACCACATCAAGTTTTCATGAAAACTGGGAAAACATGATTGTACACGGGATCTTGGTATGATATTAGACGCAAGACTGTCATTCTGCCAATACATCGAGAGTGTGGTTGTTAAAGCAATAAAAACTTTGGGCTTTATCACAAGGATCTCTAAGCCGTTTACAAATTCTAACCCTATTACTGTAGGTACTATATTTTTCTTACGTCCGTAGTGTTTTAGAATTTGCGTCATTTATCTGGAACCCGCAATACAGCATCTATAAAATAAAAATTGAGGGAGTCCAGAAGAGATTCTTGAGGCATATTAACTATCGGCAATATCTAGGACTTCAGTCTTATGATAGCAGCCTGAGAGGGGGTATAGGTCCATCTTCACTCGCTCGAGGACAGGCGCACGGTTGCGGATATGGTTTTCCTTTATAAAATAACTAGCTGACCCGGCGAACTTCGTACCGCCTAACAGTCAATGAATGTCGTGTTACAAATTAGCTGAACTCAATTTATGATTTTATTAAAGTAATCCAATTAATACAAAATAAATATTAAGTTTACTACTTTATTAAGATAATAACACATAAAGAAATATAAAAGTACAAAAATTAAATATACCAATCGCGTGTCAGCAAGACCTGATTGAATTAAACTATTGTGCAGCATGGAATGCACTCGGTTTAATTCTCTTCATTGAAGCACCTTGTGATATACGACATTTTTTGTTTTTTTTATCAGGCGCAAGAACAAATAAAGCGGATGATTTGCCGACACGTGAACATGCCACGTATAACCTACCATGGGAAAACACGGATTTACATTTTGTATAAGAAATGTTTTTCTTTTATTTTAATTTTTCACCAACTTTCCAATTTTTCTTTTTAAGTTATTCTGCTATTCGGGACGGAGACAAATACAACAAATCAAAAACCATAAAAATCGGTCCAACCGTTCTCGAGTTATAAGTGTTCGAACAAACCCGACTTTGTTTTATATATATAGATATATATAAAACAAAAATGTATTGGTTTTTTTTTCCCCAAAAAATAAAATGTTTCGGAAAATGTTTTTTCTTTTATTTTATTTCTTCGGAAAAAATTTTTTTTTGGAAATAATATGTATGGTAAATGTTTTTCTTTTATTTTATTTTTTCGGTAATTTTCCAATGTTTTAGTAGTTATTATGCTATTCGGGACGGAGACAAATACAAAAAAACAAAAACCATGAAAATCGGTCTATCCGTTCTCGAGTTATAACAAACGCGGTTTCACCCGCATGGTGATGAAAAATTGTGATAATGATGCTTTAAAGTATTTTATATTTTCGTTAATTTTATATTGTTTTGCTATTCGGGGCGGAGACAAATCCAACAAATTAAAAATCATGAAAATCGGTCCATCCGTTCTCTAGTTATATATATGTGTTCGAACAACTATATTGTTCGAACAACTATATATATATGTATCTTCGAATAACTATATTGTGAAATGTATGTAAATTGGAACTAAGTATTTTTTATGATGATCTCACTAATAGGTATTATACCCTATAGTTTGTAAGGATACATAGGTACGGATGTATATGATGATTGATGATAATGCAAAAGTTATAGGTAGCTACTGCAATATACTCTTATAAACTATGTTAAACGATTTATTTAGGTCAGCATAAACATGCAGATTTTGCGATTTAGAAACGCGTGAGCAAGCCACATATAGCTGGCCGCGGGAAAAACACGGCGTGCCCAAATGTATACTTGCTACCTTTAAGGTTTGACCTTGCGATTTGTTGATAGTTATTGAAAATGCAACTTTTAATGGGAACTGCAGGCGTTTAAAATTAAATGGTAAGTTATTGGGTATAATTGGGATATGTGGTATAAGAACATTGTTTCCCTTGGCTTCTCCAGTTAAGATTGTGGCCTTCACAATATGCCTTCCTAGTTCGGTGACTCGCAACCGAGTACTGTATAATCTTGGCGCGTCCAAGTTACGCATTAACAAAACGGGTACACCTACTTTTAATTCCAACTTATGTGATGGCACCCCAGATAACTCCAAAGAGTTTAGGAACTCCACGGGGTAAGTCGTAGTGTCCTCGGATGATATAACTGTGTCGATGGAGTTATACACTGATGTTTCGCTGGTTATATTGTCCAAGATTTTTTTATTTATTTTCGCAACAGTCTCATTTGTTGGTGCCAGTATGGTTCTTTCACACAACCAATTCTCGTCAAGAATATATTGTTGCAGATTTGGAAAAACTTGATTAATGAGTTCGTCTTCCGACTCCACGACATGGCAAAAGTGGTGTGTGAAAAGAACCATACCTCCTTGGTCGGTGTGTAGGTGGCCTTCACCAATTTCTATGAGTTTTTGAGCAAATGCTCCTGACTCGACATCGCTGAATAACTGGACTCGCATGTTAGTGGTATGATAAAGCTTTTCAACTTTAGTCCACAGATATGATGCTTTCAGACATGCATTAATCTCGTCTGCTGCAGTACCTCTCTCGATAACAGGTAAAGTCTGTCTGAAATCCCCTGCCAATAACACTACCACACCACCCATCAACTTTTTATTGCGTTGAATGTCTTGTAGACAGAGATCAAGCGCCTCGATGGCGCGTTTGTGTGACATTGTGCACTCGTCCCACACGATCAGCTTACATTTTTGCAACAGGTCGCCGCGGGCACTGTTCTTACTGATGTTGCACGTTGGGGTTTCTTCCCTTGCCAGATGAAGAGGTAATTAAAAAACCGAGTGTGCCGTCCGTCCACCGCTCAGTAATGTAGCAGCGATCCCAGAGGAAGCCACTGCTAATGCAACATTACGGTCTTTAGGAATTTTTGCTAGAAGCAAATTAAGCAAAAATGTTTTTCCCGTACCCCCCGGGGCATCAAGAAAAAAAGGCAGCCTTCACCAAGCTCAACTCGTTGTAATATTTTGCTATAAATGTCTTTTTGCTCGGGTAGCAGGCGTGGCTCAGTTTCGCTTACCTGAGCATCTAATAAAGCGGTATCGTAGCTTAGCTCTTTGATGACATTGGTCGACAGCTCTCCTCGACGCTGTGGTATGGGCATACCGAAGTCGGACAATTTCTTTCCGGAAATTGATATTATTTTGTCCTCTATAAGTCTCAGTGCTTCATTCAAACAAAGATTATTGTTGACTTGATCCATCCTTTCAAATCTGTGCAAGATATCTTCTGATAATGAAGTTTTATACTTATCCCATAGTTGAAGAGGATTTGATAAACCGCAAGTGCATATCAATATTGCAAATAGCTCCCTTATTTGCGAAGGAGAGCGACACAGCACGGCCTCTTCCATTGTGGCATCCCAGTGGTTGTCATCTTCCAACAACCCCAACTTCTCACACGCTTGTCGAAAAGTTTCAAGTTCTTGGCCGTCAACTGTTTTTAGATCCGAGAAGTTAGTGGGGCCCTGTATTACATTTAGCAGCATTCGCAAACAGTAACATTCGAAGTTACTAACGTGCACTGTGTAAATGCGCCCAAGAGCATCTCCTGCTTTCACACCTGGCCAGCCGTCGACAGATGTTCCTTATAAACAACGTTTCCATTCTTTCAACGACACGTTCCAAGTATAGTAGCGGGGTACGTCAACATAAAGTAATTTTTTTGCAAATGCGTAATTTTGGCAAAGCAGGAAGAATGCAGTTAGTGTCGTCTTAGGTGGTGCGGTCATTCTCTCTCTAAAATTGTTTTCAGTGAAATAAATCCGCTGGCCATTGAACAGATGTACCGCAAGATGAGTGACTGTAGGATGTCTCTCATGCAGAGGCATACCCAAAATCCGCCACGCTGCTTCGTTACTACTAACATATCGACCGGTTCGAAATGTTTGCACCTCATCTCTCGGGTCAATGTGAAAATTCCCTTGCTGTCGTATGTTAAAAATAGCCTGATCACTACCTTTGTTAATATATTTACAAATATATTTTATAGCCTGTACCGTATTGCAGAACTCTACATTTATATGGCAATTAATGAGAAGAGAGAAGAGGAGAAAATGGTACTATCCTGCTATTGTCAACCAATACTTCCTGTGTTCCACCTCTGATTTTTTGAGTTATCGTACGGCCGCCATCTTCTGGTGCTCTACGCCTGTACAGAGGATAGCCCTTGTCGTTGGTTTGAGTATCTTTTTTAAGCGCCCTTGGATACTTTTTGGTACATTTGCCTTCCTTCATGCATGGTGATGACGGATTTAGTGCACCACAGGGACCGTGAATCATATTTTTGGTCACAGTATCATAGAGTTTTCGATCAGTTTCGGCGTTGGGTATCTCTACATTTATGACTTCATCAATTTGGTTAGGGCGTAATTTATCCATCAACCACAGCAGTAAGTGCACGTGAGGCAAGCCTCTTTTCAGCCACTCGATCGAGTACATGAATCACTTCATATCACCAAATATTTTACCTTTTGCAAGTAGAGCAACTAATTTTTGAACTTTTATTTTAAATGCTCTGGCTGTTAAGTCATGTCTGTCCGTTGAATTTTGACCTGGAATGAGCTCTTTAGTGATTTCTGGCCAGGCGGGATTACATGTCATTGTAATGAACATATCAGGCCTCCCGTAGTTACACACGTATGTGAACGCATCCTGGGTGTATTCGTGAAGATATCTCGGGCTATTTACAAATGATGACGGGAGAATTACCATTTGACCCAAGTTATTTGGATCTTAATCCGCATCATTCCTTATCGCGTCTTGTAAATGTATATAATTTTCTGCTCGCAGTTTCGTTTGGTTCAAGGCAATAAATCTTAAGCGCTCACTCTCCACTTTGACGTACATATCCACCAAAAATTGATGTAGGAGAAGTCGACACCGAAGCAATAAATTAAAATTGTTGCGTCGTACCATCATATGATAAGCATAAAAGTCTTTGCAGGACACATGTTTGTTTGGTGTGGGTTGATTTGTAACTGGGTTTGTCTGAGGAATATCAAAACTGTACCCCTCTTGACCTTTCCAAAAAATTATCGGATACATCATAAAATCTATGAGTGTCTGGAACTCTAGAGAGCCGGCCATCGTGCGCCTGAATAACGATGTCTCGAGACGCAGTTTGTTCACTACCAACTACCACGGCAGCTATTTCATTTGTGGTCGGGGCATTGAATCGTCGTTCGTGTTCACCACGTGGTAACCGATCTGGGTGTATCACAACCTTGTAACTATCGGTAGTCACTCTATCTTTAGCCATTTTGAATTCATGCACTAAAATATTGTGATCATGTAGAACTTCTTGTATTTTTTGAACCGTGTTTCTTTCCACACCTTGGACGTAATCAGAACGCCTATTAACTTGTGCTTCCTTATCGCCCATGAAATAAACTTGCAAAAATTTTGGTTGCGTATTGATAGCAGGAAGCAAAGAGCCAATTGTGTGGTATATTTGCCAATGTCAAACAATGTTATCAAACAATGTTATCCGCCCCAAAAGATGTCATATGGAAGCATGTATTGTATTTCCTTATGTTTTTTAGAAAACGGCGAGACTCATCTGTTTCATGAGAGAAAAGTTCTTTAAGAGGTTCAACTGGCTCGTCTATTGAAGGAAGGGCTACTTTGCCTCCCGAACAACACATGCCTGTAGCTTCCTCTTTCCATTTAAGAGCACCGCAAAATCTGCATTCTTTATTCATCGCTTCTATTTTCATAAGGTTGTGGCTTTCGTAATCAAGAGTCTCGTCGTACTCAAATGCAGCTTTATCGAATACCCCCCACGTGTTTCTTGTGAATATTAGACGTCGCTGTTGTGCCCTTTCAGCAACAGCGCGTCTGCGAGATGCCGCTGCTTCAACTGTTTCTGTTGCTCTTTAAGACGCCATGTAAGTTGCCTGCTGAAGACGCTGAGCTTGGGTCTGTTCGGGTGTCTCAGCAGCCCGTTGAGATGCCAGATACTCAGCATTCTGTCGACGCCGATCTCGGGACTGATCTGGTGTCTCAGCAGCCCTTTGAGATGCCACATACTCAACGTTCTGTTGGCGCCGAGCTTGGTACTGATCTGGAGTCTCATTAGCTCGTTGAGATGCCAGATACTCAGCATGCTGTCGACGCCAATCTTGGGACTGATCTGGTGTCTCAACAGTTCTGTGAGCTGCCCCACGCTCCGCCTGTTTAAGCCTTCGCAGTTCGGCTTGTTGAAACGTCTCGTTAAGTTTAGCTACTTTCATATCTCGAGCTTTATTAGAGCTTTGGGAAAGATTAGACTTACTCTTTCGCGGCATAATTCTTAGTAAGTACTTTTCTACTGTTCCAAAAAATACAATACCTTACAAAAATACATTCTTACAAACTTTTGAGTAAAATTTCGCGTTTATAGTAGGTATTAAAATACACTTCCGCTGATTATATCATAATTGTTCAAATTGTTCCAGCGGTTGTTGCGTTGCGTCCGAATTATTAAATGAAACTTTCCTATGACGTCATTTCCTCGAGTTACACTTCGTAGTAGCTATGTGTTCCTTCAAGTCGCTGTTGCAAGCGAAATTCCGCTCAGACGAACGGCTTTATCTTCAGATGCACAGCCTTGATGTATTGCGTAAGGTTTCTCCTGGTGGTGAAGTTATTGCGGCATTCGGGACACTGATAATCGGGCAGTTTAAGATGCGAAGCATCGATGTGAGTATTGAGCAGGGCCCTCCCGGTGAAGGAGCGGTCGCAATGCGGGCACTCGAACTGCTTGGATTTGAGATGCACCGCTTGAAGTGCGTCTCGAGGTCGCCCTTCGCTGCGAACGATCCGTCGCTTTCGTGACAGGGGAACGCTTTGAGTCGCCTGTGCACTGTGATCACGTGGCGGTTCAAACTATCCTTCTGAAAGAAGGCCTTGTCGCACTCGGGAATCTCTGATCTTTCTATGTACGCTGGCGACTTTTTCTACTCTTCCTTAAAAATACAATACCTGCTTATTCAATGAAAATTACAGCAACATACTAATTAATAGTCAAAAAATAATTCTAATCTGCTAATTGTGAAACAAAATCAAGCTTTTTACCTATGCAATGGAGATAAAAACGAAGTAATTTCTATAATTACCTACTAACCACAAACAAATTACAGTTTCGTTGTTTTATTGTAAGTAATAATTAATTTACGATTACGATGATAACATTAATTACGGACACATTATGGACACAGCTGTCAATGACGTCGCCATAGTAACGTCACGCAATCGTTACAAACTTTCGCGTTTATAATATTAGTAGGAAGTAGGATTGTTGAGAAAATTTTCAAAATATATGTTTACGCTTAGAATTTAAATTTCGAATATCAATTTCTTAGATTTTTCCTACTTACTTGACAGTTATCGTTATATTTTAGATAATTCACACTATATCTTTATAAATTATAGCCTATGTGTTATTCTGATGTGTAAGCTATATTATTGTAAACTTTCATCAAAATCCATTCAGTAGTTTTTGCGTGAAAGAGTAACAATCATCCATACATACATACAAACTTTCGCGTTTATAATAGTATATAGGATTAATATATAGGATTAATAATAGCATCGACAGCCCATACCTCGTGGAAAACCTATCATTTTTCGTTCCACCCCGAACCATTAGGGCCCCTCGAACATTCGAATTGCAACGCGCAAATACAAACTATGCACGAAATGCCCTTATTTATCGTCTTATGGCCTTATATAATACTAGTTTCCAATATATATATATATATATATATATATATATATATATATATATATATATATATATATATATATATATATATATATATATATATATATATATATATATATATATATATATATAATAATTTATATAATAAATCTGCTTTTATAATAGAATTATATAGAACAATAGAAAATGAGTACAGAGTTTAATTTAATATTTATTTTTTGTAAACTTATGTATGTATGTATTTATTTTCTGTATTAATTTTATACGTACGCATTTTATTGATGTATGTATTTGTATATGTATGTTCATTAGAGTCAAAACAAGTTGACAACACCACAACCAGATAGGTGAAAGCGATTCTCTCAAACCGCACGGCCAAGGTAGCTCTTCACGGAACAAACCTTGAAGTCACCACCACAAGAGGCTGTCCGCAGGGAGGCGTACTCTCGCCCCTACTATGGACTCTCGTAATAGATCAACTCCTGCATAGGATGGCAGAGACCAGGATAGACACACAGGGCTATGCTGAGGACCTAGTAGTCATTGTCCGGGGCTTCTGCCAAAACACGATCTGACACATGATGCAAAAAGCGTTAATAATCGTTAGTAATTGGTGCAGAGAGAACGAAATATCGGTCAACGCCGATAAGACCGTCCTCGTCCCATTTACCAACAAACGTCAACTAGGTGGACTAAAAATGCCGATCCTAAACCACGGGCAGATTCCTTTCTCCAAGGAAGTAAAGTATCTGGAAGTCACGCTCGACCAGAGACTCACCTGGAGCAGCCACCTAGACAAAACAAATTAATAAGCTAAATGTGCTTTAGGTATAAACAGAAGACTGGCAGGGAAAAGCTTGGGCCTTAACGCCAAGATCTCCCACTGGCTATACACTTCCATTGTGAGGCCGATAATCTCGTACGCCTCGGTGGTATGGTGCAACAAAGCCAACCATAAAACTGTGTATACCAAACTAAACAATATCCAAAGGACGACGTGCCTCATGACAACTGGCGCAATGTCCTCCACTCCTGGAGCAGCTCTAGATGCACTGCTGAACTTACCGCCCCTACACATTTACTTGCGATGACGAAAGCCAGCATGATGACGAAAGCCAGCATGTACAGGCTATCTGCCCGAGAAAAGGTAAACTAGATTTCATAATCATTAAGATCAGTTCTTGACTCACTCAGTGAAACTCCAACCCTCAACATAGTATCAGACACCATGCTTCCACTCCTAAACATTGGAAAACTTTTTACAGTAGAACGCCGCCCAGAGACGACTGGCTAAAAAGCCAACTGCACTGGGAGGCCGGTAGCCTTAAATTATATACTGATGGGTCCAACTCGGGACTGCACGTAGGCTGCGGTATATATGGAGAGCGACCAAACTTCGAGAGAATTGTAAACTTGGGGAAATACGTCTCCATATTCCAAGCGGAGGTATACGCCATTATTGAATGTGCGGATATCAACCTCCATAAGAACTACGCGAACCACCGTATCTATATCCACTCGGATAGCAAGGCAGCTCTTATGGCACTAGCCTCGAATACTATTAATTCAAAGCTAGTGCAAAACTGCGTATCACTACTGAATTTCCTGGGCGAAAAGAACAGGGTAATTCTAAGATGGGTTCCCGGCCATGCAGGAATCGAGGGAAATGAAAAAGCCGACGAACTTGCTAATACGGGAGCAAAGGAAACGTTATATGGCCCTGAACCTTGCTGTGGCGTACCAAAAAGCATTGCAAACCTAATTCTCAAACAAATATGTTTAGAACAATCCGTCAACGACTGGAACAACACGCCAGGGTTGAATCAATCCAAAGCGCTAATCAAGGCCTACGACCCTAAGACGGCCCGTGAGGCCTTATCGCTAAATAGGAACAATCTACGCATACTGGTGAGGGCGCTCACGGGGCATTGTGGCCTTAACAAACACATGTACAACCTCAAGCTCCGAGACACAAAAATGTGCAGGTTCTGCTAGGGGGCAGAGGAAACTCCCCTGCACCTCATGTGCGAGTGTGGCCCGCTGATGTGTAAAAGATACATCCACTTGGGTGGTCATTACCTCCAACCTGAGGAGGTAAAACAATTTGGCGCCAAAAGCCTGTTGCGGTTCTTAAATGAGACGAGACTTAGCGCAGAACTATAGTGGGTGGCGAACACAATAGATCAGCAATGGTCGCAGTGTTACAAGGCTTATAAAGACCTTAGAAAAGCCCCATAAAACAAATAAAAAAAATATATATGTTCATGTATGTATATATAAAATACAAGCCATTTCCCTTCCACCCTGCTCCTCCCGATCCTTCACTTTTAGATAAAATTATTTAAAATTGCTAATCATTTATTTTAAAACGTTGAAAACCAGTAAGCGGCATTACATTCATTGTTACCATCACATATGTAAAATTGTTTAAACCAACGCTGTAAGTTTTCTTGAAAAATAAAGAAATAAATAAGTAAAGCGTACTGTGAATGAAACAGGTACATATATATCTTCTTATTTACCGCGAATTTCGATTCCACATAGCTCGGATGATACATTGGTGAACCTATTAACCGTCGATCGTAACAAACTTCCATGTAGCCCGTATGGTTGCCAATATCCGGATAGAATTGTCTACTAAAAATAAAATGGTTAACACGTTAACCTCTATTACGCAATATCTTTCGCGTCGACTGCCGCAGCTGCATTCCGACGTCTTATTTTCCGGTCCGCCCGCCCAACGCCTCCGCGCGCATAGTGTACGTGTATAGCGGGGGATTGTATGGCGAGCGGTTGCTAGCGAGGGCGGAAATGCCCGCCCAGCCGCTAGCTACTTATCGTTAATTAAATTTCCCGGCACAGATGGCGCCGACGGCGGCGGGTTAGGTCAGATCACCGCCTGCCACTTCCCTAGAGTGACAGCTCCGAGATCACCGCACACTACCCGGTCGGAACACGGAATAACGCTATTACTTCGGCACGCTAACGCTGGCAGCATTTGAGAACGTTGGCAAACATCAGTGCATATCTCAGAATTGAGAGGTAATGTTGACGTCGCGACTTGGTAGCACGAACAAGTAATAAAGCGACGTATCGGATGCTGATGCCGCGCCGCGACGATATGAGTTTCATTTTAATTTATTTTCATTTCTTAAATAAATAAGTTAACAGTAAAAACACATTATTAAAAACAGGTTTTAATTAAAATGCTCTGTCCCGAGCCAACCCTAAGTGGAGCAGCCATGTCATAGTGGAACATTCAATTAGATCGTGCTATCGTAATTGAATGTGTCGCCGTGAGCCGACACTGGTTGCAGAATTAGGTCATGCTCATTATAAAATAACATTGTCATCGGACCTGAACCAACTTGTGAAACTTCAACTTCATATGATAAGAGGAAGGTTTTCAAATTCACCTTGCATGATTTAACCTAAACAAACATACATACATACTAACTAATATACGTTGCAAAGTAAATAAAAGCTTTTCAAAAACAATAATCCAACACATTATATTATTCTTTAGACTAAAAAATGTCACTGTTAACCATTTCCTGCAATCGTTTCAGTTTAAGGGAAAATATAAATATTAATATTGAAATTTCAATTCAATATAAATCGTTGTTTCCTTCATTTATTGATAATTTGATTTTAAATATTTAAAATTGATGAGAAATACGCAGTGTAGTGGAAGTGGCAGGGCAAGAGTTCTTGAGTAGTTTAGCTTATCTAAATTTTGTAAATAAAGGACTAAACTTTACTACTGACATTACTACCTAAAACTAAATTTAACGGCCGATACATTGGTCAAAATCATTTCTCCAATTATGATGCAACTACCCACACCCTACGATTTCTATTTAATTTTGCAGGTTCTTTTCTTTAGTAATAACCTTCACATAAATAAATAAATAAATAAATATGTTTTTCTCATCATTATTGTACGCGCGTCAGAGGGAGCTAATGAGCCATATTACAGTTAGGCCACTGAGACCCATCCTTATAGGGTGGGTCAAACTAACGGGTCAATACTCAGTTGTGCGAGCCCGGGTAGACTCTGGCCTGCAGGCCAGTTTTCCCTAGGTGTCATCCTTCGGGCGCTTCTGGACGGTTTGCGCACCATGCGGCGAATCAATTGTGCATTCTGACCAATAGCTGGGTGAGTCTGGAAGCACTATCTCCTATAGAGATAGTACTGTTTCCAGACTCCAGGTAGTTGTTAATCTTAAGGCAACTTCTCTTGAAACTACCAATCGGCTACCCGATTCCGGGTGAACAGTAAGGTAAAGGTTGCCGTGATCCGGCATAGATTCGGTAGACACCTTATCACCACTACTTAAGGGAGAGAACCGCGCAAGCGACCTCGAAAATGTTGCCAGTCGGGAGACCGGAATAATATGGTTGCAACCTGAAGTAAGGGCGTCAGTGTCGGCCCGCTGGGTGATTAACCTGGTTATCTCGCAGTAAGGCGTTGTCTCCTTACGGGCGAGTGGCGTAACTAGACAGCGGACTGTTTTCGTCCCAAGTCCACGCTCACTTCACAGGAGATAGAACGATCTAATATCGTTAAAACTTCCTGAGGTGACGGGTTCGCCCGTTGTAGTTGACAGCTCTAGTTGTACACGCGTTGTAGTTCAGGTCGATGTATTCAAAATAAAAATGAATCTTTCTGCTCTAAGAATATCTACACTACCCACGGTATTTCCCCGGCGACAACCTGTTTGCTGAAACACTCAAAAATTTGAATTCTACCGTTATCTCCATCACTTGCACGCAGTCTCTTGTTTCTCCCTCTGTGCATTTTTTCCGATGCTGCCATAATTCACTTGACCGCAGCGGGAAGCGCACACCTGTTACTCTCGCGATGTCCTTTTCTCCGAACTTTGAATCCGCCTCACTTTCTGCGTCCGCATGTAGTTTGTCGAAAGAAACTAACCTCCTCGTCGATGATATCGGAAGTACGATGCTTTCCGATGAGTTGCGTTTATATATTATTATTATGTATCATAATAAAACAGCTCTTGTTTTGTTTTATGTATCGTATTGGTGTGGCGATAGATAGGCCTGCAACAACAAGTTTGCGTTTGTACTAAACATAAATATCCTTATTTATTTAATTCCGTCTATTTCCAATTCCTTGACTAAGACGACAACAATATAGAGGAGATATTCAAAGCACCGGCTGCTGCTCGTAGATTTTATTATAACAATCCAATAGTAGATTGCGTGGATCGGATACGGTCGGTTTATTGGCAGCTATTAAGGAAAGCGATCGGGCGTTCGCCTTCATTTCGGTTTTAGCTCAGAAACTGAAGCTATACTGCGATTGCTAATGAAATAACTCCTGAAGCCGTTAATCCGATTACTGCACAGCAGCGTTTCCTACAAAACTTGTAAGTTGCACACTGGCGCTTTGTGGCGAGAATTGGCGTGTTTTAGGTTCGCAAGCGAACTTAGCCATCTACTTTATATGCTACAGGCAATATTGTGTGGGTTGCTGCGGCGACTTTAATTTTAGGCGATTAACATATAAAAACTTTATTAATAAAGCTTCAAATGCGGGTGGAATTCTCGCTGTCCACATGTTAATCCAAAATGGCGAAATGCGATTTCAAACTATGTGTAATAAATACGGAAGTGGATACATAAAAAGAAAAAGAGGAAGAAAAAATTCATTTGCGGACATTGCCACCATATTGCTTTTGAAAATATACGTGCAGTTGACTAATATTGTTTAAGTTAATAAGTTTTTTTTTTTTTTTGAGTATTGAATCGGCGATTTAGTACACGAATCGAGAAGCGGGATTTATGTTACAATTTTGCGGAATGTACGTACTGTTGGGGACTGAGCTAAATGTAAGCTTGGCTGAGGAGCGGTGACCGGCGTTCGGTCTCTCCATCACATTGATTAGTGCTGTGACATTTTACGCCCGGTGCTACTTGACAGTAATAGGTATAGGTGTACGTACGGCTAACGAAAGTACGCGTGTTCTACGGACGCCGGTCCTCGCACCTCAGACACCGCTTACACTTAGATCAGTCCCCAACTGTAGGTTATGGAGGTATGATTCGAACTAAAATCTAGCGGACCGAAGCTTCTGGTGAGATACGTAGGATTTAGGACATCTGCGGAAGCGAGGTAGTATCCAGTCATATAATATGTGAGGCGAGGATTTTAAAAAAAATCTTTATTTCCGGTAATAATACATTCGAGTGTGAGATATATATAACAACCGATATGCGGCAAGATACCGCAGATGCATATAAAATACGAACGGACGCGGTGAGTGGTAGCGACTACTCGTTCCTTACAGCGCTATCTGTCCGTTAGATCTTGATTTACGTAAATACCTCAATCCTCAAATACGCACAAAACTTGGTAGGAAGTAATAGGGATCGTCGATAGTTAGCACTCACTATTTATTTTATTATGGTAATTTTATTACGTTTACAATCTTAAAGCGATAAATTAGAGTAAAACTAATGCGTATTTTTTAAATTTACATAGTTTTTATTTTATTTTTTTTCTTTTTGCATATTTTTATTTTAATGATCCACAATGACAAAATATTGTATCAAATAAGCTTGTTTTTTGAGATTAAATTGTGGTTCTAATAAATACAGAATAATCCATTTCGAAGATACGGCATCTGGTAATCGGCAAAAAAATCATAGAGTGGTATCTATGAATATTTTTTCGAATTCGCGTCAGAACAATCGTGTCCAGAGTTAAAGCCGATGGGATTACATAAATTAGTTTTTTTTTTCACTTCTGATAGCCCCCATTTAAACAACGCAACACCCATATAGTAAGATAGGTGGATATAACAATTTTTCAATGCACCTATAACAAAACAAAAGGCGGAATTACAGCAATTTTCTGCGACAATTTTGGGAGTGTATAAAAAACTTTCGAGTTACGGTAAACATAACTTGAAAGATAAACACAATTGTGGCTAAGGCGTTGTCAGTTTTAAAGTGGATGTTGTTATCCTGTATCTATATTTTATACATATATCTTGTGTATGCAAGACAAGTGACGAAGTCCAATTAATCATATTGCAGTTACACTGAAATTTCCTCCGATAAATCAAATAAGAAGGGTTAATGCATTCTTCCATAAATGACACTAATTTATTGTAACATAGTTTCTTATTTTCTCAGAGGTAGAATTTAAGCAAAATATTTTTTTAGAAACTAAAATATGTTTGTTTACAGACAAAATATATTTTTTGGTTTTATTCAAACTTTTTCTAAAACATCGTTTTTAATATTAGTAAGTTTTAAAAATGGCTTTATAAACGTAATTAAATGGCTTTATAAACATAATTAATAATACATTGGTCGTTCTTCTCCATAATCCTTACATTTTCTCAAAAAAAAAAGAGTAATTAAGACAAAAAATCTCAAATACATTAACAAAATAATTTTTATTTTTCATTACAAAAATCAAATTAAAAATTTCCCTTGTTGGTAAATTGCGTCTTCCGCCGTCATTTTCATTTGAGTATAAACTAAATTTGCCCTTGCAAATAGTCTAATTTCATACGGTATCCTAGGTTGGGGAGGGTCTACACGTAATGTTTTAAATCCGCTTATGACAGCGCAGAAGGCGCTTCTTCGGGTTATTGCCAAAAAGCCTCGAAGGTACCCCTCAAATGACTTGTTTGCAGAGCTGAAGATATTACACATCAGGCAGGTATTTGCAAAGACAGTCTTTCTTAACTACATAAAAAGTAAAGATATTCACGTTAAAGCTGAGCATAAAATTTCAACGAGGAGCGCCACAACCTGTAAACACATTGTACAGAAAACCCGAACATCCTTCGCCCAAAGACACTTTGGCTTTATAGGGCCAAAAATTTATAACCATCTAAAAGAATCGATAAAAACATGCCAAAACACTAAGTCAATCCAATTAAAATCTAAAATTACACAACATTTACTTCAACTTGGTAGAAATGAGGTGGAAAAGGCTATAAGTCATATTTTAAAGTAAAGGTCTGCATATTATTGTCATACATTGCACTACACTTTATATTTTAATACTATTTATTTATTTGTTTTACATAGTTCATATTACGACATTTTATATTAATATTTATTTCCATGACCATGCTATATCAATATTTTAAATATAATTATAAGTTTAATTTGCATTCGCTTATCTATTTTCTATTTTATCATATTTTGTATTTTTCATTTTAATATTATGAGCACATGAATAAATCTTTGCTATACATAGAGTTTCCCTTGGTACGGGCATTGTACGGGCTATGGCCTAGTTAGGCAGATTCTGCAACTAATACAATTATTGTAAATTTATGTTTTTGAATGAATAAAATTATTATTATTATTATTATTAAAACCTCAGTCTTATTTAGAGTCTTCTATATATGTCCAATCTCTGAACTCAGCATGAACGACACAATTAAAGAGTGTTCAAGGAAACATGGCCAAGTTAATATGACTAGTTCATGGATTATAATGTACAGTTCGAGTCAGCATTATCAAGTCCGCACTTGATCGCTTTTGCCAGAAGTAATCACAAGGTGCATCAACATAAGCAAAATAATATTGTTCTCAAGTTGATAGAAGTGATATTCGAGACTTAAACATTTTTGTTTTGCTGTTTATCCCTCTAGATCCCCAAGTGGTTTCTTGAATTTCGGAATAATTTGTTTTTGTCTGTTATGAAACTTATTTTTCGAAAAAATTACCAATTTTCGAATAGCTCGATCTCGAAAAATTCAGAGGATTTCGAAATTAGAAAAATCTACTGTTTGTATGTATGGTTCACCAGCCAGTCAACTTAAACTAATAAGCTTGAGGGTATCATATATATTTAGGCATATTTTAGTTATATATAGAAACTCAATGTCACCTCTAATGTATTAGCAGTATTTGAGTTGTATATGTTTTAGTTATAAGATCTCTGACAAGAATTATTAATTTAATTATTTCTACCAGTCTACCAGGCATTTTCCACCAGTCACCCTTTGGGATAATTATAAAATAAATAAACCACCAGTGATTAAATAATAGACATATCGCGTTCGTTATCTATTAACATGTATAACTTTTACCCGCAACGAATTAAGATCTGTTATATAAGTAATTATAATATAAAACAAGATCTTTCATATGATATTTAGTTTATTGTTATTGGAGGAGGTGAAATGGGTTGGGCATTAGGCAAAACAATGGCATTATTTTTTAATCTTCTGAAAAAAGAGAATACTCTTCTGTGAGACGTTCACCTTAGGAGATATTTAGCAAATACCAAAAAATATCTGCTTTTTGGGCATTGAGCAGCTCGCACAGGTCTTTCGAAGCTAAAGACTTGGCCTCTTACTATTAGCATAAGTCCTAACAACATATTACTGAAATAAGAACTATATGACCTTTATTAAGGTCGAGTTATTTTTCGTGTACAAATTGACTTGCCGACAACAATTATTTGGTAAATGCTTGTTAGTAGTTAGCTTATGAAATTTGGTAATTTCTGGATTGGTTACCTGCGAACGCGAATCCGCCGCCGGCCATGGTGCACATTGTTATCAGTATCCGCAGTATGATCGCGATGGCATGAGTTATGGCGGACATGTCGGGGTGTCGCGTAATGCCGGATAGGCCATGTCCCGTTACGCGGATTTATGGGGTAATACAAGTATCCATCACGGATCCCAACGCGCGCACCGCCTTGTTTATGCAGATATGCCGCCGCCCGCCTGCTTTGACTTACTGCCTTTTAGCGGATGACTACAGCGACATTACTGTTAACACAAGGCGACAATACATACTTACTACATTATGTATACATAAACCTGTCCATGAAATAGTGTCTGCTGTGTTCGGGAGCTAATGGACACTTTTGGAGTTGGCCAGGAAGACCCATTTGCTCACGGTCGGTCACACTCGCGGGTCAACACCCATCCGGCGGCCTCCAAGGATGAAATGCAAGCCCGGGCAGGACTCTGGCCTGAGGGCTAGTTTCCCCCAGGAGTCAATCTTCTGGCGCTCCTGGACGGTTTGCGCACCGTGCGGCGTCAGCCAATCGACTGTGCATTCTAACGAACAGTCTGGGGAGTCTGTAAACAATACTGTCTCATATAGAGCGTGGGTAGTTATTCGCCTTACGGCGAGGAGTAAGAGTAGCATCTCCTGGCTGTGCTATGCTTGCTTTTGCTTTTGCAAAATCTACAATCCCGGAAAAATCAATTTCGTTCGCTTGTGACATCCCTTTATCTCGTGGGTGTTTCCATAAATATGGCCAGTGCCACTTTAGGTCTCTCACCCTCGGCTCCTAATGGCAGATTATTCTCGTGGTAATTCCATGTCCAATTTAAAACCCAACATAACAGCATGAAGGGTTACGGCGAAAAACGATCAAAGTTAATTTGACTTTTAAGTATATTTTTTTAAGGAGTAAAAATAAAAGAAAATGTATTGCTTTTCAGAAACCTAACTATATTTGGTTTACACATAAGATATATTTTTTTCTAACCCAAACAAACCATGCTTATAATGTCATATTTTAAATTAGTACTTTTTAAAATGGAATTACAAAACGTTTTTAAAAATCCACTTTCTTTGCTCTTCCCTGTAACCATTCATTGTCCATAACAAAAACAATCTAATTACTACTTTCTGCATCTAGCACTATACTGGATATTATACTCATTATATTATTGTTATTATTCATAAAATATGTTTATTATTATGCACCTACATGTTTAATTAAATAAAGGCCCCAGGGTGAATTAGCTGGTGTTAGAAGCTTTGTTTGTTTCGCAAATTTCTAAGCCCGGGTAGGTCGAATGACCGCAGTCATTAAAGCTACTCGGATGGTGGCATCTGCCCCAACCACCTCGCTGTAATACATATATTAAATATAAATATATATATGATAATTTGATAATAGATATTTTAAGACCAATAGTAAACTCCAATATTACATTTTTTCTTGAGCTGTCGATAAAATAATTCAAAATAAATAAGTAATTTTTGCTAAATTAACAAATAAATATTCATATTAGTTAACTTTGTTTCACGCAACTAGGAAATGCAAATAATAACAACATTTCAACTTTGGCTGTTTCTTACACTTTTCTGGCGATTGGTTGATTACACAATTAGGCGACCTCAGCACCAGATCTAAATATTATTTTACTAATTTTGAGAAAACAAAACAAACGCCTTTGGTTTTATAGTTTCAACCTACCCTTAAAAGGCGATGACACAAACTAATACACCTAATCAAATGAAACATTTAGGAATGATTTTAGGAAATGTTAAAAAGGACATAGTTCTATAAAAATCAGAACTTTTCCAATATTTGTTGAAAAATAAATGTTATCATTTAGCGATGTCGAAAATTAGCATACATATAAAATTTTAAGTAGACGAAGATGTAATTTTGTGCAATAAAAATGTCCATTATGTTTAAAAAAGTTTAAAATATAGAGAACCATTTTTTCACATTCTAGATTTTTTCCGGAATAACTTTTAGAGGATTTTTTTTACCTCTTAAGACGACCAAACTATTTAAGCCATTTAAACCATTGTCATAAACTATTTAAGCCATTTTGGGGTAAATAATATGAAAAATCTCTATTTAGGTAATTTTAATTATAACTACCACATTATTGAAAAAAATAGATTACTTTCTATTGTACAATAACTTGTTTTACATGGATAACTATGTACTTGTACTCCCAACCTATTCCATTCCAATGGATCTGATATTTATATTGTGATTTTCAGTAATTAATATATTCTGATTTCTTCAGACGCATGGACCTTCAGATCATTCATTTAAAAGAGAAGCGAAAATTTAAATCCATTTTTTTTCAATCGATATATTCTATTTTTCCGGTGGTCGTTTTATCTAGTTAAAAGCTTGACAACTCAATTGGACTCCAGATATAATATTGAAAAAGGGGCCCTTTAATATCTATTGGCACAGTGACTTATTTTGTCACCTTACTAGACGCATGGATAGAGGTTTTTAGTTTTCCGTACACTCCGTGAGAAAAGCATCGGTTTTGTAGGTCTGTCTTGTGAGAAACCGATAATATTATTATTGGTATTTTGGGGACGATTGGTGTTAACAATGTACCACTGAACCGCCGTGAAATCCGTGTCGAGAATTGATGACCACGTTTGCGTTGTGCGCCGATGGCGGTTGCAACTGGAGGTGCACGACGGTAGAAAATACTGAGAAGTTAGTTGTTCGACGGTTGGTCTATTTCAGACTAGAGAGCAAGCGTGCTTGTTCATACCCGCTCGCGTTTACAATGATGCGTTCGTAAAAGTGATGTAACAAATATCTGACTCCATTATTTCGTACGGGTTGCAATTTGCAATACAATTCTAAATTCTAATTTTATATTCTAAATTCGAAACTCAAAATGACAGCAATAATTTTAAATTTTCCCTGATAAATTCGTAATATAATGTAAAATTGGACACAGAAGGAGCCACCCTGAAGATTGTGCTCATTTTTGACTGTCTAGACCACGACCATGAACAATCGGGCGTCCCTGTTAACGGTGAGTCTAAACACACCGGCCAATCCTTCTACCACCGGGCCCAAGGACACTGTGACAAGATGACGAGCCAATCTCATTCGCTAGGGTTACAGAGCGAATCTCACATACGACTATGGAACGCTCGGGATGAAGAACGCCTCCTTCCTTTCCATAACTGTCAATCCCCATCATTTAATATGACCTTCAAGAGCCTGGATGACCATCCAGACCATCCAGGCCGCATATTTTTGGAGAAACGTGTCAACCTGGCCCGAACTCATTAAATAACTAACTAATACAATTATAAGGGGCTCTCTAGACTATCAAGCATGCTTGACAAGCATCTCGTCGCGGGCTGGGAGGAGATCGTAAACCGCAGGAGAAATGCAAATATTTTTTAAAAATATTTACCAATAATGCTAAATTTTGTAGTTTATACCAGGGATTAACATTAATTAGACGTAATTGAATGATGAATGACGTGACTCCTTGGTATAAACTACAAAGATAAGCACTTTTGGTAGATATTAAAAAAAAAAATTTGCTTATTTCCTGCGGTTTACGATCCCCCCCAGCCCGCGACGCGATGCTTGTCAAGCATGCTTGATCGTCTAGAGAGCCCCTAATGGGCTGTCTTGATGATCAAGCAAGCTTGTCAAGCTTCGCGTCGCGGGCTGGGAGGGGATCGTAAACCGCAGGAAATATGCGGTGCGAAATATGGAAGGGGCTACCACTATAGTAGTGTATCCAACAAAAACGAGAAGTAATCACAATCAGGAAAATAGCACGTACAGTTTAACACATACTTTTATAACACAAACTCTTATAACTACGGTAAAGCACACGAATGATAATTTATATTTTCTAGCGTTAAAAAATATTGTTTTCTACGTCAGTGTAGCGCTACCCCTGAATGAGTCTAGTTTGATTCATCGCCAAATTACAGGCAAATAACGCGACGAATAAATCAAGCGAGTACTGCAAAAAGCGTATCCGCTGTGATATATTTATGGCGTTGCAAGCGACATCAAAAAATACCCTCTCCACCCCCCTTTCCATACCCACTGACACGTACTCGTATTTATGACGCCATGCAAAAACCCAGCGCCTTTTAGCGCAACATGCATTTGTCAAAAGATTAGCTCGGATTTTGTTTAATATTCAAGGTTTAACGTGAAAATATGAATTATTAAGACGCTAAATCTTAGCACATATTGAGCGCAACATAGACAGAGGTGACGCACCGAATGAGTTATTAACCGCCCTTCCTATACGAACGTACGTGATACCATTGATTTTAATAAAATCGTTGATACGTTCGCTACATTATCATATTGATTTTTTACTTTCCTGACGACCTATCGGAAAGGAAAGTATTGTGATCGCGCTAAAAAAAAATTTTGAGATGAAGATGGGAATATATATTTTGAGACTCCCTGAGACGATTGAGACTATTTCCAGACCGATCTCTGACTGTATGTATGTCTGTATGTCTGTATGTCTGTATGTCTGTCTGTATGTATGTATTCTTCCACGATAGCGCCCAGACGCTTAATCGGATTGAGCTGAAATTTGGTATATAAGCTTCTGTTAACCGTCGGAGGAACCCATTAGTTTTTGGAGTCCCTACGCCCTACGGTTGTGGTACCTCCCATACAAATTTGGGATTCCCGGCGAAAAAATTGTTTCCGCGATAGCGCCCAGACGCTTAATCTGTCTAAGTTAAAATTTGGCATAGAAGCTTCTGTTAACCATCGGAAGAACCTATTAGTTTTTGGGGTACTTACGACCAACGTTTGGGGTACCTGCCATACAAATTTGGGGTACTAGAATAAAAAATGTCGCTGTTTTTTCGCACCTCCCCGGATACTAGTCAGGAAAGTCTTGGGGTGACACAACCGATTTTTTTAATATATTAAAATTACATATGTATTGCACAAATTTACATAAAACCGATATATAAAAACCAAGTAATGTTATTGAGATATCTAACGAAAAAAACAAGGATTTAACTATTTTTTGAATAACCCAATGATAGGGCGGTTAAGAAAAAAAATGCGCTTGTAGCGTCATATTCGACACAGCCCTAAAACGATCGTGATTTTCTAGGAGATTGTTTACTTTTAGCAAATATATTTTCAAATATGTGATATTTATTTGGAGGCGGTGATTTCGCGTTCATGCAGCACCTGAGACGATGTAGAAATGTTTCGATATAATCGTACAACAGCCAAAAAATGTAGGTTACTAGTAGTCGTAGTCGTATTACCCGTAGACTACATATTTTCAGCACATCTCGGGAATTAAAAAAATATAAAATGGTACTTAACTAATTTCGTACGATGTACGATCTAGCTGGTAGATCTTCCGGTCGTAAATCTTACAACTGCTATAATTGCCGTAAAAATAGGATAAAATTTTTACATATGGCTGGTTAAAAAGGAGTAGTACTACTACTGTACGAGTAAAGTCAACAAAAACGATTAGGAATTACAATAAGGGAAATAACGCCCGCAAACAACACACGCCTCAATATAGAGATACATATCTCTTATAATTAAGAAAACTCTTAAGCTGTTAACTTTGGTACAAGCTCTCTGTCTAGCTCGCCTTCTAGTTAAATAAATTAGCAGCGGCCAGTGCGACCGTCATCTAAATATAGTTTATATGAAATGACTAACAATTAAATAAATGATTAAAAAGTAAATAGATAAAATGAAATAAGAAGATGATGACCGAGTTGTTTGCCATTAACCATTTTTCTCTGGGATATAGATGCGGATGGATGGACGTACATATTCCTCACATATGGCTTTTTTAAAGTAAAAATTTTAACAGAAGCATCTCTATTACGGATATTGTGATATTTTGAAACAATTTGAAATTTAGATATTTTGATATCACTGATATTTATTGATGCTTCAAGCATTTCCACGGTACCGATTTATTTTTTATTATAATGCAAATTATATAACACTGAAATTACAGTATTTTCGGAACAGTTATTTAAGTTAGTGTTTTATAGAGTATTTTTTATGCTGAAACAGAAAATGTAATCAGAAGTGTTTCATCAAGACTTGCTTTTGGGTTGTCTTAGTTTAAAGATGCCTATTACAGCGTATTTGACGTATAATAGATATTTCATGTATTTCAATGGACATGCTTGTTATGACTAAGGAACTTTAGAAGCATTCGTCATTTGATATGAAATGGGACAGTCATGCAGCAAAAGAACATTTTGTGATCAAAGACTGGTCAAAAAGAGACACTAACACCTGGGAAAAATAATATTAAATATATTCCATTAGTTAACCCTCAACATGTTTGTTGACACCTTTAAGTATAAAATTAGGGTTGATGAAATATATTGTCAAAGAATTGAATAATGAAGGAGAAGGATTAAATTATTTAGGATAGTTGTTTATTCAGTTAAATAATGCCAAAATAAAAGAAGGAATATTCATTGGATCTCAAATTAGAAAACTGCACAACGATAAAAAAATACATAAAGTTGAAAAACATAGAGCTAGCAGCATGGCATTAATTTAACGATGTAGTTCATGGTTTTTTGTAAATAACGAAGCATGAAATAGTGATTTTTTAGTACATAATCTTTTGCCTATAAAAATTTAGGCTAACAAATGTCATTGAAATTCATTTTTTGCATTCGCATCTTGACTTATTCCCAACAAATTTGGGTGCTGTGAGTGATGAGTAGTGAGAACGCTTCCATCAAGATATATTACAAATGGAGCTGCATTACCAATGCAGGTTGGACAAATCAATGATGAGTGACCACTGTTGATTTCTACAAAGAGAGAACCCTGGTGAACCCAAAACGAAGAAGTTATTTATAAATTCAACCTCACCAGTTTTAGGTATATTTTATCTATTATAACTGTATTTTACCAAGTTTTCTTATATTTAAATAGTATAATAAAACACGAATATTAAAATTAAATCTAATAAATTACAAAATGTTTTACATCTAAAAACTTGGTACCTTTAAAAGGTACCAATTATGTAGAGTGTAAAACTAACAAGTGGTGGGTGATGAAGAAAAACTGACTTGATTTTCAGATGCAGCACACAAAATAGGTTAAAATTCTCTTTCTTTCTGTTCCGAAATTTTCTTCCTAATTTGTAGATCAACGTAATTAATTATTATTGCTGATATTTGAAAGACAAAAATGTACAAATTATATATATTTTTGACAAAATTTAACTAAATTAGGAAACTTGTTTCAACTGCTTGCCTGACCGGCTGGTCACCAGGTTGCCACCAATTAAAAGTAACAAAATAAAAAACAGAATTTTGGTAGGAGTTTATTTTGCCTTGAGATATTTTTTTACGCGGGTGCCGCTGTCCAGCTAGCAAAGGCGAGCTCCAGCGTATTGATTGACAAGAAAACATAAAAAACATATAATAGTTTTCTTGCTCTAAGACACTTTTAGACTTAGACTTTTATGTATTCTTTGTGGGACTTTTATGTATTCTTTTTTCCTTTTTTTTTTTAGTTGGTAAGTGTAACATAATGTAGCATTGTTTTATTTGGTAGCTCTATATTTACGCAAATATTATATATACTTAGTTTAGTATATTTTAGCAACATAATATTCATAATAATATTAAATAATCATATATACACATACACATATATACATATACATCTACACATATACATACACATATATACATATATACGATCAAGACGTAAAAAAATTCAGCATAAAAAATACATCAAAGATGACCTTAAAAATCAACGATTGTCGGCTAGGGATGCTCGAGACGTGGCAAAAAATCGTCAAGAATGGAAGCGAATCGTGAATGGAGTACGAGATCCAGCGGCACCGACAGCAGCGTATTGGCTGCGAGGGCGACCCCCTCCCCAATCGCCGGCTACGGAATAAATAAAAAATAAAAAAATAATACATATATACATTTATACATATAATCTATACATATACATATGGTTACGTCTATACATATACATAAAAGTAGTAATTTTGTGTTGTTAGGTATTCTTATACAACACTATAATTAACTAATTTCTCCGTTTCGTTTCTTCCTACCTCAATCAACCATTCAGTCATAATTTTCTTCCTTGTATGGTATCTAACTTCACTTTTAATTCTGAATTTATTCTATTGTGTATTGTGTTAATACATCTGTAGCTGTCTTTATCATACTGGTTGATTGAGCTAGGAAGAAACGAAACGGAGAAATTAGTTAATTATAGTGCTGTATAAGAATACCAAACTACATAAAATTACTGCTTTATGTATATGTATAGATTATATGTATAAATGTATATATGTATATATGTGTATGTATATGTGTAGATGTATATGTTTATATGTGTATGTGTATATATGATTATTTAATATTATTATGTATATTATGTTACTAAATTATAAGTAGGTATATGTAAAATTTGTGTAAATATAGAGCTACCACGTAAAACAATGCTACATTATGTCACACTTACCAACTAAAAAAAAAAAAAGGAAAAAAAGAATACATAAAAGTCTACCTTAGTACGGGCATTACTCCAGCAAGGTAGATTTTAATCTTATTAATCTAGTATTATAAATGTGTGTGAAATATTAATAAATAAATAAATAAATAAATAAAATACTAGCCGTTTTAAATTCGTTGTTTGCCCGCGCGTGAAGCAATTTCCTCTGAATATATCTCAGATGGATAGCATAATATTGTGTAGGTAGAGAGTATGGCGATACACCGTACGTTTACCTACAAACATGATTTCAGCAAGTTCCGCCTTATGCGCACGGCTCGAAGGCCGAATTGAAAGTGGATTAATTAAACCTTATGGGATTTACATAACGTGGGCCGTGCGTGCGTTTCCGTCCAAATTCAATTACAGGCTACAACATTCCCCCCCGGATGTGTGGGGTACAATCTCGGGGGCGAAGTTTGCTGAAGTCTTCCCACCCAAGAAAGCAACGGGCGGCTGCCCAAGCAAATCGCCCCATTCCGGACGGGCTCCGCCCACGATACACTGTAAGTATGGCCTGGTGCCCGTGAATAATTTTAGATTGCTCAGGGGATCGTAACCAATCGAGAGACCAATCGAGAGACCGGAGCAATCTGGTCGCAATTGGAAGTAAGGGCGTGAGTGTAAGCCCGCTGGGTGACACACCCGGTTATCTCGCGGTTAAGGCGTTGGCCTCTTACGGGCATGTGGCGGAGCTTGACGGTGGACTGTTTTGTCCAAGTTTTCTGCGCTCACTTCACGGGAGATCGTTAAAACTTCCTAAGGTGACGGGTTCGCCTGTTGTAGTTGACAACTCTATTTGCTCAGGGGAATGGGAGCTAATGGGCCCTTTCTGAGTTGGCCACGAAGTCCCATTTGTTCAGGGTTGGTCACACTCATGGCTCAACACCCATCCGACGGCCTCCACGCATGAAGTGCGAGCCCGGGTTGGACTCTGGCCTTAGCTAGTTTCCCCTAGGAGTCAATCTTTTGGCGCTCCTGGACGGTCTGCGCACCGTGCGGCGTAAGCCAATCGATTGTGCACTCTGATTAACAGTCGGGGGAGTCTGGAGGCAGTACTATTTCCTACAGAGCGGGGGTGGTTGCTGACCTTACGGTGACTGCTCTTGAAACGACCATCGGCTATCCGATCCCGGGTGGACCATGCCGGGCCAAGGACGCCGTGGTCTGCGATAGATTCGGTTTACACCGTTTCACCGCTTCGTAAGGGAGAGGACCGCGCAAGCGACCTCGAACTCGTAACCAGCTGAGAGACCGGAGTAATCTGGTCGCAATTGGAAGTAAGGGCGTGAGTGTAAGCCCGCTGGTAATATACCTGTTTATCTCGCGGATGAGGCGTTGGCCTCTTAGGGCATGTGGCGGAACTTGATGGTGGACTGTTTTGTCCAAGTCTTCTGCGTTCACTTCACGGGAGATAGAACGACCAATTGTTAAAACTTCCTAAATATGACGATAAAATGACCGACAATGATGCTAACTTTTTATTCGAGAGAATTTTTTGGCGTATTGTTTGAAAAACTATTCCCTTTAATGAACTCTGAAAGAGGGAGACTGGCTAGCTGAGCTCACCGAACCATGCCGCATACTATTCAACTTCTCAACAACTCTGCGCATACCGCATAAAATTCTCATGCCGCATACAAATCTGTCCAACAACTTGCTCATTCCGTGTTAGGTTATGATTGCGTAAGACTCAAGATATCATTTTTCTGATAAAAATGCAATAATTTGCAAATCTACTATAACATGTGCTCGCATATATTCAAATTAGTTAAAATTAACATGGTTTGAAGGTAACATAGTTATAAATTGATATATTCTAAAACAAATGTAGAGATATTGTCTATTTTCAAGTTTTGATATCCTCGATGTGCGCTAGTAAAAGGAAAAATGCTGGGCTTATGAGGTATCTTTCATTTTTACTTTCAACAAACTGACAGAGTGGCTGCCGAATTAGTAATATTGTTAATGTTGAAAAAACTATTACATTAGCATTTAAAACGTCAAGTTTGTTAAGTTTACAGAGCAAAAGACGAATCCAAAATTTTGCTAAATTATAGTTGAAGCATTAGCCCAAAGTATCAATTAGTATTGAAGAATTGAATAAAATAAAGGTTTATGTATAGCCTTATTTTTTTATATTTTGTTTCTTTTAATAGCAAGAACAAACATGATGGCCCTTTGGCCAGCAATATCTAATGGTTTGTACTTTTCTTTTTATTTTCTAATAATTTGTATAAACAATGAAATAACTTATGCTCTCAATGAATTATCTTTGCATTTTTTTAATCAACTTTTATACCCTTTACGGTAACGGCCGTCCGAATAAGTTAGAACACATTTCATGCGGTCTTAGATTCGGCTGTTTTATCTTCGGTGGGTAGGCTTGATGCGGTAAAGTGACAACCTTTCATTTCACATTCCACTCTAACTTACATATTAAACTGTCTCGTTCAAATGAACTAATTTCAGATTTTACTTCACAAAGAAACGCAATCGAGTAAAATGTTTGTGAAACATAGCTATGTACGGATTATAATGACACTGAAATATTTCCGCCGGCTTTTTAGAGTCTGAGGTATTAGATGGTTTTATATTGTAAAATAAAGGTTTATGTATAGCCTTATTTTTTTAAATTTTGTTTCTTTTAATAGCAAGAACAAACATGATGGCCCTTTGGCCAGCAATATCTAATGGTTTGTACTTTTCTTTTTATTTTCTAATAATTTGTATAAACAATGAAATAACTTATGCTCTCAATGAATTATCTTTGCATTTTTTTAATCAACTTTCATACCCTTTACGGTAACGGCCCACCCCAGTTACTTACAGGTGGCCGGCTTTTATAACATTAGGTACGTGGCAGTACTCAGTAATCAGTTTGACGCTGCCTAACTTCGGTTACCTGATGGGAGCCAGCATTTTACGATGCAACGGATTTTATATCGCCTCGAGATGCTGTAAAATAAAATATTCAACATTAAAATAAAGAAAATATTCAAGTTTCAGCCTATGCATAAAACAACTTCAACATTTTTTTTACTGCACCTACATATATTAGATTTTTCGACATAGCGAGTAATATCAATTCACCATTCCAAAGGTAAAAAGCGCATTTGCTCTAAGACAATGTTTTTTAATGGCCCTGAATGTTTACAACTCACTATGTGAAACTACGAAAAACCTTAAAAATAATGTAACATCCTAAGGTAAATTAAAAAACTGGCTCCTAGATATTGGGCATAGAGCTATGTGTTTTCTATATAATAATGTTTATTTTTAATGATTCTTTATGTACAACAGTATGCATGTCCTTGTACTTTTTTTGAACGTTATAAATAAAATAATATAAAATGATCTATTTACCATAAACTCATCATTTCATATTTATTTTTAGGTCATATTTTTAGAATTATAGAAAGAATAATGCGTGTAAACGAAGTTTTTAAAGAATATGTTAGGAAAATGGCCCCAGAAATTGCCCCTTAAATGTAACCCCAGTCTGTATTCCTCTTCGTCTCTCTCGTCATTCTCACTTCCCAAAATCGTAAAAAGAGGACTACTATAAATTAGTGGACTATGGTTTCATATCATGCGAGATTGTGGCATTCACGGCCCCTATGTCCTACCTCAGCAGCGTTATGTTATCGCTAGCTATATTTTATTTCGTGGCGCGCCCCTACGCTTGCATAAAACATGCCATGTTTATTCTGACACCAGATTTCAGTGGTCCCCTTTTTCATGCCCACCGCTCAACAATTCAATCCCTCTCCGATAAGCTGATTGAAATAATAATCGGCATGCGGCCGGCGCGTGAACGGCAAAAAACATATTCGCAGGACTAAAATAAACAGCGTCTTCGTATGGAGGATGTATGGTAATTCGGTGGAACATCTCGAGGCGATATAAGCTGTGTAAAGTCCCTGGGCAAACGAAGATCGCACCTAGAAAGACGATGGCTGTTTACGTAGGCTACTCTACGTAAGAAAACCGCATCGTTATTAAAAACGCACACCAACTAGAGTTGTCAACTACAACGGGTGAACCAGTCACCTCAGGAAGTTTTAACGTTATTATATCAGTCTGTCTCCCGTGAGGTGAGAGCAGAAGACTTAGGACAAAACAGTCGTCTAATTACGCCATATGCCCGTAAGAAGCCAACGGCTTACCGCGAGATAGCCAGGTTAATCACCAACTAGAGTTGACTACAGCGAGCGAGCCCGTCACCTCAGGAAGTTTTAACGATTAGTCGTTCTATCTCCCTGGAGTGAGCGCAGAAGACTTGGACAAAACAGTCCACCGTCAAGCTCCGCCACAAACCCGTAAGAGGCCAACGCCTTAACAGCGAGATAGCCAGGAGTGTTACCCAGCGGACTTACACTCACGCCCTTACTTCCAATTGCGACCAGATTACTCCGGTCTCTCGATTGGTTACGAGTTGAGGTCGCTTGCGCTATCCTCTCCCGTACGTAGCGGTGATACGGTGTCTACCTAATCTATAGCAGACCACGTCATCGTTTGCCCGTCTGTTCACCCGGTATCGGATAGCCGATTGGTCGGTCCAAGAGCAGTTGCCGTAAGGTAAACAACTCTCCCCGATCTATAGGGGACAACAACTTGCGGTGTCAACTACAACGGGCGAGCCCGTCACCACAGGACGTTTTAACGATTTTCTCGTTCTGTCGCCCTGCAGTGAGCGTAGAAGACTTTGGACAGAAAAAATCCAACGTCCAGCTACATCACAACCCGCAAGAAGCCAACGCCTTACCGCGAGATAGCCAGTGTTACCTGGCGGGCCG
This sequence comes from Micropterix aruncella, assembly GCA_944548615.1. NCBI lineage: Eukaryota > Metazoa > Arthropoda > Insecta > Lepidoptera > Micropterigidae > Micropterix > Micropterix aruncella. The sequence continues at coordinate 14,896,491 of OX155965.1, forward strand.
ACCCTCGCGCCCTTGCTTCCAATTGTGACCAGATTTCTCCGGTCTCTCGATTGGTTCCGAGTTCGAGGTCGCTTGCGCGGTCCTCTCCCTTACGAAGCGGTGAAACGGTGTTCACCGAATCTATCGCGGACCAAGGCGTCCTTTGCCCGACTCTGAACCGGGATCGGATGGCCAATGGTCATTTCAAGAGCAGTCGCCGTAAGGTAGGCAACCACCCCCGCTCTATAGGAAACAATACAGTTCCCAGACTCCCCCGACTGTTAGTCGGAGGCGTCCTCTACCCCGCTTACCGGCCCTAAATTTATGATATTTGTTGTTTTTTTTTCTTTTGTGAATATGTTAAATTTAGTATTATTTTTGTAAATTTTCTTTTGTAAATACCTTTTATTATAAATAAATGGGTTCTCGGGGCGGTACGGGGGGGGGGGGGTTTACCCTATTTCATCCCCTGCGCGTTCTACCCTTCTGGTACGCGCAGGGTTGTCGTAGCACGACATCCCGGGCAGACAAGACGACCCTCGTCGTTATAACTGCCCGGGCGGTGGGCGGGGTTTGCTGCCCTCACCTATCGCCTTGAAACTCTTAACCTGTTAGTCGGATAGCACAATCGATTGGCTTGCGCCGCTCGGTGCGCAGACCGTCCAGGAGCACCAGAGGTTTGATTCCCAGGGGAGACTGGTTGACCCAGTGTCCTACCCACGTTCGCACCCCATGCGTGGAGGCCATCGGATGGGTGTTGACCCGTGAGTGTGACCGACCCTGAACACATGGGTCATCGTGGCCACCTCATCATGGGCCCGTTAGCTCCCCTCTATAGGGGACAGTACTGTTTCCAGACTCCCCCGGCTGTCGGTCAGAATGCTCAATCGATTGGCTGACGCCGTACGGTGCACAAACCATCCAGGAGCGCCCGAAGGTTGACTCCTAGGGGAAACCGGCCCGAAGGCCAGAGTCCTACCCTGGCTCGCATTTCTATGTAGAGGTTGCCGGATGGTTGTTGACCCATGAGTATGACCGACCCTGAACACATGGGTCTTCGTGGCCAAACTGCAACAGGGCCCATTAGCTCCCTTTAATAGTGACCAATGTGCTGAGCGCAAGGGATATTTCGATAACAAAATGCTTTGTCATATCAATCATCAAAATACCAGTTATCAAAGCAAAAACAAGCAGCAAAATTGTAAAAAAAAATGATCGATCATATAATGCCAAATGTTTAAGTAGAACCTGAAGTTAAAGTCGTTTAGTTTTTCGAACAAACGTACCGAATATTTGTATTCCTGGATATCTCAAGACTATAGAAACACTTGTCTATCTAACGTTTGCTAGGAATCTGGAATCAAAAATGCTGCAAATCTAATATCGACAATAGGCTAGTTATTCACAATCACGGAATTGACATAAATACTTTCCAAATATAACATGCTACGAAATATTTGATTGATTATTGAAATCGGCTGTGAATCTGAGCGAGGCGCTACGGGCACTACGTTTGCGGCCGGTAAGCTTGCGCCGTCATTGACAGAGGACGTTCGCATTTTGGCATACCCTGTACCTCCTGAACCTGCCAGCTACTGTGAATTATACACTTCTGGATACCTGCTGAGCCGCGCATTCTCATGCTTCTCTTCTTTTATATTTCAGGATGTTTTACGCTCATGTTTTAGCCGATTTTCTCAATTATAGTTTAATTTATTTTATCGATTAAATGTTTTTATTTATCATCTTGCAATGGAATGAAAAACTATATTTAAGGACGAGTTGCTGTCGCTGTGAGTTGAGCCCATGTTTCTTCGTAAACTAAAATTGGAAATAGGTTCAAGCGAACGAAAGAAAGCACTACGTTAGAGCGGAATATGAAATGAACTATCGTCGACTTTCCTGCATTAAAACTAACTGTAGAACTTTTAGCCGTCCGAATAAGTTAGAACACATTTCATGCGGTCTTAGATTCGGCTGTTTTATCTTCGGTGGGTAGGTTTGATGCGGTAAAGTGACAACCTTTCATTTCATATTCCACTCTAACTTACATATTAAACTGTCTCGTTCAAATGAACTAATTTCAGATTTTACTTCACAAAGAAATCGAGTAAAATGTTTGTGAAACATGGCTATGTACGGATTATAATGACACTGAAATATTTCCGCCGGATTTTTAGAGTCTGAGGTATTAGATGGTTTTATATTGTCATGACAACTTTAAATCAAGATATTTTAATGATCATTTACTATCTGGCGTAAACTTCTAGATGTATTCCCGTCAAAAAATCGGATCATGAGAAGATGGCACGCGGAGCTAATATCAGGTATGTTTTCAAATGCTGAAATTCTCTTACCTGTTGCTGAATGTATACCCAAGAAGATACAGCTAATTTCAGGTTTAATATCAAGCCCTTCTTTTTGCTAGCATATTATTTAAAATATACCTGAGTCCGAAATATACTGGGCTCTGAATAAGTGTATATTTTACGAATACTCGTCGGGGTCGAGGGTGCTGTTATGTCCATAAAATGCACATCCTTGTGTTATTACACGGCTGCCCAACAAAAAAAGGAATGTAGTGTGTTCAGGGTTTACCTTTGTATGTTTTCCGTTTCTTTATTCCACCATAACTTATAAACTCTTAAACCGATTTAGAAGTGTGTGGAATTGTTAAAATTATTATGTCATCATTTTATTTATTTTATTTTTATTTTATTTTCTTAAGGAGATTTACAGCCAATAATTTTGTAGTGAACAAAAATAGGAAGCTTAGAGCCATTCACAAGTTACCACTGATAATGACAATAATAATAACGTGAATTTAGAACTGATATTAAGCATAAAAAAGATATTAAAACAAGAAGATGCTAAATTGTACAGTAGAAAACCTGTTGACATAAACAAGACTGTAATAAAAGAAGAAAATGCTAAGCCTGGTCATCACAAAATCGCCCTACAACCTGTTTCCTTATAGTATCTATATTCGTGAAAAATCATGAGTATCATAGGGTACATTAACTGTGTAAATATCAAGTAAGTAGTTGTCTAAATGTCCAAATGTCAATAAATTTATAAAAATATATCATGATTATCAAAAATAGATCAAATACAAGGTCTGATTGGGTATATTCCGAAATATACATCTATTTAAATATGGAAAAATACATAAACAACAAATATTTCATAAAAACCCGTTATTAAAATTATTATAAATACAATAGTTCACTTTCTGTAACGGCAGTCGCGTTTTTTAATCTTTTTAAAGTAATTGCTTGTTTTTCATTTCTATTATTGAGATTACTTTCTTTTTATTTTTGTAACAAGGACTATTCTTGTGCCGACATGCTTTTTTGTAAGACTGATTGCCAATTCTAGGCATGAGAAACCGAAGTTTGAATGCCTAAATTAGGTCTGGTTCCAATGTAGCATTCGAAAAACCGCTCCGGTTTTTCTCTCCGGTCAGCGCTCAGCTGTTGCCGGGCGAGGCGCGCGCGCGAAATCCGCCCGTCCGCCCAGCGGCGTGAGGGCTCTTTTTGCCGCGGCAGTCCGCCCGCCTGATATGCTTATTTACGAGCGCCGTAACAAGGGTTACGATGCCTTTCCCCGTCGCGTCTCCTTTGTTTTGGCGAAAGGAAGCGCGCCCGTGGCGGCGGAGCGCGGCTGCAAAACAAAACAATTATTTACATAGAGAAAAAGTGTAAAATCCCCGGCGGAGTTTCCACCCGGCCCGACCAACCAGCCAGCGTCGACACCGCTCTTAAAGCCGAATGGTAATGCCGGCTCGAATTAATTACTTACGAAATGACCGGAATAAAGTCCTTCAGAGGATTGTACTATTTTAGATGGCTTACTCGATTTACTTTCGATACACAGCTGCTAAACCAAATAATAATTTACAAAGACTGGATTTGAATATTATTTTTCATGTTACCAGTGAAATTTTTATTAAACCCTAGAATGCTAATATAAACTTAATACCACTTACTACTAATGATAGCCTGGGAGGCTACTTTTTGAAATAAAATAAAAAATCTACTAATATTTTAATAAAACTTTACAAACTTACATGGAAATAACAGGCAAGCCTCTACCTATTCTAAAAAATAACACAAAATTATCATAAAACCTCTAATTCAGTCTCAGAATCAGCCCTAAATCTAACATCACACATTACTTATTTGGGTAATTAAACTTTTACAATTTAAAAAAGATTGCATCTTTTCAGCGGAAAAATATACAATTTCCTTTTATGTTTTGATTTTTTCTACATCCGTGCCACGCTACACAAGACTATACTTGAGCCATGCTTCTTTAAACCCACAGGGGCGGTGCCTTTTTTTTTGGAACCCACCTTGTCAATTACATCTTCTTCTAGGCGGCGGTCAATTGTAGTATCACGCAATCAATATTCAAGTACTACTTGACCGTTAACAACGATTTACCGGCGTGTCAATGTGGCTACAGACGCTACAAAACTTCAGCGCTACATTTCGACCCTACGCTTGGGTGCTACTCTTAGGTGCTACGTTTGGTAATACACTGGATACATGGAGGCCGATGAACCATGATTCATGTTTGAAGCTAAAACAAGCATGACCTGATTCTATACCCAGGGTTGGCTACCGATGAGGAAACTCCTCAACGGTCAACAGCACAGACACGAAATTTTGTATACGTATTTAATTATGATAGCCCGTTCTAAATTTCATGACATGGCTGATGCAATTGTGAAAATTTTTGGAGTCGGTTTTTCTTTTGTTAAATTTAGTGTGTATTATAAATTTTGTGTTTTGAAGTTATCACAAGCGATTGTTTACCTGGTACACCTGCCTTAGTACGATACTAGGCCTAGTTAGGTTTTATTAATTGGAAGACTATACTCGGTTGTCATGTATTTTATTTTATTACTGTTTAATATCAAGTATCTATTAGCTCTAATGCAATAATTTATTGCGCTTTTATATAAATAAATATAGTAAAAAATGCCTCTGAAATAAATTGGATAAGCCGCCGATATCTACTGACAGCATAAACCTATAAACGAAATAACCATAGCCAATAAGCGATCTAACTAATGGTCTCCACTTGCGATAAATTGTATAGCTCGCTTTAAATTGGTGATATTGAAATAAACGAGTCCGTATTTATTTGCCTGCCAGCACTACGCTCGAGATCTCGCGGCTGAACGAATAAACTAAATGCCATGCAATAATCTTAGCGCTCCGTAATAGCGATCACTGTGCTACGAGATCGATCTTGGCAGCACTGCCCTGAATTCAATGTGGCAAAGGCTACATAACTACAGCACGACTGGAGACTCTACGCTTTACTACGGCGTAGCAGCTTAAGCAAAATGATAAACGTCGCAGGGACGATGTAAACCGTATACGGATTATTTTTTACGTACTATGATTAGGGAAAAATGGTCTCATAGACCAATGCAAAGACTTCTGCGGTTAGAAAATCTTTTACAAAAGCAGTTCACAGATAAAAAAATTCAAAGACTATCGCGGTTGTTTGACAGACATTATAAATAGGATAGAAAACGAATTTACCGCGTGAAATTTGTAGGACCCGACGTTTCGGTGACGTTGCAGCCGCCGTTGTCTAGGGTAGACTAGACAACGGCGGCTGCAACGTCACCGAAACGTCGGGTCCTACAAATTTCACGCGGTAAATTCGTTTTCTATCCTATTTATAACAGTTCACAGATATTTCGTGGACCATTCAAAACAGTCCAATAGATTAAAATGAGGCAAACAATGTCGGTGATTCTAGATATAAAGAGGCAGATCTATAATATTATGTAAACTATGATTCTGAGTGCTTGGTCTCATAGAAAAATAAAGACGGTTTAGTCGATTCTAAAATGTGTATTAAATGTGAAACCAACTCACATTTCCTGGTGTTTGTCGTGTCTGACAAAAGTATTTATCAATTCTATATTTTGCATAATATACTCAATATAAGACACATGTTACACATGTTAATGTTAATTTTTATATTATTATTATTAATATTAGAATTTAATAATTTAATACAATCCATGATTAGTTACAGAAATATCGTAAATTTAGGAGAAACCAATTTTCCTGAAACCATTGTTATTTTGGATGTGTTTCCAATTCCTAGTACTAACGTAGTAAAAGATAAAGTATTGTGGTAATGCAAAATTACGATTTTTAATAATGTAGTAGATGTTTTGGAATCCTAAGAATCTAAGAAATTGTTTAATTAAAAACATTTATTTTTTGTTTAAATAAATTTTGAAACAAAGATATATTCAATCCTCGTAGTAGCTGTCCGGGGCACAATGTCAAATGTGAATAAATTGATTTAGATATTTTTATTTGTCATAGCAAACGGCAGTATTCTCCGGTTATAATTTTGATTTGATTTTAAATTCACAAATTTCGAAAGTTGTGTTCTGGGAACAGCGATTTTTATGTAGAAGATTTAAATTTATCTGTCGAATCAATTTATAACACCTCTTTGTTCTTTTTAGTTGCTACTAACATACCTGCAGAAAATAATAGTAAAAAAAATATTTTCAACTTAAATAATTAGCGTATATATTACGCTCAATAAAAGTACCTTACATTTTACATTTTTTCCCGATGGATTTTATTAAACCCACGGGAAAGAACTGTGAATGTAAACAAGACTGCGGCATTTTTGTCTATTATTATCAAGATAATTTGATTATTATTATCAAGATATAATCACTACATAGTATAAAACAAAGTCGCTTTCTCTGTCCCTATGTCCCTTTGTATGCTTAAATCTTTGAAACTACGCAACGGATTTTGATGCGGTTTTTTTTAATAGATAGAGTGATTCAAGAGGAAGGTTTATATGTATAATAACATCCATTAAATAGTGGAGAAGTACTGCTATTTTTGAGGTTTCTAATGTGATGTCGTAAATAATTACAATTTTTCCGCTTACATTGCAAACGCAGGCTGAACCCTACGAGTTTTATCAAAATAATGTACTAAGTATTGTACACATTGAAAAGGTCTACAGAAAAGTCCGTGATGGTATATGTCTATCTCTTATGGATAACCCACAATAACTTTTTTTTGTCATTTACTTTTTACGACAAATAATGGTTAATTTTCGAAGCGATTTTAACCAATACAGATTTAATCCTTAACCAATTAAATACCTTGAATACATTGTTCATTTAATATAGATCTATATGGCCCTTTACACCGTATGATTTAAGTGAATATTTTCGAAGATATTACAGATTTAAAAATTGCGGGACGTAGCGTTTGCGGCGGTACCGGCCGGCCGCCCGGTGCGGCAAGAGCGTTTTCCCTATAGCATTTTGAAATTAGCAGCGATCGGACGCGTTTATTATATCGGAGCTCTCCAGCGAGGAAAATAGCAATACTTAGGTAATAAAAACGTGCTTTTCAGCGCGACAACGTATCAGTAATTATAAGTAAGTTACGATAAATAATTGTATGATAGTAGTTTTAAAATATAAATTATATTCTATTCTAAGGTTAATTTTTAAATCGCACTTATAGCAATTATAAGTACCTACCTACATAAGGTGAGATAAGATTAGATTAAATAAAACCATAATTTATGGATTGCAATTTTCTATTAAGATCTTGATTAAAATTTACAGTTAGATCAATTTAATATTAGGGAAATTATTTTCAAAAATCGTGATTTAAGGTGAGATATGTAAGTTCAGAAAAAGTACTTAATAGAATAGGTATCTTTTGTTGTTGATGATTGTTGATTATCTTTTGTTTTTAGTCGCACGAATAGCAAATTATTTTTTATAATTAAAATCGTTGTTTAAGTTGAGGTATTTCAGTAAAAAAAAAAGAACTGAATAGAATAGGTATCTTTTGTTTTTTATGATTGCTGATTATCTTTTGTTTCTAAATGGTAAGAATTTAGATATTTTTTATTGCGGCTCATACTAATAATATGGCAATTTGTGCAAGGTAATCATACTCGTACATATAGAACTGAGTAAATTTTGTACAGAAATTATAAAGTCATGTCTGGAAGACGTCGTCGTTCGAACATAGGTCGTAGTACAGTGAATGCCAGAAGAGTACGTTCAGCAAGAGATGAAGAATCGTCAACGGAACGTGAGGCTCGCCTCAGTCAGGCTCAGGATAGATATAGAGCTGAGAGAGAGAGAGAATCTTCAGTAGAGCGTGAGATTCGCCGCAGCCGGGATCGAGATAGGCATACGGTTCAGAGGGACAGAGAATCGTCAGTAGAGCGTGAGGCTCGCCTCAGTCAGCTTCGGGATAGATATAGAGCTGAGAGAGAGAGAGAATCTTCAGTAGAGCGTGAGGTTCACCGCAGCCGAGATAGGGAAAGACATCGAATACAGAGAGCCAGAGAATCATCAGCACGAGTTACTAATTCATGGGTGAATAAAGAAAATTCTGCCATGAATTACAATCCTTCGATTTCTTACAAGGACGATCGTATAGTATCAATAGGTACTATGTCAGTAGTGTGTGAACATTGCTTGGCATTGAAATTCAAGGACGAATCGAAAGGCATGTGCTGCTTACAAGGAAAAGTCAAATTAGAAGAAGTTCTCCCTCCACCTGAACCACTTCACTCTCTTCTTACGGGTGATCATCAGAAATCCAAGCAATTCATGTGCAATATACGCCGTTATAATAACGCATTTCAAATGACCTCTTTTAAGAGTAAGCAAGTCGTTGAGCGTGGGTTCATGCCTACATTTAAAATTCAAGGGCAAGTGTACCACTTAGCTGGGAGCTTGCTACCACTTCGACCCGATGATCACAAATTTCTGCAAATATATTTTATTGCAGATCCAGATACACAAGCATCTACGCGGTGTACAAGTGTTGCACAGCCAATTGATAGAGATTTGATTAGATCTCTCCAAGATATGTTACATTCTCATAATTGCTACATACAGTCTTTCAAAACTGCGATTGAGAGTGTTCCAGCAGATACTCCTGACTTTAATGTCGTAATCCATGCAAATAAAGTTCCTGTTGGAGAACACAGAGGACGATACAATGCGCCTTCCACGAGTGAAGTAGCAGTGGTGATAGCTGGACAGCAATTTGACAAAAGAGATATTGTATTGCATAGTCGTGATGATAATTTGCAAAAAATTTCAGAGTTACACAGATCTTATGACAGCTTACAATATCCTTTGATGCTATGTCGTGGAGAAAATGGTTATGCCATTAATATTTCTCAAGTTGACCCAATCGGTGGTACACCTCTGCGTAAAACAGTGTCATGTATGAACTACTATTGCTACCGTATAATGACAAGACGTAACAATTTCAATACTTTGCTTAGATATGGAATGTCTAAGCAATAATAATGAATAACAAACCAATACTTGGTAGATCAATATGCGAAAATTTAATCTGAGAGATTGGCCTACATCCGTAATAATCAAACTAAATTGAGAGCTGAAAATTACGTTCATCTTCAGGATGCTTTACAGGCGAATGAACACCGCAACGGCATTGGGCAGTTGGTTATACTACCTTCATCATTCACAGGTGGACCTCGATATTTACACGAAAAATCGCAAGACGCCATGACTTACGTAAGAAATTACGGCAAACCTGATTTATTTATAACTGCAATATGTAACCCAAATTGGCCGGAAATCAAAGAAAATATTAACACCAATTTAACTCCACAAGACAGATACGATATAGTTAACAGAGTCTTCCATTTAAAAGTACAGAAACTCCTGCACCTCATTAACAAGTCTCATATATTCGGTCCGCCGCGCTGTCATATGTACACAATAGAATGGCAGAAACGTGGCTTGCCACATGTAGGTACACCTGTTGGTGTGGTTAGTGAACAAAATTAGACCAAACCAAATTGACAGGGTTATTTCAGCTGAATTACCGGATAAAGATGAAGATCCTATCCTGTACGAAATCGTAAAGAAACATATGGTACACGGCCCTTGCGGGACTTTAAACCCGAATTCTCCATGTATGCGAGATTCTAAATGCAGCAAAAAATTTCCGAAGTCGTTCCAAACTCAAACAAGTACCTACTAGCGATGACGGATATCCCAAATATCGTCGACGATCGCCAGAACAGGGTGGGCAAAATGCTACCGTCCGAAACCATGATATTGATAACCGATGGATCGTTCCCTATAATCCGCTCCTTTTGAAAATTTTTGATGCCCACATCAACGTAGAGTTGTGCAATTCAATAAAGTCAATTCAATATGTTACTAAGTACATTAATAAAGGCAGTGATCAAGCCACTTTCAGCATACAATCACCAAATGAAGTGGAAAAATATCAGTCTGGACGTTACATCTGCAGCTCTGAAGCTGTATGGAGGATTTTATCATTCGAAGTGCACGACCGGGCTCCCACAATTGTCCACATTGCAGTTCATTTAGAAAATGGACAAAGACTATATTTCACAGAGAACAATATACAAGAAGTTGTTAATAACCCGCGGGATACAACATTGACAGCATTCTTCAAGTTATGTGCTCAAGATGATTTCGCGAAAACACTGACGTATGACAGAGTTCCAGGTTACTATACATGGAACCAGAGTTATAAAACTTTTCAACGGCGAAAACAAGGTACTGCGGTTGATGGTTTCCCCGGAGTTAAAAAAACGGATGCTCTTGGCAGAGTCTACGTGGTTCATCCCAACAACAGCGAATGCTTTTATCTGAGAATGTTATTGCATATTGTAAAAGGCCCCACATCCTTTGCACACCTAAAAACTGTACAAGGTGTTGTTTACAATACTTATCAAGCAGCATGCAAAGCTATGGGGCTCTTGGAAGACGATTCTCACTGGGAAAGCACATTATCAGAAGCAGCTGTTTGTAGTTCAGCTACATCATTAAGATATTTATTTGCCGTCATAGTAGTGTTTTGTCAAGTAACTGATTCTGTTAATCTATGGAATAAATTTCAAGAAAATATGGCCAGTGATATTCTGATTCGGCGACGGCGAGAGTTAAACTCAGATGATGTACAATATGATCAAAACATATTTGACGAAGCATTATTGGAATTGAACAAAGTAGTGCAATTACTTTCGGGTAAATCGATCAAGGATTTTGGGCTGCCGATGCCAGCTAATACTACTAACTCAGATTTAACTAACAGTGCCGAATACACAAGAGAAACATCATACGATCAAACGAGACTTTTACAAAATATAGCTCAAGATGAGCCACGATTAAACATCGATCAGAAAAAAGTATTCACTGCATTACTATCAACAATTGATAACAATGAAGGGAAATTGTTTTTCATTGATGCCCCAGGAGGTACAGGAAAAACATTTTTAATCAATCTGCTTTTAAAAAAAGTGACATCTATCGGAAAAATTGCGTTAGCTGTTGCGTCATCCGGCATTGCCGCTACGCTTTTGGAAGGAGGCCGAACCGCACACTCCACATTCAAGCTCCCGCTGAAAATCGCCACCGATGATAATAACAGCGTCTATAGTGTTTCTAAACAGAGCAATACAGGAAAATTGATGCGTGACTGCTCATTAATAGTCTGGGACGAAGCTACCATGTCAAACAAGACGTCTGTGGAAGCACTGGATAGGACAATGCGCGATTTGCGCAACAAAAATTCACCTATGGGTGGATGTACAATTCTGTTCTCAGGAGATTTCCGTCAAATCCTACCAGTTGTGACTCGAGGAACACGTGCTGACGAAATAAATGCTTGCCTAAAAAGATCCAACCTTTGGCCACATGTCAATAAATTAAAGCTTAAAACTAATATGAGGGTTTCGTCATCTTCACGTGAGAACAGGCTATTTCCAGAGATGCTGCTAAAAGTTGGCAATGGAGAGTTAACACAAAGTGAGGGAAGGATTGACCTAGAAAACCTTTGCGTTTTGATAGACAACATCCAAGAGTTAGTCAACAATGTCTATCCTGACATTGATAACATAAGCTATAAGACAATATCTTGGTTTAAAGAAAGAGCGATTCTGTTACCAACTAACGAACAAGTAGATAAAGTAAATAACTTGATTCTTTCAAAGATTGATGCGCCGACGAAAATATACTACTCGGTCGATACTGTTCTCGATTTGGAAGAAGCTGTTCATTTTCCTACAGAATTTCTAAACTCTTTGAACCCGTCTGGACTCCCTCCTCACAAAATGGTGTTGAAAGTAGGTTGTCCTGTTATTTTATTAAGAAACCTGAATCCACCTAAACTTTGCAATGGCACGCGTTTGCTGGTAAAATCATTGAACACTTTCATAATAGAGTGCACAATACTCACAGGATGTGGTACCGGAGAAGATGTATTGATTCCCCGAATCCCTCTGATACCATCGGATTTACCCTTCCAATTTAAACGTTTACAGTTTCCGGTAAAGACATCTTTTGCAATGACCATTAATAAATCGCAGGGTCAAACCTTCAACGTTGCAGGCTTAGATTTGAGCGTTGACTGTTTTTCACATGGACAACTGTATGTCGCTCTTTCAAGAGTGACCTCCAGAGAAAACATGTTTGTATTGTCTAATGACAAGAAAGCTGTGAACGTTGTTTATAAAGACATTCTGTAATATGTTGTAAAAATAAAATAAATAGTTAAAAATGTAAAAAGTAAATAAGTAAAAATGTAGTGTATGAATTTAGATATTCCAAAGATAGCAGGAAATCTTCATGGTATAGGGAAAGGGGGATTGTTATACTCCAAATTTAACGCGTGCGGGCCACGGGCAGTAATGAATAAATCAAAACTACTGGATCGATTTTAATCACATAGGCTATATATTTTATACCCGTGCGAAGCCAGAGCGGGCCGCTATGTTTTTATATACAACGTTCACAGTTTTTCTGTACTGTATTTAGTATCAGCATTGCACCCGTGCGAAGCCGGGGCGGGTCGCTAGTCTAAAATATAAATCAACACTGTATCAGGGACTTGGAAAGTACTGTTAAACTCTTGTTGGCACGAGCCACTAAGGGGCTCAATTAGCTCGCGAATGGACTTTGTCCTGGAGGACATCGTCATGGCGATAGGTATACCGGACTCTATGTCCGACTTACAGCTATCTAAAATATGTCTAGCTATGCAAAGGGTTATTACTGCAGAGGGGACATCAACTATATTCTCAATAGCTCCATCGAGGGAGGATAGCGGGGTTCTGGCAGTGTATGCTGAATATAATTATAATAAATCTGTCATCTCTGTTGTCCAGACATACAACACTATCTTCTAGTGAATAGAAGGAAAAGTAAAAACCCCATTTACTATCCAGTCATTCTGGTTTTGAAGGTCAATAGCATGAGCCATTTTGTTGCTGACATAATCTCCTCTCAATTGTGACGTCTTTAAGTTCACATCGCTCATAGTTGTTCCAACAAGATATATTTGAAGAAAGTCTACGCGGCATTTTAAATCATATGGTGAACTACAGCCACTTACTGCGACTTTGATATTATCGGATCTTTAGAATTGGACAAAAGCGGAGTTTTGGTTATTCCGGAGTTGGCATAGTGCAACGAGTGCATTTTAAGAACTGGCTCAGCTTATACAATTATATGCAATCCGAATTATTTTAGATATAATTTTCACGTAGGTAATGTCTTCCCTTTATTTAAAGTTCTCGTGCATAGGTCAAGGAACACGTGTGTAACACATTTATAATATATATTTATTATGTCCGTGTCATATATATTTATTTCCTACCTACCCTCCCAATCAGTGAGAAATTACGAAGATATGTTTAATTTGACCAATGATGTCTATAAATAATAATTATCTGAATAATATCTCCTACATGCGAATTTCCAAAGGCAACCCGTTATAGCGAAGGTATTTATTCGGTTTTCGATCCCAAAGGATAAAAGTATTATAAATCGGGATCGTATGGACCAAACTTTTGGGTTTAAGTTTAATAAAATAGAGAGTTTACTGTAAGGAAGGTTGGTTATTTTATAGAATTATAATCATCATTGTGGAGGGGAGAAGGAATCAAAGTTTATGCACCTTTCTATTTTTCGCGCGATTCCTTGCTGTATATTTTCACTCCGAATGCCTCCAAATCTTCAGCTGGCCAGCTCACGAACGCGAAAATTACTATATCACAGCACGATAAACAAGAACACTCAGAACAGGAGTACGTCTGTCTCGACCGGCGCGTAATTTCTCACTGATTGGGATGGTAGGTAGGAAATAAATATATATGACACGGACATTATAAATATATATTATAAATGGCCTAACCAACGTGAAAGAGAAAGAAAATAGAAAGGCAATAAAACAAGTAAGGAAAGAATAAATCCTTTATAAATTGCAGTAAACTCAGGAAAACCGAAAATGCGGAAGAAATATTTCTTATTGTTTAAAAGTTTCTTATTGTTAGTCCGAGTCATGTCGGACAGTTGATTTTAATGTGTAGCCTTCGTATTTTCGCATAGTCAGCCTTAGTCAACGCCGAGCGGGGTCAGTTCTTACCGCTCGGACGATGGCTCCTCGGAGTGCGTTTTCTTTCGTGAAATCACCCGTGTAACGAGCTCTCACACGTTCAGCACAATACATAAATAGACGACGTTCCCGTTTTCGTCCATTGTATAGTCCCTAGAGGCAGTATTACACTGAACTTTTTACACGTGGAAGTAGGCGTGGAATATTTTTTTTATCTTAAGACCAGAACTAGAGTGGGCTATGAATTTATTCCATGAACTGAATCGCTGAATTGAACTGGGCGATTTTTTATATATTTTGTAGTGTTTTCTCGCTGTTTGTATTTTCATGTTGAGTAATTCATAAAGTTTATACTCGATATTAACTTATGATAAATAAATAAATAGCTACAGTAAATGAGTGTTGAATTACGGCTAAGAATCTGTTTAATACGGAGATTTAAACCGTATCAAGTCGATTCGTTGTCACTGTTAATTTTTCTATTTGCAGGTCCCAGTCTAGGTATTGATATTCGATTTCTACCTGACAAGATTTCTGCGTGAACTCAAAAATTGTTTGTTTCTTTCTTTCTATTGTTTATTGTTAAATTTCACAATTAGCGAGTTTATTATCTTACAACCATCTCTTACAACCAACCCTACTATGAAGTGTTTATATGTATGTCTGCGTGTAACATTTGTGTAAGTGGATTTCTTGCACTCGATCGACATAGTTGAAATGCAATGCCGTTAGTTTTATCTCAACGGAAAATGGTGACCGAGTTGGGAATCGAACACGGCACCTTACAATATAAGATCAGTCGACTTTACCACTATGCCACCGTGTAAATTCTTAAGGCACTTCTGCTTTAGGGAAAAAAAATCTTAAGGCACTTGTGCTTTAGGGAAAATAAATCAGCTGAATCGTACAAGGACAGATTAGCTTTTTTTAAACTCGATAGTCTTGAAGACAGACGTACAACCTGCGATATGATGTTTCTCTACAACGTAATAAATAATATTTTTGACAGTGCGTATCTGGTCGAAAAGATATCCATTCTGGCTCCTCCTCCCATTACTCGGAACCCGAACCTGTTTTTTATAAAGAGATATAACTCTAATTATACGAAGCATTCCCTAATAAACAGAGCTGTGACAACGTATAACGACAGGTTCGTGTACATTGACATTTTTTCATCAGTTAAAAGTCACTTTAAGGAAACCATTCAAAAATCTTATCAGTCCTTTGTCCCCCGTATTTCATATAATGACTATTAATCGCTTGAACAGTTTACATGAATAGCTATTTTGTAATTTTTTGTAATTTATTTTTTTTTAAATATATTTTTGGTACAAAATAATAATTATTGTTTATAATCTCGAGGTAAAATTTCATTTTCATTTGTTTTTTGTTCTTTCGCTTTTTCTATCATATTAAATCACTGCTAAGAATGTATATATATAAATAAGGTATAATAACGGAGATATGTACTGATACACATTATAGATAGATAGTGTTACCATAAAAATTTTCATAGTTTTATTGTTATATTTTGTATTTGTTATGTATAAACGCTGTTTGTTTACCAAATAAAATAAATTAAAATAAATCGGATGGTAAAATAATCATAATATTAATTTTCAATTGTTTTGAGACATCTTACAAAATTTGAACACGGCGGAAGCAACGTATTGTCTTTTTTCGACAGTATCAGATTTGCGAGAGGGCAAAGTAATGTGGCAGTGTATCCTTATAAACCATTTTTTCTTCTTTCCAAACATTCTTTTCTTGGACATAAATAGGTACGTTTTGGTTTTTCCTTTTATGGTTGTAAGTCCTTCCTTATCACATCTATCAAAAAATAGCTGTCGAATATTGCCAGGTGGCAATTAGCTCGCCTTTCCGTTAAAATGTAAAGGAATGAAGAGTTTTATTATTATTATTATTTAATAAATGAAAGCAAAAGGTTCAAATTGATTTTGCTTACATAAATGTGTCATTTAATCGCCACGGAATAAACGCCTTTAACCCGTCGGACGCCGGCAATGCCTATAGGCATTTTGCGTCGTTTGACAGATCCGCCCGTAACCGTTACGGCCGACCACCACATATATAAATATATATAAATATATATATAAATATATAATATACTTGACTAACAAGATTATTAGGTAAAAAGAGGAAATTCATGAAAAAAGGATAATGTTAGCATTTATTCACAAAATGGACCGAAAAGTTGCGACGCAGTTTTTTGCTCGCGAAGACTGGCTTCCGAGCGGTTAAAGATTCGTAAAAATCGTATATCAAAAAATCATTCGTCAGCTCTCATAATAATGAAATTGAAATTGAATAATTAAAAAAAAAGTTTAAACCCATCTTACATGCTAAAGATAATAATTACAAGCACTTATTTGACGTGAAACTATGTTTTCTTCATACTAAATTTCCGTTAAATTTTCTTAAAATAATAAACCAAATTAAATGATAATTTGAAATACCTACAGTATAAATACATACGTATATTTACAAATATATTATACCTACTATGTAAGCATAGATACCGACCCCCTCAAGTGAATGGCGATTAGCTCGGATTGCCTACGGCAAAATGTATATAAATTTATATTTACACACACATTTACATTTACATAGAGCGGGGTTTACTATAGAGCTATAGCATTACTATAGAGCGGCGCACATTTACATTTATATTTACATTTATATAAATTTATATACATTTTGTATACATTTTGCCGTAGGCAACCAGAATCGGTCGCCTCGCATTCGAGGGGTTTTAAATATAATAAGTTCATATAAATACATATTTAAATATAAGTTCGTATTTAATAATTATATCCATACACATAAAAATATATACACTTCTAACAATTTGAATACATATTTGTATTTCTTGAAAAGGCGAGTCGTTTGAATTGTGATTTATTTTAGGGGCATGGCATCATATCAATTTACAACTTTATTATATGAGCGCATAATATATGGCACCATCTAGAATAGTGCGATTTTAGTGGAACAATGCTGCGGGCGGAACACGAATTTTTTAACGTAAATATCAATAGAGAATTGCTGGTAATACCGTAATAATGCTAAATTAAAAAATCCAGCAGCGTATGAATTCAACATTTCTCGTTAAATTAAAGAAATATCGTTAAATTAAAGAAAGTGCGATGCCCTAGGTACATCCATTTTGTAAATAATATTCAAAGTCGAAGTAACTGCCCACCGAGAAAATGTTCGATTCTGTGGACAAGCTCTTGTGCATTGCCATACAACTCTGATACACATTTCGCGTAAATAAACACGGCTCGCCGAGAGATAAACAAGGTGGACAAGCTTCCATAGTGATCTATAGCCCACTGGCGGCCGCGTCTAGATACGGCGAATTAACCGTGGATTTTCACGGCGAAAGAAACGTGTGTGGGTAAGAGGCCTTAAGTATTTTTTGACTTAGGAACGGATCCCAGTGCTTGAGAGTCCCTCTTAAGGCGCGTGGAGTCGTGAAACGATCATATTTGAAGGCCGATAACTTTTAAATTAGCCTACTGACAATTCCAGAAAAAATATATCTCAAGCATTAATATATAAGCTTCAATCTGATCGTTTAAAAAAAATGTAGAACATAAAATACTATACAAAAAAAAATATTGAAATGAAGCTGTTTTCAACTTTAATTACGTAACTACTTCTAAACTGCAAGTGATATTTTCATGGCACTTGCAGTTAAATATTGCTAACACATTTATCTTTAAACTGATCGTTTCTTATTCTAGAATAATAAATAGTTTTGACGAAAAGTAATTTAAACTACATATACTATAAATGTGACGGTTTTAGGCGACGGCCGCCAGTGTTCCACAAACAGTCCGACGAGGAGGGTGTCGCTGCGCTGCAATCCGCGTCCGCGAAACTGTAATATGTTTGCTGTGTTGCGACTTTGAAATAATCGAAAATGCCGCCGATAAGGAAAGCTGCAAAAAGTTGGGCTAAAAAGGCCATGAAAATGAACGAAGTAAAATACAAAATACCTATTCCTACAAAGAGTCAAAGTGTACGTAAGAAAGCGAAAAATTGTAGGTAGGTAGGTATTTACCTACAATTTTACTTTCCCAAAAAGGAAAGTATTGTGATCGCGCTAAAAAAATTTTGAGATGATGACGGAAATATACATTTTGAGACCCCCTAAGACGATTGAGACCATTTTCAGACCGATCTCTTTTTGTGTGTATGTATGTGTGTATGTATGTGTATGTATGTGTATGTGTGTATGTATGTGTGTATGTATGTTTGTTTAATTCTACTCTTTATTGTGAAAATTTCACAATGGGCGGGTTTATTGTCATATGACAATTTCTTACAACTAACCCTACTGTGACGTGTTTATATGTATTTATGCGTGTAACATGTGTGTGTGTGTATCTTGTTATTGCATTCGATCGACAGAATTGAAAATGCAATTCCGTTAATTTGATCTCAAGTGCAATTCCGTTAATTTGATCTACTTAGAAACTTATGCAATAAATTAGTCCAGTTACAAAGGGACACAAAATATCTATTGAGATTCCGGAAGTATTTGACACAGAAAAAAATCATGATCCTAAGAAAAACAATTCGCAAGATCATAAAGATTTATAAAACTGATTCTGAATCAGAGAGAAGGTGTAATATTGAGCCATTCTATAATGATCTTCTGTTGACCCACTTGCACGCTTTTGGCGATCATAGTCGGTGCAAAGCAAACTTTTGTACTGAGATGAATAAATCAGATATGATATCAGAAGCAGCTGACAAAACTTTTTTTACAAGTACTCTCTGGGGTAGAATTTGTTTCCTTATGTCAAATGTTGCTTCACATGCTCCAAGTTTAATACATGATGTACACTTAGTAGAACGGTTTAACAGTATAGTAGCGAAGCTTGTTGGCGGTAAAAGAACAAATTTGAGCCTCAAAGGCTCCTACCAGACAAGGTGCCAAGCCTGTTTGGTTTCATTTAACTCGCACAAATTGATGTCTTCCCTTTACAACATTGTCATAGGTCGTAGCCCCACAGGCATAATAAAACATTTGGAAAAGCAGCGATTGCAAAGGATGGTCAATATGAGAAAAATCAGTCGAAAGAAAAACAGATTACTTTTTTCAATAGGACATTACGTAAATTATGGAGAAAAGTGTGAAAAACCAGACATGCTGCAAGAAATATTTGAAAAAGAAAAATGCACTTTCTTACATAACTTAAATTGGACTGACGAGGAAGGAGATGAAATACAGAATAAAACTGTACTGCAGAGTACCTGCAGTGAGTGGATGGAGATAAAAAGGACTATTTTGATAGCTTCAAACTTTGGAAGAATTATAAAGAGACGTAAAGATGTCAGTTGCGTATCTTGTAAAGGATATATTATACAAAGATTCTTTATCCCATGTAATATCAACTAAGCATGGAAAAGATAATGAGAAGTAAACTATTGGACAGTTAAAAATGCAAGAAAATATTGATATAAAACCATGCGGGTTGTTTATAGATAAAGAGATACCCTTCCTCGGAGCTTCTCCCGACGGTGTTGTAGGTGACGACTTGATCGTCGAAATCAAATGTCCTATCATTGCATTTCAGAAAAGTATCGATGAAGCCATCAAAATCGGTATTATAAAATGAGCAAAAATGGAATCTTACAAATTAATAAAACCCATAACTGGTATTTCCAGATACAGGGGCAACTTCACATACAGATAAATCCAAATGCCTTTTAGGTATTTGGTATGGACAAAACGAGCCTTTAAAACAGAAATAACAACAAAAGATGACTCTTTCTGGGATAATGAAATGAAAAACAAACTAAAGACATTTTATTAAGATTGTTTGCTACCCAAATTGATAGACCCAAGAAATTCAAGAAACATGCAAATAAAAGATCCTGAATATATAAAAAAGGCCATAAAAGAAAAACAAAAAATGATCGAAGCTAAGATAAGTAAAGCTGCATCTAAGAGAAAGCTCATTGAAGTCAAAGAAACAGCAGTTGAAGAAGATCAAGAAATGGTTTATGAAAAGCTAGTATTACATAAAACACTTTATGAAATGAAAGAACATGATAAAGAGAAATCACCAGAAACCATAAATATAAGCATAAGACTGTGTGAGGAAGATAAACCGGTGTCTGAAAAATATGATGTAGAAGAAGAATGTGTCGGTCCTAGAGATGTCCTAGAGAGAAACAAAACTATTATATGCTTTGTTATATTATGATATACTCCTACGATTATTTTATTGATTCACACATCTCTGATGTGGTCTTAACCTAAAAAGTAAACCGACGAAAAGTAGTTTTTTAATAACACAGGGTCGCTATAAGTTTTCTGATTATTGAGTGGTACTTACCTAAATACGTAATTACCTAAATAAATATAGTATAAAATAAAACATTCAAAAATATAATTTTAAATTGTTTACTTATTTAAATATCGTCGCTGATTATATATATATATATATATATATATATATATATATATATATATATATATATATATATATATATATATATATATATATATATATATATATATATATATATATATATATATATATATATATATATATATATATATATATATATATATATATATATATAACATTATCGCTTTGCATCATACATATTATCGCTTCGCAATCGTTCTATGAATTTCAAACATTATTTCGGCATTAGTCGCGTGATTTTTTAGCGCGGGCGGGGGAAGCGGAAAGCAATAGGCCACGCCTCATCGTCCAAGGTCATTGGCGTGCATACGAGCCTTAATCACTTGATTTAGCTATTGTGATTTATACTTATTCCCAAAAATAACAGTGCATTGAATGGAACCAATTTTCAGTCTATAGAGACTTACTAAAGGCACTACTGCGCCACTTTTTTGAACAACAGGAAAAGCGTATGCAGCGGTGTATCGGAATTATATTTTTTTGTATTTTCAATAAAGTACAATTTTTATACGGATACACACTATATATATATAAAAATTAATGTGTATTTATTTAGCCGATAATATCATAAAGTCTGACCAACCTACATAACAATGACGAACCGTTACTTCGCAGTACGTTTAATTTACTAATCCCGCGTCCAAGTTTCAATTTGTATGGCAGTGTTAACATCGTTGTAAAACATTAGGCACGGTAGGTAATTGAACCAAGCGATGGAAAGTACCTTTACGTATGCTACGCAACTGGGACACGTTAATAATTGCTGCGTGTAAAAGAAAATTAACCAACTAAATTGGTGAATCGTAATGAATCACCTGAAAGCCAGTTACAAATATTTTCGAAATAAAAAAAATAAAAAAATCTTATCGATTTCATCATGCAAATTAACGACAAAATTTTAATTAACTCTTGTTTTCATAACATGTTGTGACACGCGTTTTTTTTAAATTAGTCACATATAATTTATATAAACTTTTAGCTAAACCCGGACCCGCTGTGGCTCAGTCTGATATGAAATGAATGGGATACGCTCCGATGTCAAAGAATACCTAAGATTTTCATCCGTGCGGGTACACTTTGTCGCGCGTAAACGTATGCAACGTTGTGTGAATATTTCATTTTATTATAAAAGGCGCGCATTTAAATGCAACGTTGGGCCAAAATTTTAGGTCAATCGACAGACTAATTTTCCGAATTTTTATATACAAAAATATAGTAAATGCGGTAAGTCCACCAAAAATACTTAATTCGTTTAAAGGGGTGGCTTCTGTACCAGAGAAGCGTTTTATTAGAATGAACAGCCCATTCAATTTATTGCCTACATAAATTAGTCAGTAGTTACAAGTTCCACTGACTATTACAAAGCCTTCGAGTGTGTAAAAGATAAAAAGCTCATCGAGATTTTAACTTTAAAAAGCTTAGATTCGGTAGATCCCAGATTTATTAGCAATCTATACTGGAATAAAACTGTTAATGTTTTAGTTGACAGAAAAACGCAAGAGTTAGTTAAAATAATAATATACGGGATACGTAATTCAATGTTGTATCCTGCTGCACCTTATATAAATTCCATATATATTTAATCGATAGAAATATTGTGAAAATTATCTATATATTTTTATTAGAGTTAGTTAACGCTCTGTTGTAAAACTCTCGTGGATGGGAATAGATGAATGCTTTAAAGGAGTTATTTACTGCATCTTAGATTTAGGAGTACATTTTTTTCCTTAAAGAGTTGTCTGGATTTCCAAAGAAGTGAAGGGTGGGTCTATTTGCGACCGATTGGCGAAAGAATTCTCGAAATCGGGAAACGTGTTCTTGAGATATTGTCGCGTCAGGCAGACAGACAAACAGACGTATTTTTTACGTTTCTCTTGTTATAAATATTCTTAAACCTGAAGATCTTTTTTAGCGTTTTTTAAAATTTTGTTTCAGCCTTGTGCAAGACGTTTTGCGCCAGTCCAGTTTTGCGGGCCGGGCTAGCGCAAGCGTAATTTTTGTAATAAATCTTTACTTTCGAATTCCTTCAGCAGAGTGTTGTCCACATCAATGTCACCATTGATATATCTGTTCTCTACCTGTCTAGCATTTGTCATGGGGCGCGAGGGGGCTACTTCCAATTCTCAGTATTATGATAAACGACCCTCAGGGTCGGCCATCTGTCTCGGACAGCGCTAGGTTTGACCACAAGAGGCGGGTGCTGACAACGGCATTAGTCAGTTGCCTCGGGGGATCCGGCCTGACTTGATAACCCTCAACAGCATCTTCGGTCACTCCACGAATCTGACGGATTAATGTATAAGGTTTATGGAAAATTAAACACGTTTTTATCTCTTCTTTATGGGTGAGTTTTAACTAGTGCACCAAGTTACCAATAAAATCGTTAAAATAATCGCAAACTTACCTACTTAATAAACCAATCCTCAAAAATCGCTTCACTGTTTTCTAATGAGATAGAAATATTGTCTTGTTTTTTTAAATATACACCACAAGAAACATACACTGTATACGATAACTGGCAATATGGAATTTTACGCCTCAACATTGGCTCTTTTTCTTCGAATACGCTTTGGCTTTTAAAATCCTGGCTTTATATCTGTTTATTTGTTTGTTTGTTTGTTTGTAGTCTTTATTGTAATACTTCACAGTAAGTGGATTTACTGTTTAACGATAATCTCTCACAACCCACCATACTATGAAGTGTTTTATATGAATGTGTACTTGTAAAGTGTGTATTGTTATTGTATGTGATCGACATTCAAATGCAATTCCATTATAAAATCGAAGACTATCGCGGTTGTTTGACATTATAAATAGGATAGAAAACCCCCACCACCGAGCCCGGCCCCCCACCACCGTTATAACCTACGCAGTGGCGGCAGCGGTTTGCGGCCTACCCGCAAAACAACGGACTGACAGATCTTCAGTCTACCCTAGACAACGGCGGCTGCAACGTCACCGAAACGTCGGGTCCTACAAATTTCACGCGGTAAATTCGTTTTCTATCCTATTTGCAATTCCATTAATTTTATCGCAATGGAAAATAGCAAGCCAGTCGGGAATCGAACCCGGAACCTTACAATGTATTATTAGGCGACCTATAACCACTGCGTCGCCGTGTAAGAACTTTTTAGTTCATAAAGCCAGGATTTATGCCTAATTTCAGAAATTTAGAATATTATTAAAATAAAATACTTTTATTTTTTTTTCATTCTACCAGTCAACGCGTTATAATAGTCACTTTTATAATATTTAAATATTATTTATTGTGAGGGATTTAAAGAAAATGGTTTATTCGAAAAAAAAAACTTTTTATTGTGACGCCTAGATTAATAAAATCAAAGTTTTTGAAGAAAATTACCAGCATATACTAAAGAAGAAAATGTAAGTTCAATTTTGTGCTAAAAATTAGTTGTGTTATCAAATTAGTTGTCCATATATTAGCACGCGAAACCAGCTACAAGCGTATTAGAACAGGCTATAGCCTCTAAGTTAGGTTTTTTTTCAAATTAGGTTCTATTTTAGTTAGGTGACATGGAAATATGATCAATGGCGACAGGTTTTGGCAAACCACATAATTAGTTTTTTGCTAGTTGATCTATGATTTTAATTGTACATTTCCATTTTACTGTAAATGATTTTGAATTAAAAATCAAATAAATAAAAATTAAAGTATTCGAAAGAAAACAGCTTAGTTTGATTCTCATTTCCTTATTCAAACATTCCAAAATTAAAATGAAAAAAAAATCCTAAACATTATTTATAATGCCAACTGTTCCATAAAAAATATATTTTTTTGTTTCTTTACTTTTAAAACAAATACATCTCTAGAAAACTGTTGGGCGTATTTTTTTAATATTGGGCCTTAATATTTTATTATTTTTTAAATATCCATGGGATCCGTTAGAATAACCTTTTTATGTAATCAATCATTTAAGAACTTTATGTATATATTTTTATTAGGTATTTACCTATGTAATTTCCTTTTTTTCATACTGCTGATTTTAAACTAAAATGACCATGGTTCAAGTTGGAATTTAAAATTCAAAAATATTTTGTTTCAAAGCAATGTTATTCATTTTTCTATATCATTTATTCAGATATATTCATATGTGCAATCTAGTTGCAACAACGCATTTACGCTTGCGTTGCTTTATTAAATCAACGCCAGATAAAAATGTTCTGAATTGGGTTGTCATTTAGATCTTTAAAAATGGATCTTGTATGATCGTAATCATTCATCATAATGTCCAAAACGCAAGGTGGGTCAGAAAAAAAACATCGTAGCTATCTGGTGGTTCTCTGTCGGTTTTAATGGTGGTTTCTTGCAATCTGTCAGTGCAGTTAACGCAAATGTATGCTTTCAAGAACTGATAATAGTTATATGGAAGCTCGCGATTAAACAACTGAGGCCGGTCAATCGCCCTTCGCCATCGAATCTGCACGACAAGCCACGACCACACACTTTAGAGAAAATAGTTGCAAAGTTGCAGAATTTGCGATCTAAACTCCTTGATAGTACTCGTTATACAAACAGTACTCGTTATACAAACCCCAACTCACATTAAAATGGCAAAACTGCAAAGTGTCAATATATCATCATGTTTTATATGTTATAAAAATAGTCTTAAATTGTCTTTGTAGACAGGCGTGTGTACCTAATATTATTTGTTTTAAGAATTTCTTCACGATAATGTTTTTGTCTAGAAGCCGCTGATATAAAGCTTGATAATGTTAGTAGTCTCGTGTCGTAGATAATAGCTTCTTAAAGTCGTATATAAAAGATTCTTACTTGAATGGAGATACATAGATTTGGTCGTTCCTCTCTTTCTCTCCCTCTCTCTCCCTCTGTTGTCAGTCCTACCGCTGCTGGACCTAGCGCTAAGCCGCTTCACAATGCCAAGGTGGCAACAGAAGACACTATCGCTAGTTATCCTATTGTGTTTAAGTTCGCTAAACAGCCAACATGAAACCTCTGTAAACTCGAACTGGCACAATCGCGTGGCGGCAACAATAACTTAAATTGGACAATGGAAGAATCGTTATAATTATTGCAGTCTTTCCTGTTTAATTTTTTATGACATTTATGTACAGATAGATATAAATTTTGTAAAAATCAGTATTAATCGCACAGACCGTTTTTAATCACATAATCGACGACAATTATAACCTAAAACATTTTTCTCATAATCGACTTTTAAAAAAAACCATTATTTTGGATAATACATTTTTTTGTTATGTAAAGCATTAATAGGGATCACACTGAATGCAGTTTTAATAAATACTGGTAATTCATAATACCATTGCCGCCATTTATTTTATATCCGTTTAAATAAGCGATTGTAATTGGGGAATTTATATAAGTGCACCTAATATATACACCTGGTTTTTTAAGAATATAAATATTATTATGTTGAAGAATATAAATATGGTATTCATTTTGTTTTCTCATTATTTTCACTGAATTTCGATAGAATTTACCTGTAGAATTTAGGAAACTGTAAATAATATGTATTTCATGTATAAGGGCCCTTACCACGCAGGGGGGTAGTGCGGGTTTCCTGTTTGTGTGTACTGACAAAAATATAACGATTTAATATACGGAAATATATACATTTTAACAAAATTACGTATATAATGCGGACTGTGGTCCATTCGTATGTATTACCATGACGCGTCACGGTGTTGGCGTGACTGTAGTTATCATCTCGTAATGTTATTTCATTACGTCGCGATCTTGGCACCTCGCTTCTAACGTGACAGCATGTAGTATTATACAAACAGTTAAAGTCGGACACAGAACTACAGTATATGGTTATTTTCATATCAACCTTAAAGAAAATGTTGTTTCAACAAAATTGGAGTAATGAAGTTTCAACAAAATTTCTTGTAATTCAACAAAATTACGATTAAGACATAGTCATTCTGTATAAAACCGTAATAACAAAATGGTAATGTAAG
Source organism: Micropterix aruncella (assembly GCA_944548615.1). Taxonomy (NCBI): domain Eukaryota; kingdom Metazoa; phylum Arthropoda; class Insecta; order Lepidoptera; family Micropterigidae; genus Micropterix; species Micropterix aruncella. Next base: position 14,923,354 of record OX155965.1, read on the forward strand.
AAACTATCCAATATTTTTGTCAGTGTGTGTGTGTGTGTGCGTGTGTATCTGTGTACGACAAGTTGTGATAAGCTGCGTGGTTAACTTCTCGTATTATAATAAAAACTTCTTGCTTTATTTTATTTATTAGTTGTTGTGACGATACGTTGCAACACGGATACAAATTTTGATCAGGGATCTGCCCATGAAGTTGTTAACGACCTAACCTAAACCAACTCCCCTATTTTGTTTCTCCGAAAATATTATTGCCGATTTTTCGATATCATTAGAGACCTTACACATATGTATGTAAAAATAAGCAGATTATTATGTCAAATCGAATCAAATCAAGTTTATTGTCTTCAAAACTCTACAAATAATTGTTTAGACTTATAATAAAGTACCAACTGTGGATCCACGATACTATGTAATTTGAATGTAATTAAATTTAACTGTAATAATAACTTAGTGCTTACTGTGTATCCATGATATTATATTATTTAAATGTAAAATCCAAGGAACAGAAACAGTGATTAAAATGCTGATATAATATTTCAGTAGATAGCCGCTTAGCATTAAATAATTCACAAAATCGGGTGAAAAGTTTTCTCACCATATTAATTATAATAATCGTATAAAATACTAGATTTATATCAGATCATGCCCTATCTGTTGGATAGAAACAAGTATGTGTTGTTTCATGGCTCAATCCCCTTTTTTACTATTTTCTCCGATTCTACAACTTTTCTTATTGAATAAAAATACGTGCAAAGAAATACAACTAGACGCGGTACGTGATGTTTCGCGTTTAGAGCAAATGCTGAAATAGACATTTTCAGCATTGGAATATTCTTGCAAAATCGCAGCTTGCAGTTCTTCAGCGATACGCATTAAATCGTCTTCATTTTACTGTGGAAAATACATGTACATACAACTTTTATTTTAGCTCCGACCCGGAGCTCCAACCCGGTAGCTCCGTAACATCCCTTGCGGGACCAACGGCGGACTCCCCCAATTTCCAGGTTATAATTTTTTATATGTCAAATTTCAATGCGATCATTTTGCATAATTTTTTTTTATGATCCGTATAGTGGTTTTCAAGTTATGGTCGTTTGTATCAAGGTCGGTCGACTCGCACCGATTTTACGCGCGAAAATGTCGCGCGCAAAAGTGATAGCTGAATTTTTACTTCGCGAGAGGAGGGGTAATGAATGTTGTGGCAGTCACAGTTTATGTTCCTGTTAATAGAAAATAATTAAAATCATGAACGATCTACTAATTCAAAAATACTTTTCCAAATAAGTTGCCTACTTAAAAACTAGAGAGAACAAAATCAAATCCGTTTGGATTTCATTTTGTTGTATATTATGTAGATTTGATGTTAATTATATTGGTTTTGTCAGCACTAATATCAAGCAATCATATTACATACGGAAATATCAATTGCTTCTTTTCACTAGATATCGTAATCAATTTTACTTGACGGAAACAGAACCTAGCAAGGAATTGAGAATAAATAGACATTTTACTACAGAATAAAAACATTTTTGATTATAGTAACTATTTATCTTTAAATTGAAAACTTTTTTTTTTTGTAATATTGAACATTTATTTCGAAGCAAATTGGAAAGTGTATTTCATTCAATGTATTGTCAGTCGCTAGCTATGACGTTCTCCCATCTTTCTGGCAAGAGACATATTTCCCGACGGAAGAAATCTTCGTCCTTAGAGGCTATCCACGATTCCAACCATTTTTCAATATCCTCGAAAGACTGGAAGCGCTGCTCGGAAAGGCCATGGGCCATTAACCGGAACAAATAGTAATCGGATGGCGCAATATCTGGGGAGTACGGCGGGTGAGGTGGGATATCCCAGCGAAGCGTTTCCAGGAAATTCTTGACCTGCATCGCGACATGTGGTCGAGCATGGTTATGCTGGAAAATTACCTTGTCGTGTCTTTTAGCGTATTCTGGCCGTTTTATCTTCACAGCATCGCTCAAATTCTTGAGCTGAGCTCGATAGCGATCGTCCGTGATGGTTTCTCCCGGTTTCAGGAGCGTAATATATGACACCCTTTTGGACCAACCAAATGCAAAGCATTACCTTGGATCCGTGGATGTCTCTCTTCGGCGAGGCTGTTAAGGTCGATGGAAGTGATTCACCGGAGTACGAGCTATATTTTTTACGTTTGGGGTTCTCGTAAAAGATCCACTTTTAGTCGCCCGTTATTATTCGGTGGAGAAACCTTTTCTTTTTTGACGGCGAAGGAGCATATCACAAGTCATGAAACGTCTTTCGATGTCTCTTGACTTCAACTCGTGAGGAACCCAATTCCCTTCCTTTCGAATGACTCCCATAGATTTAAACGTCTCGAAATGGTTGAGGGATGAACATTAAGCACTTCACTTATCTTTGCCAGTGTCAGATAATCGAATTCGGATTCTTCAAATTTTTGATCCTGGCCTGGGCGCTCTTTGTCTTGCACGTCGAAATCACCACTTTTGAATCGGAGAAACCAAGTCTCAGCAGCCCTTTCTGTCGCAGTAAATTCCCCGTAAGCCTCCAGCAGCAATCTATGACATTCTGCGGCAATTTTCTTAAGATGAAAGCAGAAAAGCATTGCTTCCCGCAAATGATGTTTTGTCGGCTGAAATTTCGACATCTTCGAAGCTAACAAAATTACCGTTTGTTGACACTTCAACGACTGATAATTGAAGCCTAATAATAACGCTTCAACATGAAGTATTTTGTAATTTGTTAAATGACTAGAAATATAAGTATTTCCTAAGAAATATAAGTATTTTTTAGGAAATCGAAATTTTCAATGCAAGGTCCTAATAAATTGGTTCTTTTTCTCTAACAATACATCACTGATAAAGAAATGTGTATAAGGTATAATAACGGCGATATTGTGCACATATAATTAACGATAAGTAGTTTTAACATATGTTTAGTCATATTTTTTTTATCGTTGTTTGTTTGTTGTTTATAAACACTGTTTCTTAATCAAATAAAAAAATAAAATAAAAATAAATGAAACTAGCTTTAGTAATCCATTGTGTTGTGTTCAGGAGACGAAATCTTGTAATTGTTTATTTGGTTACTCTTCCGGGACAGGTTGGGACAGGTTTGAACAGGAGTCGGTTTGAGGCAGCCGGAGACAATTCTCGCAGCATTGTTCATCGTTCGCAGCATCTTTTAATCATGTGATCATGAGATTAAAAAATCTAAGTTGTAAATAAAAAAACATTTTTAAAATCACTAAGGTTTTCGAAATTATTTTATTATTATTATTTATTTATTTCCACAATAATTCAAGTTACAATTTACAGAAACAAAATCCCTATCCTAAAACAAAAACATTTTATAATAAGTGTACATATTATACCTAGCTTAGAAAGGAAATTCATCTTTTGACATATCGGTTTACCACCTCATTAGGTATGAACCTGTGTTGAGGTGGTACTAACATCGCTAACTTATTTTGAGACGAGAAGGCAAGTCTTATGTAATACGTGTATACAATTTAAAAATTAAAGAAATGTCCTGGAATATGGGAGCCAAATTTAATATTTCATTTCCTTATTGAAAATTTGCTGTCAGTTATTCAATTTTGGGATGACCGTTGCGCGGAGCCACACGCTGATAATTAAAATAACATTTTATGAAATCAACCGCATTATTATGCAAATGTCGGTCTGCGCTGTGCAGATACTGTCAGTATACATTTTACGGGCGAACTCTGTCAGAACCGATAATTAACGGCATGCAAACATTCCACTCAAAAGCACAAATGCAGATATTTGCAGAACAGCTTTGTAGCGATTGCCTGAAATTTATTAATGTTGTTTCATTTTATTAAAACGCCAATATGAGTCGTTTGTTGTATGCGATTAAATTTGTAGATAAAATGAAATATTTGACTAAACGAGGTATTCTGTCATTTTATGATCAAACGCTGCCAATTGAAAATGGCTGTTTCGAGTAAATGGAATAAAAAGGCATCGTTTTTTTAATTTAATTTTTCCTTTAATCAAGAAAAATATTTGAAATTTTTTAAAAACAATAATTCGGCGTCAATACTAATTAGGCGGCGGCTGTTCCAAGGAAGACACCAATTTTATATGATATAGATATAGAAGACAGCAATTTAAACGTAATTTTATAAAAAAAAATATTTCCTATATATTATTTTCAAGTTGGTTGCAAAATTGTAATAGAAGAAAAAACATTGAAAAATCATTATAATCTATAGTACTTATCATAACTTATTATTATAAGTTATGATAAGTAAATAATAACTTATAATAAATAAACTATAATAAATAACTTATAACAAATAAACTTTTAATAACCTATTAATATAAGTTTTTACTTATCTTATAATAATAACATAAGTAATATCATTGATTTTATAGTGTAATAAAATCAGTGGTAATATCTAATTATAAAATAAATACAAATACAAATTATTACGTCATAAAATTAAAATCTAAGATCTGTTTTTGCTTTTGTTTGCTGGTTAGATTTCTGTCTGATATTGTAATAAAACTGACGTAGTAGATTCGTTTACACTATATTACCACAAAACATTCTCAGTATATATATTTTTTTGTCATGACTTGGCAGCCATCATCAGCCGGTAGACGTCCACTGTTGGACATAGGTCTGCCCCATAGAATGTAATGACGAGCGGTCTTGAGCCGTCTTCATCCACCTAGTTCCAGCGACCTTAGTTATACCGTCGGTCCATCTTGTGGGGGGCCATCCTACACTGTATCGTGGTAGTTCGAGAACCTTTTTCCCTTAACGGTTGTCGGTTCTGCGAGCTACATGGCCTTCCCATTTCCATTTCAAGTTGGCAATTTTACGAGCTATATGAGTGACCTTGGTTCTATTGCGGATTTCCTCATTTCGTATCCTGTCGCGCAGTTAAACTCCAAGCATTGCTTTCACCGTGGCTCGTTGCGCGACTTTGAGCTTGTATAAGAAGCCAATAGCGACCACGTCTCAGTGCCATACTGGCAACACATCACTGGCAACACGCACTGATTACAAGGGGTGATATTACTACACGGGATTTTTTTCTGTGGGTGAATCGTGGGTCGTGAAATGTACAACGTGGTAAGAAACTTTTGATAATTTTTATTGGAAAAAACCAAAAAAAATTTTTTTTTTAAAAAAAGATTAAGAGAAATAGGTTTCAAACAAAATGTATAGGATTATTTTTTTACCCTCATTTTTAGAACCAATATCCGACTAAAAACGTTAAACGGAGGGCTGCAGAACTAATCCAAAGATATATATTTTTTTTTTGCATAAATGTGCAAAATCTGGCAAAATGATCGGAATGCCAAGGTTGCGATACTTCTCATCGAGCGATCGATGAGACGTATTGGCTTGTTTCTATTTTTGCTGGTTTGGTAGTTAGTTAGGGTCATTCATTGTACCCGTTTGTTCCATTGTAGTATATATGATCCTACTTTCACCAAAAAAACACATCCAGATTTCAATGAATAGCCCATAATTCAAGTCCCTTAATTTAATGTACAAAGCCACCGGAGTCAGCATTTTAAACCTCATTCTTTTGTATACGGTCGCTCGACAAACACATCGGATTTATCACATATGCATGCGGCGCCCTCTAACTACGAACGCCCCCACAAATGGAGCGGAGACCGCGCGCAACATAAGATTCGGTTCGCTCGCTAATCCCGAAATTTATTAAGCACCGTCCGCAGCGGCAGCGGCATCTAGCGGCGGAATTTTGAATTTAAATCCGCCAATTTACGGGCGGTGTGAGGATGTATTTGAAATTATGATCATCCCTAGCAGAGGGTCCCACCCACTGCCCAAATTTATGGGTAGCAAATAATTTTCGCTCGGAAAAAGACCGGAAGCGAGTTAGACTGCGGTCTCGAACATCGCTAACTCGTGTCTCTATAACTTACCGCAGTCAGTTTTAGTATATCTATATGTTACGAGGGTCATACAGAAAGTAAGGTTACAGGGGCTCCTGAGGCCGATGGTTTTTTTTATTCCAAAGTTGGTACATCTGGCGTGTAGTGGGTGTCCTAACGGTCAGTATGTTAGGTCCTACGTATTTGTCGGCCATTCCGTGCAATAACAGTAAATTAATTCGATGGAGAGGTAGTCGCGCGCTCCCGCCACTTGCCCCTTCAGTCATCCATTTTTTTGATTTTTCAGAGCTATACCGCATCAAATATCCATCGAATGACTAGGGATGAGACGTGGGTGTGTGACTGCATACTATAATCCAAAAGACAATCACTTCAGTTGCGTCTTTCACCTTCCCCAGCCACCAAAACGTTCAAGACAACCCATTCAGCCGGAGAAGTGATGGCATCTGTTTTATGGGTCCGTAAGGGGATGCTGTAGGTGGATTATATACCTAATGGTACTACCATTAATGCAGAGGCTACTGTAATACTCTAAAAAGAGCAGTTCAAAACCGTAGAAGGGGAATGCTGACCCATGGAGTCATACTTTTGCATGACAACGCCAGGCCCCACACCGCGTCAGTTTTAAAAGATCTGCTGACATCGTTTAGATGGGATATTTTAACCCATTCCCTTATTTACCCAGGTGTTCGGACTATAACCCGTCCACTAAATTAAAGGAGTTTTTGGGTCGGAAACAATTTTACAAAGATCAGGAGGACGAGGAAGCTGTAAAGAAGTGGCGGAAAGAGCTGGCGGCAGAGGTCAACGACACTGTCATACAAAATCTGATGCCCCAACAACAAAAAAGTTTCAATCACGACGCACATTGGGCCAAATAGCTTATTTACGGCGCCAAAAATCAAAAATTCGAATTCGATAAATACACATAATTCAAATTGAAAAGTCTTCGTCAGCATTCCTTACGTACGAAACAACGAAAGGATTTTAACAGAATTGGAAAAAACGGTTTAATTGGCGTCATAAAAGTTGGGTCTTCCCGCTACCTGGAAAATTGCATCCATTTGTGTGCAAAATTTAGTGCCAATAAGTTGTGTTTTAATACAATATCCGCGTACCAAATTAATATTTTTCACCATGAATATTTTACCTAGCAGTAAGTAGTTCATTTTAAAATATTTTTTATATACACAGTAATGCACAGATTTAAAAAATAATTCCACATTTTATAAGAAGTCATCAAAGCCAATATTTTAATTACTGAACGATTTCATTGTAGTTTTTAAAAAAAACCACCGAATTCCACTCTATTCATACCTTTAACTCAAAGATGTTAACGTTTTCTTTCATTTAAAAGCAGTTGTAGTCCCAACTTTTTCCAACTTTTGATTTAATTCATCTTTTTTTTCAGTTAGTGGAAATGATTTCGTGTAGTCAGTAAAAATCACTGGAAAAGAAGTATTTTTAGAGTTTTTTGTACCCAGCATACAATGTTATATCTCAAGTCAAACCAACTTGCTCGCTTCGAAAATCCGTCGTGCATACAACGCTAGATTTTTTTTCGCAAACTTAACGGCTTCAGCTGAAATAACAGGCCTGGACGAAAATGTTATCAGCAGATTTGCCAATATCTTGGGTGCGATTTCAAGTTGCCATTATTTTAAAATAGAAACTTTTAAAGCTCCAACTATATGGCTGGTATAAAATGAGTGCTTCCGTGCATAAGCTACTCATCCATGGCAGCGACGTTATAGCTTCTTTACCATTGCCTGTAGGCCAGCTCTCAGAGGATGTTTTGGAAATTAGCCAGAAAGACTACACAAACGTTAGGCTATTTCACTCAAGAAAAACCAGTAGAAAAGGTACTAACACAGATATTATTCACTGGATGCTAATTAATTCGGATTCTTTGATTACTTCGAAGCGGCATCAACAACGAAAGAACTATAATACATTCAGTAATCAAGTGTTGACAATGATTACAATTGCCAAATATTTAGAAAATATTTCTCCAGAAATGGCTATTAATCAAGAGGTTGACGATGACGAAGAACAAAGTGATTCCAGTATGATTATTTTATCTTATTTTGAATATAAGTTTATATTTTTTTATTTTGATTAAACACATAAGAAACATAACAATATATTTTTTAATTTTTATAGGCTTAAAGTACTTAAAACATACAATTAAATGATCAATAATCAACTTTTTTATTTAAAAAATGCTTCCTATTATTAGTTATCACAAAAATATTTTTGTTGCCGTAAATAGGCTCTTTTGCCCAGTGTGCGACGGTAATTATATTGAAAAATAGGTGTATATATTTGTAAAGTCTCCTGCGAATTTCAATTGAATTAAAGCATTTTTCGATTCTGCATAAATGTTGTAACCTTACTTTCTAGATTAGTACATGTCGAAATGGAGAATAAATTTATAATAAGGCTGAACCTCTAAAAGTCAACACCTTCAAAGCGTTCAAAATCTTTTGAGGCGACCGTTGAAAACAGTTCAGTATTTTTTAATTATTCACTGCTTAGTCTTGCCGGCGTAGCCGGACAAAAGAATTATAAGTTCAAACCATTTATTACGAAAGCTCCGACGAGAAAGTGAAGACTTCAAAGTGCATTTTATAATCAATAAGATTTTTTTCTGTCATTTTATTTTATCGAATGTCATTTTGCAGTATGGTAGAATACGAATATATAAATAGGACTAATAATATGACTAATCATAATTATATATTTTTTATAAATTATCCAATACAAGAAAATTGATTTTGGCAAAAAAAAAAAAAAACAAAAGTATGAATAATAATATTTTAACATTTTTTAATGTAATATTTGTAATATGTGCCTTGTGTATCATTATACTTATATGGTTTTACAAACTTCATGCGGTATTTAAAAAAAAATTGTTTATGTCGAACAACCGCGATAGTCTCCAATTTTAATTCATATATGGTTTTAAACATATGGCTTGTGTGCGGTTATACATATGTATATTGAATATGGTTATACGTAAACCAGGCATCTGTCTTTAATTTAGTAGTGTAAACTTCAAGGACTAAATATTATAATTTTTTGTATCAAAGGGTTCAAAAACGTTCAAAATCTTCGAGGTCGACCACCGCAAACAGTTCAGTATTTTAAAGTTATTCGTTCTATAATCTTGCCGAGAAGTAGCCGGACAAACAAATTACAACAAGTTCAACCAATTTTAATAAATTTCCTTAATAGGAAACTCCAACAAATCAAGGCTTTTCCGAATAAAAGTGCAGTTTATAATTAGGAAGAATGCCAGAAACATTCTGTTTTGCAAGAGTATGCAATATGAATAAATGTCTAAGACTATTACTATGACTAATCACAAATTAAAATTAAAATCTATACTTGGTGATATGTGTCTTGTGTATGGTTATGCATATATGGTTTTACATATATGGCATGTGTATGGTTATACATATGTACATTGAATATTGTTATACATATACTAGCCATCTGTTTCTAATTTAACCTTAGTGTAACCTTCAAAGACTCAACATTATACTTCCATGTCTTTAATTCAGGTCATATATAGAATTCAGATTGAAACATATGCTCTAAAAACTTATTGGTTCAAAATGATCCTAAGCATTATATTGTTAATCTAAAAATACAACCTCGGAGTTCGCACTAATATCCCTGCATGGTCAGTAGAGAAAGCTGCGGCCAGATGAGATATATAGGATGTCGGCATTAGCGCTTTCGTCGCCTGAAAGTTCGGCGACTGCGAGGTCAGGGCTGCAAATCCCCTCTAATTATATGCATCCGCTAGTGCCGCATCTTATTTCACGTGTAGGTTACCTCTCGACCAACCAGGGCCGACAAACCACGCGATAGGATAGAACAGTCGATAATTTGGAATATCGATATTGTGTAAATCATATAGAAAGGCCATAATAATAATAATAATATATATTTTAATATTAAAAGAAACAATACGGCGAGCTATTTTCAAGCGACAATTTCCAACTGTTTTAAACCTAAACAAATAGCACAGTATATCGATAGAACAGTAGACGCTCTCTCAAGCGACAGGGCATTGCGGGGATAGGGTGAGAGGGAAGTCGGCAGAGAAGTACGTCTTGACGCACACCTTTGGTTAACATTATGCGCGAGTAAAGATTGGCGACTTTTTTGAATGTTTGCATATCCGCGTGGGCCGAGTAGCGGATATCTGGCGGCCATATGCGGGTCCCTATGACTCGTGACGTATTCGCTTCGATTTCAATTTTATTCTAAGGAAAGCTACTGTCTAGAATACTGTATAAATAAATATAAACACCCTCTGATCAATAAATACCCTAAGTAAGGGATGCTAGGAGAGAGCGACATTAAAAGAGACGTTTAGCTTTACACAGATAAAAGTCTTAGAGGTGAGGTAAAGGTGGAAGAGATTTTACATTAATTTTTGATAGCAGTTAACAGTTATTAACATTATTCACTCAGACTCTGCAAAAGTGGTGTATTCAGATGTCAGTGAATGCATAAATTTTGTATTAAATATTCCAATGATACATTATTTATTTAGGTTACAATGTTCACATAATTAAATGAAAATTTATTTAATAAATTATATAAAATAAAAAATATTTCAAAATTGTATGTAATGGGATCTCAAACTAACCTCAAAATTATTATGTTTTCTAACTTTTCTCACCTTCACGAAATCCTCAAAGGCTCATTTCCAATTTTGGATTTAATTGACATTTCAAAGTAGTCTCCTGTCATCTTTTTTATTCTATAGAGATGGCAACGTATAATCGATTAGGCTATCTGAATAACATTATTATTATTTTATTTATAATTCAACATTAACACATTCAAAACAATTCCTTTAAGAGACCAGACAACTTAAAATGCATTGCTTCCACTTCCCCATGTTATCGTTTTTAGTTCGTCAGTTGCGGTTTTTTAAATATCCACATTTCGAAATTGGGTGTATCTTAATGATTTTTGTTTAATTTAAGATATAGAAAAAATACAGGGTGTTAGATCAGGGGAATATAGTGTATGAGGTTCCAGTAACATACCTTTCTTTGATTAAAAAAAATCCTTGACAGAGAGTGCTGTGTAATTATAATGATGTGTATAGCGTTGTAAAAATGCAACATCCAACTTCCAGCAATGCTTGATCTGACTCGAAGAACTCTTTACTTTAGTCACGATCAAAATTCACAGTAGAAACAACGATTTCCAGATTGCATATGTGACACAAACTCCAATCGCCGCCGCTTCAGCAGCCGGATTCTCTAGTCGACATGTAAATATATTAAAAGGAGTAAAAAAACCGATTTCCGTTATAAAAAGTGAACTACTGTATTTATAATTATTTTTATTATGATTTTGTCACGATATATTTGTGTTTTATGTATTTTTACTTATATATACATATATATTATCGGAATGTACTCAATCAGGCCTTGATTTGACACGAAACACGATATATTTAGGTTAATGTATTGAGATTTGGACATTTAGACAATTAATTACTTGATATTTGGATCGACTAGTTAAGGTACCATATGGCACTCGGGATGATATAACGATTCTAACAATACTACATACTTCTAAATCGGTTCAAGAGTTTAGAAGTCATGGTGGAATAAAGAAACGCAAGACATACATAGATGAACCCTGAACACAATACACCCCACTTGGGCCTCCTATCTCAAGGAGAAATTCCACCCTTTGGGAGACCACGGTCTTCCACGTCGATCAAGCCCGAATAACATACTTGCCACTCCGTTACATCATTCTTCTGTTTACACGCACTCTTTTACGATCCATTCTGCTCGTTTGTGGAATTAGCTCCCTTACTCTAACAGGCATACACCTTCGTTGCACATTTTTAAAAAGTTGTTCAAGAAACATTTATTTTCACAGCCACTAACCAAATATCTCATTCTGTCCTCTCCTTTATCTTTTCCTGGGTAACCTTATCATAAGTTATTGACATATTATATATGTATAAGTTTATTTTAAATTTACCTTTATCACTTCTGTATGTATTGTACGGTGACAATCATAAATTAGTTTATCAAATGGTTGACTGTAAGATATCGCTATAGCGATAAGTCTGCCATTTGTGCATAAATTTTCTTTTTTTTAAATAAAATTAGTGTAATATTCATTAGGTATTGTTTTTATAGCACAATAAAGTTATTCTATTCTATTCTATTACCTATTTTTTTGTTGAGCAGTCGTGTAAAAACTAGACCGCCCACCATTATTTATTTTTGTTCTTCTTCGTGTGTGAGTGTGTACCATATTAAAAGGGAAATGAATATTGAACATACCATAAAAATAATAGATGATTTAAATGCATTACCAAAATGAATCGACCTTTAGCCACCCCTACAGCAACGTGCGATTACACACACATACGAGTAGTTCGGGGTGAGTGCAGGCTACAGTCCGACCAGTATTTCCTGGCGCGCTCCGCCTCTTCGCAAATTTATAATCCTCTTATAAAAACCGCGTCGCCAGCAGCGTAGCACCCGACATGATTTACACCTCGCGGACACCGCACCGCCACGGATTTGTGTGGCCACTCGCGCACAGGTGTAGGATAGTGCTACTAGTGCCAAACAGGCAGACAGCCAGACGCTTTTTCGGGGACAGAATAAACACTAACAATCCCCACCTCTGCATTCTCTAACACTTTATACATAATCCTTTGTACTTTATTCCATTGCTTGGCTTCTTGCAGCGATAATATATATTTTTATTTATTTATTTGGTAATTTGCAATTATCTACAGTAAATGGACAACTACAATTACAATGTCATAGGCTATAGACGAACGGTGGCATAGTGGTTAGGTCGCCTGATCTTACATCGTAAGATGTAAGATCACCATTTTCCGTTGGGATCAAATTAACGGAATGGCATTTTCAATTCTGTCGATCGAATACAATAACAAGACACACACTTACAGACATGTTACACGCACACATACATATAACACGTCATAGTAGGGTTGGTTGTAAGAGATTGTCATATGACAATAAACCCGCCCATTGTGACATTTTCACAAAAAAGACTGTAAACAAACAAACAAAAACCCGTAGCTAAAAACCGATAACATGTTATGACAGAAACTGTTGCAAGTGATCCTATTTTAATGTCGCATAACTATGCAATAGCCTGTTCTAAGGTGGACATTTAAATTGTTGTAGATATATTATGAACTAATATGAAAACTAAGTAATGTAGAATATAGAAAATGTGAGAGAGATTGTATACACTAAGAGTTATTATTGATTCTTATAAGCTGGAAAATTTAAAATAAAATTGATAATATAAAATTGCTAACCTAAACATAATCATTAAAAAGATTTACAATTAGATAGTATATAGATAATTATAATTTCTTAAAATATAATAAAAGAGTCATACCTCATTGTTTTAAAAATATATAAATTGGGAATTAAAATATAAGATGACATGAATGACATAAAATTGTTAACCATAGCATAATTATAATAAAAAAGATGTACAAATAGAAAGTATGTATCATAATTGTTTAAAAATAAAGTAATATAATCAAGCATAATTATGAAATTAAAAATAGGAAAAAAAAGAGATTTAAATCAGTACATAGGTAATAATATAAAAGTATTACAATAATTATTAAAATAAAAGAAAATTTCGCAATACTAAAATTTATAGTAAAGACCTATAATATCATGAGTATATATATATAGTAAATAACCGGTGTTTTTACAAATTTTAATTTATTAACCATTACATATATACTTACCATTCCATACACCATTCAGACATTTATACTCAATGCTCTACGCTCTATTAATCCTCCTTTCTTTCATCAACCAAGATGTATTGTAAGCCATTATGTAATACTGCTGTATTCCTTCCTCAGTTCTGATGATCGACAGCATATTATTATGTGACATGTATTTATTATTCAGAAAATACCTGATAGGCCATTTGGCGATTTCGGCTACAATAGGCAAACCCGTCACCCAGTTAGTTTTAACGTTCTGTGAGATAATGATCGTTCTCCCGTGAGGTGAGCGTAGAAGACTTTATGATGATATAAAACTACTGCCCAACAAAGACACGAACCTGCCAGAGACAAACGCCTTACGGCAAGTTACTAGAAAGGTAACTCAGTAGGCCACCTAGCCACTTAACTACCAGTTTTGGCAGGATATCTCCGTCTGGAATTAACCATCAGGATACCTCCGTCCTTCCGACTGGCTACAGGATCGAAGTCGCTTGCGCGGCCTCTACCTATTATTACACTATAAAATCAATGCTATTATATAACAGAGGTAATTCAATATGAATTTATCGCGGACCTTAGCGTCTCTTGCTCGTGATGCCCCTCGGGATCGGGCGGCCCATATGTCGTTTCAAGAGTGGCATGACAACAGTTCAACATCCACCCCCGCTTCTTAGGAGACAGTATATTTTCATAGTCTCCACATTCACGGAGACGGTTTGTGCACCCGTCCAGTAGCGCCGGAAGGCAATCCCCCAGAGGAAAGCGATCAACCAGCCGTGAGGCCTGAGACGCGGGTCCTTCCCGGGGTAGTCCTCGTGGGAAGGAGGAGGCTACTGAATTGGTGCTGAATCGTGAGTTATACCGACCCGAGAACACGTTTGATCTTATGGCCCAAACTGCACGAAACCATTCGCTACCCATATACCCGTTAGGCCAACGGTTGAAGGACCCGATGGAGATTTTTGCCGCCAATTATTTAAATCACTAAAAAAATATTTCCTATGATCTCTATACTCTATGATCTCTATACTTCTTCTCAGTGCCTTCTACAGGTTAAGATAATTCAGGAGCATATATGCTGATATATTAATAAACGTTTCGCCAGGAACAGACCTGCTCATCTGCATGAAGGGAAGTCTCAGATGAAACAATTCAAATGCGGTGTTCATATGCCGCACACAGTTGTATTCAGAATGAAACTGAGAATATTGTTCCAAAATCGACAGTGTGATAGGTAACTGAAGTAGAAATGGTCGAAACAAGCCACCTGATTTTTGACTTACTCGTATGTGTTTGTATATTTTTGAGCGTATTAAAAGGGCCTACGTGGTGATATTAATTATAGAAAACTAGTATTATTACAATACCGTCACGTCAAAATCTTCGGTTATTTTCCCCTATAGTAATAATAGCATAATGTTCAATTGAAAATAACAATTGTGTCATATTGGTTATTTTGGTATTGATCAAAAAAAATTAAATCATTTAAAATATTATTATAGAATTGTGCCAAATGAACCCATTTATTTTTTCGGATTGCAACAAGTAATAACAAATATTCATTGGTGACTAGTGTCCCAATAACATTAATTCATCGACATTAAATTGTTTATTCTACCGTATAAATTTTTTAAGCCATACATTTTCAGTAAATAGCCAAAAAGTGAGAGCCAGATATTTTAGCGTTGCCTCTCTTATTAATCGAGGGGCAAATAACAACAACGCCTGTCTCACCGAAAGCATGGGATTCGTGCAGCTTGGGCCACGATGGCCAGTTTATGTTGTTGGTCGGCCCAACTCATGGATCAGCTGTCATCCGGTAGCCTCCTCGAAGAGGTAATTTCGTTCGAAAGGTCTCAGTGAACTCGGCATACATTTTAATATGCACGTGCAGGCAATGGTGTAACTCCAGTGAGCTGTTGGAATTCCCTGGAGGGCGGAAATCACTAACTGCACTTGCAAGCATTGTTGAAACCGGCGAATTACTGGGGGAGTCTGGAAACGTTAGTTTTCTAAGACAAACTCGAGATGCGAGCGAACCCGCTACTCTAGGAAGTTATAACGACGATTGTCGTTCGTGCTTCCGTGGAGTGAATGCAAAATCGTTCATGGCCAAATACATTTCACACTCAACTCCTCCAACACCCCCTAAGAGTAATACAATACCGCAGAAACTGGGAATCGCCACAGCCGGACATCCTCATGCCCTTACTACCATATTCGGACAGATTTCTCCGTCCTCCAGTTTGGTTACCGATTTGAAGTCGCTTGCGCTGCTTCTACCTTCTGCACCGACAATTTGTAATCGAATTTGTAGCGGGCAATTTGCCCGTTAATATATTATTTAGGACCGTGTGGCCAACGGGCTGCTTGTGAGGATGAGTGAAAGCAGGTAACCACCTGGCTCCGCCTCTTAGGAAACGTACGTTTCCAGACTACCTCGGCAGGTACACAGCCGCCGTCTCGAGGTGTTCCCCCGGCGCACAACAGATCCCAACTGTCAACAAACCGTAGGGGACAACCGCAGGCAAAGTTCACTCCGGCCCTTCCGGGGTGGTCACTCTTTGGGGAGTCTGCCGTATAGGAGTTAAACCGGAGATTAAAGCGGGCGTCCCAAAGTAATATACGTTATTCGTGCCCAATCTGCACGGCCACGTGCGGCCCCAGTTTCTAAGACAACGAGGTAGATGTTGGCAAATTGCCACATATCCTTAGAAATGACCGTTGGCCAGCCGCTTCCGAAGGGCGCTACGGATCCATGATAAAATAACGCAAATGCTCACACAAGCTTCGTCAAGCGACCATTCTAATAAAAGAAGTAATCCTTTCGAAAATGGTAAACATATTTAAATTAAAAATGGTAAAAATAGCGAGGGAGCACTACTAGTTTGCCATTGCCCTCGCTATTTGAGTAAGGACTTTGTTGGGCCGTATGTAATCTATCAGTAGATCGTTATACCATAATTACACGGTGGTTTAGCTAGCAGCAATCGACACATTTCAACTGCCCGAAAGGATATATTTGAGCATCTCTAGTAGAAGCGAGCTCCTATCTATTTCCAGTGCCTATTATCACTACAAATCTACCTGAAATCTATAATAGATTAATTTCTCCAACGTCAAATTATTACAAATTGTCATATAATCTTCAATGTTTTAGTGAATAATATAATTATCTCTATAATTATTCATTAGCATATTCATTATCATTATCTCTTTCACTACCCTTTCTCGTCCCATTCTACGTTTGCTTCGAATTGCTTCGGAATTAAATTTTCAAATATGCGTCAATCTATTTCAAATCACCCAATATAAATAAAATTTGTCTCAACATGTTTTATTTTCTTGGATTTTTTTGTATGTGTTCTCTATAGGTAGACAGTGACAAAACACTCTTCGAATACATTTTATAAGTGCTCTTACTTCGACTATAACCGCAGAAAACTTTTTGCCCTTTGTCTGATGAAATTTCAATAATAAAATCTTTTTTTCTTAGGGGTATCCGGACCATCCCACTGTTTAAATATTTTTTTGTTTTTCTTGAAAAAAAATGCTTCTTTTTAACCGTGCGCTCTGGTGGCTCAGGTTTTAAACTTGGCTAAACGTCGCGCCGAGTGGCAAGCGTTGAAGCTTACTGCGCTGTTGGCCCTGTGTCCGCTAGATGGCAGTGCGACCTAATTCTGCTGCAACATTATTTTTGTATTTTTTGCAATAAAGTAATAACCAATTTGTTAGAGGTGAGTTTTATAAAATGGGCACTATGAAGAAATCCTAAACTATTGCAGATAAAGAAAAATAATTAAAGCAGTCGACATCCGTTTTGATGAAATGTAATCAATATTCACCAGAACTGCTTAGCATCATTTCTGACATGAAATACCTATAGGTACATACTATAATATTTTAGGAGACAAATTTTGCATATTTTTACATGGCAACTCATCATTAGGTGGTCTGTGTTTTGATCTGTAGACAAAGGCTGCCCTCTTCAAGCTGGATGTCATTGCAATGTTTAAATATAGTTAGGTATGGCTATAAACACAACACATTGGGAAACAGCTAAAAAGTCTGGAAGAATATGAAAATACAATAAATGTAATCAAAAACTATTACAGATAATATATGTATAATAAGTTTACTTGCTTATTTATGTAGGTATACAGAAAATACGACCGTAATATTATGTGTACTTAAGAAGATAATAAGCGAAAACCCCAAAAAATAAACAGTCACTGAAAAAAGTAAGTTGACCCGACCCGACCCTACCATCTGATATACCCCAGATTTTTATGCTACCAGCAAAGCCGTAAAAAAAATAATATCATAGACCGTGGAATGCTCCTTTGTCGATGATGTTATGTTCACAGGTCTTACTAAATACAGTGGCATTGCAATTTCCAAAGTACGTTTCTAGACTCGATTTTGTTCACTGCTGTCGAGAAATTTCTCATCACACATCGTTTGCGATTGTCTTGAGTCGCCAGAAATCCCAGGCGCCAAAAGAACATCCGAGAGAAGTCCTCATTTATAGTCAGGCAAACTATCACCTAATTAATGCATTGCTCTCCGTAGTCCGCTGGTATAGCCTGCTTCTCAACTGCGATATAAATTTTGCAGTCGACAATTTCAATGACATATTGAAAAAAAACAATTGATCTTTACGTTCCGAAAGGCAGAAAGAAGAATTTTCTCGTATGTCAAATGGTTTACTCCAATATTGATTAAAGTTTTTAGGGAGAAATCAAAATACCACAGAAAGTGGCGTCATTATGATCAACCCCGAGACTAAGAATGATTCTCTCTGCTACGCGCCCAGCAAAAAGTTATAAGAAATGATTTCTTAAAGGATTATATAACAACCCGAAGGAAATTCGGTTGTGTGTCCAAAGTATCCTTTGTCACCATGCGCGACCTCAACGCATGGTATACTAGGACGTTATTATTGATAGGGCGATTAAATCTGCGACGCTTTCGCTGAGTATTTCGAATCGGTGTTTGACGTTTGGATGCTGAGACCCTGCTCCTGACCCCGCTGAAGACAACTCTGGCAGTACAAGTAGTATATCCGAAATTTCCATCGCCGAGATACTTATCTGCAAGTATGTCAACAAGCTGGAAATAAATAAAGATAGATTTCATAATTAAGAATTGATGGACTTCCTGCAACCTACATAATAAACTACGCAACCCAATTAGCTCTTAGACTTGCCGCACTCGTTTACTCGATAAAGGTACATTTTCATTTCGTTGGAAAGAAGCCTTTATTTTAACAATACTTAAAAGTGGCTCAAATAATATAACATATTGCATTAAAGGCTCATCACAATGCTTCTTCACCCTGTACCGCGCGTGAACTTTTTATTTATTTATTTATTTATTTATTTAACAGGGAAAACATACAGCGCTACAAAAAAAATATTACAATTACTTTATATACAATATTTCTGGCCGATGACATGCTTTCAACAATAGTTTTAGTTAGTTAAGTCTCCAATACGCACAGTGCATTCTGTGGGGGTTGGGAGGGGAAAAGGAAAGGAAAAGGAAGGAATGGGTGTTAATAGATTTTAAGTAATAATGTGCAGTACAAAAAATAAGAAAAATTTAAGAAAAATTTGAAAAATTTGAAAAATTAAGAAAAACAAGAAAAAATTACTCCATCATATAAACCTATCATATACAGTTAAAGAACAAAGAACGAAAAAACAAATAGTCCCTAAGACATAAGTATCTCATGAGAAATGTCTATGTCGCATTTTCGATTAGTTTTAAGTATATGCTTTGCTTAAATTTTTTCTCTTTCATGTTAAATAGGTCAATATTCTGGAAATGATTATCGTAAGTTGACATTAAGCGGTACATGATGGAATTCTGGGCATACCTAGTACGGACGCGCGGGACTTCGAAGGTACGGGGAAAGCGAGCCACGCGTGGTGGAACGTGAAAAGATAGATTCAGTGTGAAATACGGGTTGTCCACGTTATTATGGATAACTTTGTGTAATAATACGGCGGTTCTCCAATGATGTAATATTGACGTGATTCATCCTCTCCTCGTACGTGTTCAGTCCCAAGCATTGACGGTAGTTTAATTGTCTCATAAATCGTTTTTGGACGCTTTCTATTCTCTCCTTACATACATGATATTGCGGATTCCAGATCGGAGATGCAAACTCTAATACGCTGCGGATGTATGCAAAATAAAGGGTTTTGAATACAGTCGGGTCAGAGAACGAGTTTGAGACCCTGCATTGGCACAGCTAAAGAAACATTGTTTGCTATTCTGTATAATGAGCAGGAAATTGCAAGTACTCAGATTAGAGTAAACCCGTCCTGTAATACCGCGCATTAAGCAATACAAAATATTCTATATATTAGAGGTATGGTATACAACAGTTTAAAAACTTTGATTACATCCTAACCTTTCGCAATTAAATCGAATAGCCTTCCATCAGACACTCTAGAAGTCTTGATATTCTCACTCTGCTGTTCTGTGTCCTCCTAAGAAATCCACCCCACTCCCTTAGTGATCCCTATTCACAACTCTCCTCCTCTCGCGGCCTAGCACTGCGGTCACAGTATACCTTTCGTTTGCAATGCCTCAGCATTCTTCGACCTTTTCACAAAGTCCTTTGTAGTAATTGCGGCTCGTTTGTAGAATTATCTGACTTTTTGCATACGTCAATCCACTACGCTCCGCATTTTTTTTAAAAAACAACTGATATACCATTTACTGGGTGAAACAGGTAGGTAAATATATTAAAACGTATAAAATACACGACTGCCGTTACAGAAGTAAACTATTATATTTAAAATTATTTTTATAAAGGATTTTTAAAGAAATATTTGAGGTTTATGTGTTTATCAATATAGACAGCAAACACGATAAATGTATGTTAATTTATTGACATTTGGGCATTTAGAAAACTACCTAATTGATATTTAGGCATTAAGGTAAACATAACGATACACACTGCTAAATCGGTTCAAGCGCTTAGAAATTATGGTATAATAAAGAAACAGAATTGATATAGATGAAACCTGAGAACTTTACACTCCTTTTTTGTAGTGCAGTCCTGTAAAAATGACACAAATGAACATCCCTTCACAACTCAAATTTACCTTTCAAAAATCCTAATACTCAATCCTCTTCTCCCCCTCTCCGTTTCATCCCATTTCTTTGTTAAAACGCACGTATAATTTACTTACTGTCTGTGTATAATAATGGTAATATTGTAATATGTAATAGGAGCTTTATAAATAATAATAATAAAAAGCGCTTAATTTAGATGAATTACGTCGCTAATGATTTAACATTTATTATTCTTACCCGCCTCAACATTAACCCTAGCGCGATTGTGGTTTGACCCGCAGATAATGCTACTAAGCAAAAAGCCCATCTATTTGTATACTTTAGCGCAGTGTTTTTAAACCTTTTTTAGATCGATAGACCTAAAAAAAAATTAACTCTTACACGACTCCTCTTCAACTGTAACTTAGTTCTCTTGACCCCTTAGTCTCTTCCACAGCTCTAACTGTAAGCATTCCATAAATATTTATTTGGTCAAAAGAATAGCGAAAACCACATCAATATTAGCTGTTCTTCTCGACGCTGTACATTCCAAAAAACACATAATAAATGTGTTTCTCTTATTATATCGTCTCATATTATATAATAAAGCTTTTGTAATATTATTTTTTTTTAATTATTTTGAGGTAGTCTGCGACCCACCGGGAGTCTTCGCGACTCCCCCCCCCCCCCCCCCCCCCACCCCTCCGGCCGCGAACCACTTTTTGACTGCTTTAGCGGATATTAAAGTTTTTAACAGCATCAACAATAGGTATAATCGAAGCGTGTATCAAATGTAGCAATAATCACTGTCGAGAATGGCACTCGTTCGCGAATCGAGCGATGTATTCGTTCGCGCTCCAGCAAGCGGAATCCGCTGTTTGCTAATATTATCGTATTAATTCGGATTACGGATTACGGACGGGTCGGTCGGGCGCGGGCCTGTCGGTCGGGATATAATTATATTGAATGGCGCGATTGCGCGGATCACTGATTAAAAATGGATAATTGCGCGGTGAGCGGCGGACATTAGGCAGGGGCGCCTAATCAAATGGCGATCGATCCGCGCTCCGTTTGCGCCGACAAACTCAATTTGCGCTCATTACCGGCCCCGATTAAACAAACCCCATCGCAAATAGTGAGCCGCCATGGCAGCCCGCGCCGCAATGCCTGACACTGCAGCCGCAATGTACCTCCAGCCGCGGTGCCCAATATAATTACCCACTTTGTTGAGAGGCTGATATTTTGTATTTAGGAAATTGAATGGCGAAGGCTGCCGACAGCCTCCTTAACCCTTGGAGTACATGGGTATTTTCATGGATGCATCTGTCTCTTTTGCAGGATTTTCGGCGACATCGACCTTAAAGTACTATAACTCCGAAACTACTACACCAATCATAAAAAGAACAACTGCACAATGATTGCATTGAAATTTCGAATATAGAATACTGAAATATCATTTTGTAAAACAATTAGATAATTATGAATAAATATGAGAACGTCAAAGAAGTGAAAAAAACGCGGAACCAGATCTGGTCGTATCATACTCAACGGATAATTGTTTCAGAACCAGATTTGGTCGTATCATACTCAAGGGGTTAATTTACACGGCATCATAGGACATGTGTGTGCCAAAACATTCGTGTGACCTTCGGCTACGTAACGACCAAATTTGGTTGCACATCAGAACACCGTTGACTACGTAACGACCAATATTGGCGGCTTGCTCCCGGAGCGCACAGTAATATTATTTTCTAATTCGAACGCATCCTAAAATCCATACCAAATATCTCATTATTATCATAGATACATAGACAGATATCATGCATACGGCTGATAGATATCATAGATATCATAGATACATAGAATAATTTCGCGCGTCATTTCGCGGATATTTCTGGTAAAATTCCATTGTCAAACAACATATTTTTTTTTTCGAGAAATCAACAAAAATTTTATTGGTTTTTATGAGCTAATATCTAAATATTTTTATATGTGAATAAGCAAAACGAAATATTAACGTTGATAGAGAATCTAATAACGATTACGATAGTATTTACAATTTCTAAATAGGGTTCCGTATTTTTCCGTAAGACAAGTACAAGTTGGAAATGCCTTTTTTTTCTTTTTTTTCGACTTTCTCCTAAATAAATATTCATAATCATCTAATTGTTTTTTAAAATGAGGTTTCAAAATTCTATATACACAATTTTAATGTGATCATTGGACAGTTATTCTTTTTATGATTGCTATAGTAGTTCCATAGTTATAGTACTTTTGTCGAGCGCAGCGATGTTGCAAGAAATTCCAATAAATTGCCGCGGTCTACCATGAAATTATGACGCTAACCGAAGGGTTAAATTATATCCATTTCATGAAGAACTCGATCAGAGCCCAGAAAGTTATATTAAAAATATACCTTGGAGATACTAATCAGATGTAATCTAATGTACGTAATGGATAATGTGAAATAATGTAATCTACTGTAATCTACTGAATAATGTAATGTAATAATGTAATGTAATCTAATGGATAATGTATAATAATGTATAATACTGGACGTACTTGCGTTACTTGAAAGCGGCGCTCTGTCAGTATCCACAAACAAGAACTCAACGAAGAATTTGCATGCGGACATCTTTCCTGAATGCAGACCGCTTTTAGGCAGAGGCATTTTGTTTATATAGACCACATGATATTCAATATTATAGCAGAAGAATCAAAATCGTATTTGCCTAAGTATTCTGTCAAAGCTAAGATTGATTCCTGATTGAAACATGACACCCACAAATTGATAAATCCAGACAGTTTCTAATTATAAATATTTTAGCCTTGACTGTTTTTATTATTATCATTGACTATCCTTATTACTATTTCCTATTATTTAATTTTGGGTACAGATATGTCATTACCGGCCCCGATTAAACAAACCCCATCGCAAGAAGTGAGCCGCCCATGCAGGCCGCTCCGCAATGACTGACACTGCAGACACGATGTACCTCCAGCCGCGGAGCCCAACATAATTACCTACTTTGTTAAGGCTGATTGATATCTTGTATTTATGAAATTGAATGGCGGCTGTTATCGACAACCTCCTAAATTTACCCGGCATCATAGGACAAGGGTGTGCCAAAATATTTGTAACGATATTTTTATTGCTGCAGCGAGGTGGACCACCTACAAGTTATCATATCGACTCCCGATACTCAAAGCTTATTCGCCACATATACGACAATGCCACGCTGCAAGTGAAGCTTGATGACGACATTGTGACGGGAAAGATCCGGATCAAGAGAAGCGTACGCAGGGCGACACGATCTCCCCTAAGTTTTTCACGCTGGCACTGGAGGATGTCTTCAAAGGCCTGCCTTGGGAAGGAAAGGGTATCGAAGTGGATGGGTCGTATCTGGACTACCTCAGTCTTGCCGATGACATAGTTCTGATCATCAGTGACTCATTACGACTCAAGACGATGCTCGAGGAACTCCATGCAGCATCAGCAAGAGTGAGTCTGGAAATGAACATTCAGAAAACAGAGATACTGAGCCCAGATCCAGTCCAGATCACCGTCGAGAGCCAGACACTCGAAATTGTCGACCACTACATTTATATTGGTCACAAACTCAAACTGGGCAAAGACAACAAAGTGCAGAAGTTGTGATTGATTGATAGACGTGTGGGATTGACTTGAGCGGTCTTCGAAAACCTTGCCTGCATCCTGAGAGACTCAGCGATGCCTATCAACCTAAAGCGGAAAGTGTATGACATGGGTGCTGCCAGTAGCAACGTATAGCCTTGAAACAGTGGCTCTAATGCAGAGCAGTGTCAATTGTCGTAGAATGTGTCAAAGGGCCATGGATAGACCGTGTATATATGAACGATCGCACTGGTAAATCGCTACCCGAATGTAAACAAATAAAGAAATATAAAAAAATCCCGCGCTCACACCGCCGTGCGTGCCGCACCACCCCTCCATGTTCGTTATTCACATCTTTTTATTTGCAAAAATGTGTTCTATCTATTTCAAAACATAAAAAAATCGAATGATTAGGTCGTTTCACCTTAGCAAACGTAAAACATGTTGTTCTATACGATAGCCCAAAAAAAGGAGTAGTATGTATTTAGGACTCATCTATGTATGTTTCCCTTTCTTTATTCAACCATAACTCCTAAACGCTTGAACCGATTTAGAAGTGCGTGATAATATTAGTATCTCTATGTCATTCCAAGTGTCATAGGGTACCTTAACTGTCAAAATATCAATTAAGTAGTTGTCTAAATGTCCAAATGTACAAATGTCAATAAATTATCACAAATATATCGTGTTTAGTGTCAAATGAAAGGCCTGATTGACTACATTTCGGTGATATGTATGAATAAATATATATATATATATATATATATATATATATATATATATATATATATATATATATATATATATATATATATATATATATATATATATATATATATATATATATATATATATATATATATATATATATATATATATATATATATATATATATATATATATATATATATATATATATATATATATATATATATATATATATATGGATAAATACTTACACCACAAGTATATCATAGAAAAACGGTAGTAAAAATAACTATACATACAATAGTTTCTGTAGCAGCAGTCGTGTTTTATATTCTTTTTAATTTATTTACTTGTCACATTAGTAAACCTATGAAATCACTTTCACTCAAGTCTTTGTTTATCCCTGGAAATCAACCTCAAACAAATAGATACAGGCTTATGTGCTATTTTTTGCCGATTCCAAACACTGAAGTAGAATTCTTATAAATGCAGAATTTGATGTGATGATAAGGAATGAAT